>CM031695.1:25244600-25747100 GCA_018466805.1 Hippocampus abdominalis
TATCTATATACTATATATATATAGTGTATATATATATAGTATATATATATACTATATATATATAGTATATATATATATATATATATATATATATATATATACTATATATATATACACTATATATATATATATATAATATATATACAGTATATGCACGCAATTATGTTACTAATTCACTAGCTTTATCAACTGCAAAAACAAAAATAATTAAGGTGTGTATAAAATGTGGTGGGTTTTTTTTCTTTTTTTGAGGGGAGGGGGTCAGGTGGCTACTCTTGACGCCAAACTAAATGCTTGAAAAGTGCGGTCGGATAATGGATGCTGTAAAAAGTTACTAATACCTCATGTGGGTGGTTACGTAAGCACCCTGACAACAATAATGGCATTTGGATACTGATGAATGGAAACACCGGAAGAATTATTGGGTTGTATAGTTCAAGTCATACTGTTAAAAAAAACGTGACCTCAGTGGTTACAAGAATAGAAATATTTTCAGTATTTTTACTTTTGATTGATTACCTCTGCTCAGAAAGTGTCAATGATTTTCGCCGCTGGGCTGGTTTAGGATGAATTGACCAACACGTACAGTATAGTCACCGTCTAACAGAAGGTCTGCAGTCCACAGTCATGCTTTTTTTTAAATTGCAAGGTTCAAAATGCTATTTTGGGAATATTTGAAGTCGTACAAATACAGTGGTACCTCTACTTGCGAACGTCTCTTCATAAGAAATTTTCAAGTTACGAAACGCCTCAACAGGAAATTAGTGCCTCTTGTTACGAAAGAAATTTCAAGATATGAAAGGTAAAAAATACAGGATGTGGGCTGCTTGTCGCAGCACCGAGTTTCCTGAACGCAACATACTTATAGCTGCTCTGCCATTGGCTATTACTGAGCATCTTCCTGGCATCCCATTGGCTAAGCCGGACCTCTACCATACGTGTCTATGCGTGTAGATCCTCGTCATTCGTCCCTCGGGTCATGAGGCGTTTCGATAGTTTGACGTAAATGTGAATCACCCAGAAAAGTGTTCACTGGCCGGGCGATCGCTCACTATGCTTGGATGTTTTCGAAGGATTGTTAAAATCTGACAAAAGCAAACGTCCTTGGATCAGTTCTTTACAAAAGGCCAGGCAAAAACCTCTTCTGAGACATAACATGAACTACAGAGGGCAAAAAACAATTAGGAGCCAGTTAAGTTAAATAACCATCATTTTGTTATTCTTTACTCTCTTCTTTGTTTTTTACATTGTGCACAACTCTCATTGATTGTGCAATAATCTAATTGAAACATGTATTTGTTCAATTTTTATGCTTTAGAAAATATTTATGTCTGAATTTTGGGGGGTCTTGGAACGGATTAGGGCATTTACATGGAAAACGCGTCTCGACTTACAAAATTTTCTGATTAAGACATTTCTTCCAGGACCAATTAATTTCGTAAGTAGAGGTACCATTTGATATCAATTCGTCTTCATTCAGGAAGCCTAACAAGTTGAACTTTAGTTTTAACCAAAGAAGGTCACAAATCATCTGAAGAGCTTCCTCGAAGGTATACATGCACACAAGCGAGATTCGGGATCACTAATATGGTCATCCCAAAGGACCACATAAACAGCCCCCTGGCCTGTTCTAATTTCCGAGGACTGTTGACAAAGTCATCATTTGGAAAAATGTACAAACTTGCAGAGATGTATCCAAGTGCTGCATATTGATCCGTTTCTTACCTTTTTAAATCATTGCTGATAATGATTGCGAGCAAGTGCCATAGTCAAGACAAAAATATTTTCTCAATCCCAATTAAATACGAAACTCAGCAGAAAGGTTGTCGCGTTGCATCCCGACAATTATTATTATTATTTTTTTGTATGTCCAAAACAGCACTTTGCTCAATCGAAGAAGTGGACACACTGACTATAAGTTGGACTCTGTGTACTGTATGTGTGTTGAACCAAGCCATTGCGTTGTCATGCACTTTAGTAGCCGGTGGCAATAATGTTGGAGGAGCACCCCTTACCTTCAACTCATGATCTAGCAGCAGCAGAAGCGCAGACGAATCCTAAGGAAACACGACAAGGATTTTGTCATGGCTGATGCGCGTGTACATCACAAATGAATGACAGATGCTGTCTATTTTTGGAAGCGCGTTTTTAACAAGACCACACTGTCTAACAGAGTGGCAAAAAATGACATGCAAACTACAAAAACTGTTTAATACTTATAGTGAACATAGTCTTTGTGTGTACTTGTGTATTTTACCGGTCATGTGGATGCTGCCTTGGAAAAGTGCATTTGGAACAGGTGTGGGCATGAACAAAGCTTCGTTCCTCATTTAAGTGTTTGTAAAGACAATTAATGTGTCTTGTGTTTTCTTTCGACGTTTCGTTCAGCCGCCACCAGCATCACGATGTTCATGGCTCAATGCTGCTCAAGTCAACCATCGCTTTAGTTTGATAGAGTCATGTATTTTTGCTAGCCTAATGGACCTAATATTTGGATTCTGGTTCATGTTCAAACCTCCTGTCTTGAAATAAACTCTGTCTGAGCCTTTTGAGTATGCAGCAAAGTCCAACTCGGCTTTGGTTTTTTTAAAACCATGATGACGACAAGGCAGCCGTTAGGTCATGCGATGATGCTAGCTCTACAATGTGCCTCTTAAGGGCTGCGTGTGTGTAGACTGGGACCACACACACAGACACAGGTTTGCTGGAGAGATGTGTTCTGGAGTGCAACAGGGAAGACAGACACATTGAAACAAGGAATAGGAAAGGTTTGCACTCGACCGTTTGCCGTCTGACAAGCAAAGAGAAAAGCAGATGAAATGGAAATGGCGACAAAGTCCAGGAGAGGAGCCAAAAAGTTAATCGTCATTTTGCTTGATTGTCTTCTCGGGCGCAGCGTAGTCGAGGAAAAGATCAGAGTTCCAAGTACAACTCCTCCATAACGCCGGTGTCCTAAAGAGCGTCTTGGTTACATATATAAATCCATCCTCAGCTGGGAAGTCTGCTTTGTACATTGTAATCGTGGCGACGCGTACATTGGGTTATGCGGGAACCAGCAACTACATCTACCTGACCCTGGTGGGGGACAAGGAGGAGAATGAGTGCACCCTACTGCACAAACCTGGCCTGGACTTGTGCCAAGGAGCGGTCATCAGTGATGCACAACAGAGACCGACATGTTGCATCCATCAGGAGGATTGCTCAGAGGTTTGTCAGCCGTGCACCACTGGGCTGACACCGTTCCTGGTCAGACTAGATAACTGAGAGGTATTGGGTGGAAGACCGGTTCTGTCGCTTCGTCACAGTGGAACCTCGAACTGGAGGGCAATTGCTCACAATTCCTTGCTGCCGCTGGTTTGTTGGCGATGTCACAAGAAGGAACGGGTAGGGGCACACAAAGATTGTTGTGTAGCTAGCTACACTTGCCAATTTTCTTCTCCTTGGCCAAGATACAAAGCCATGACTCCTTGGCTCTACTGCAAGCTCACAGAGGGACAGATCTCGAGGACAGACAGGAGATTTACAGTTCTCTCTCATGCTGCACGATTGACAATCCGCACACGTCCACATTGGCGCGCTTTCTGTCATTTGATGGCTGACTTGGGCTCTGGGCATACTGCGATATATCTACGCACAAATAGAAAATGATCTAGTGCAGGATGCCCGCTTTGACAATGGGAAAAGGAGTGACTTTGAGCATGCTTTACAATTCACGTGAGAGATTCAGATGAATCCTTTCATGTACCAATAATAACCTGTAATCTGATAACATGATAAGGTGTCCACTGTAGTAACCGCTGTCCCTGAAAGGGTTAAGGTTAACCAGGCAACAGTGATGACAATGTGCGATGCATACGTATGTAGTTTCCTATCCCTTCAGCTTGTTAAGAGTTGTTGAAGAAACTTGCCAGAAACTTTGGGTAAACCTGGGATGATCTGGAACGGATCTTTTGGGAGTTGCAAAGCCCATTCTCCGGTAGGAGGGATCCTGATGGGGGAAGTGCTGTGAAAAGAAAAATTACACGACGATTGACCAAAGAGTACTGTTGGGTGCAATGGAAGGAGGACTGCTTCTTTGGTTACCGATGTTTGAATGGCTTCAACCCAAGAATGATCCGAACGTGTAAGACCATAGAAGGGAATTTCCCGGTCAGGCCTTTCACGGCGCAGAGCTCATTTCCTACTGGATCCAACCCTGGATAAAGAACCCTGGGTCACCTCGATGTGTTATCCTTCTGCTGTTAATGGAGTTGATATCTTTGTCTCCTGGTTGATTCACTTTCTGTCTGTCCTGCACAGGTTGGGAATGTCTCTTCGTTAGAAGACACCATTATGGACGGGATTCCTACGCAATCAAGGGCCAACTGCAAAACATCGCGGCTCCCCTCTGCCTCCTCAACCAACATCCAGAGAGTGCCTCTGCCTGTTGTCATTAAGACAGGAAGCAGTCATGCTTGTCCATGGAAATACTGAAGGTACAATGAAGCCTGTGATGTATTTCGGTTTCAAAGCTATACCGGATGGCAACAACCAACCAATCACATTCCCAGCATTTTCCTGACCAAAGACCCGCCCTTTCTGGGCTGCTGGCATAGATGTGGGTGTGTCACTCGGAATTCCAGGTGCTCTCCCACATGTTGGTGGTGTTCTATGTGGCTACACTTAAGGCCTTCTATACATCCTGTTTATGAAGTCAGTGACCACGAGAACATACGCCAACACAGATTGAATTAGATATTGAACGAAACAGCCTTTGGATTAATTTATAGTTTTATTGGTCATTCGTAAATTCTTTGATAGGGATCTGCATGCGCTTTAGCTCCTAGCGCTACACACAGTAGATCAATTGTAGGGGGCACACTCGGCTCATCTCTTCAGATGGCATCTTCAAACAGGCAAACCCATATTGACCATCCGACTTGGTAAGTGACAATGGCAGTGAGGGATGTTTGTAGGTTGTCTACAGGTGCTAAAGGTCCGCTCATTCTGGCCCAGAAAGTAAAGAGATCTCACCTACCGCTCACTCCACCACTAGCTAGATTTCATTGATCGTGGTTTCTCTCAGCTGCCAAACTATTTCTACCAAGCCTGACGCTGTGAGAAGCCATACACAGGTACACAATGTGCTCATGCATGCTTTCTCATCAGTTTTGTCTCAGGGATGATGAGTTTGTACTACTAGTCGGACAAAGATGTCCATCAGGACGCTGAGCTCCAACCTTTCATGAGAGACGTAACACAAGAGGGCTTGGCAGAGCTCCCCGATTTTGGTCAGTTACCCACTTCTCTCACACACACACACCCGTACACAATCACACGCAAATGCTCTTGGGACTGGTCGTCACTCAGACGACAAATCGCCACGTATCACAACAGCAGGCTGCGCTGTGTGAAAAGTAACAAAAAGGAATGATGGGTTGAAGTGAGCCCGCAACTTTTCCAGCATCTGAGGTAGTTCGAGGCAAAACAGAGGCGAGAGAAGTACTGTTGGGAAGTAGAGTTTTTCTCGTGTTCATTCACTTGACCTGACTGGTGCCTCTATTCCTCCGGGACACTGCGCAGAGAAGCACTTCACTGGAGGGGCGAGCTAAGGATCCGATTGGTACATTTATAAAAGAGCTCGAACAGATTGAAGGGCACGTCTTCGGTCAGAATGAAGGGCGGGAGCTGGCGTACTTTTTCCTCCTTCCAAGTTGTGTAGAAAACAGCATCACCGTCGAGAAAAACTGACAAGAATGATTTCTGTAGACCACACTGAAAAAAAGACAACATTGATTTGCCAGACTTTTTATGGAAAGAAAGAAATAGGATTAGTAGTAGGAGACTACTCTCTCTCCCTTGTAAATGAGAGAGCAGTATCTGATAGATGTTGGGTTCCAGTGGAGATGGTATCTAGTCCTGATCGGTCCCTGAGCCTCAGTAAGTGTTCTTCTGCCTCTCGTAGTCAACAACTGCGGATCTCTGTGCCCTACTTCCAAATTGACGTGACTTTTTTCAAGATGGACTTGATGGCTGGTTCTGGGGCTTTGCTGTCCGAGGCGGCGCTGTCAGAGGCGCGAGGCGTACAATGGCACTCCAAAAGACCCGGCAGAATCTTCCTGGCACGCCTCATTTTCCACCTCTTCCACAGTGACTTTCTCTTGGAATCGAGTCTCTCCGGCGGTATCCCCTTAAGACTGGCATCTGATAAATGCTGGTAGCTCGTGAAAGAAGTGATTGAGGTGGAGCCGCTCTCCAGTGAGTCTTGCGGACCCACCGATGAAGTATCGACCTCCTTTTTTGTGTAATGGTCACCCAGCTCGCATGAGATGTTCGTGCTCTCGAAGGATTCCGTTGAGCTTCTTTCAGGGACGTAGACACGGACGGCATCGCATAGACCCTGTCTGAGGGAGTTTTCTAATTTTTTGGAAAACTCCTCTCTGAAAATGTTCTCAAAAATACTGTAGATGTTGTGCTCGGGGCCGTCGTCCTCCGACTGGAGGGCATTTATATCACTGGCCTGCTCTTCATCCGTTGTCTCTGCGACTGTCAGTTTATTCTCCGGCGATTTAGAATTGGAGGAGAGTTGTTCGTCTTCGAGGATATCTGGAGTACTATTTTCAGGTTTTGCCTGCTCGGGAACGGCTAAAGAAGATGAGGTGGGATCACACGATCTCGTCATGCTCGCGTCCAAAAATGGAGTTGAAATGACAGAAGACGATTCCGCCTCAAAGAAGCAGAACTCTTCGACTGCCACGTCATTCAAGATATCTGCAGGTTTCGGAACTGTGTTGTCCTCAACGATGGAGGGAGGAGCCTCTGAGGTACTGGCAACCTCACCATCGTGGAATGCGCCTGAAAGCTCGGAGATTGAGTCTACCTCAGCAGTGCTCGTTTCCTCATCCCCCTCATCGTCCTCGTCCTCATCTTCCGCATCATTCTCATCCTCCATCTTGTCCTCCTCTGTCCCCTCCTCCCCACTGTGTTTATCCAAATTATCTTGCTGTCCGTTTCTGGCAGCGTTTTTGTCACTCTTTCCCTTGCCTCGCTTTCCCCTCTTCCTGCCTGAGCGATGCTTCCACATGGATTTCACTCTTTTAGCAATGGATTTGCCGGCTGTTTTTGTAACCTTGCTGGCGGAGTCAATGGTATCCACAACAGGCTGCATCACATGGCTGAAGATAGTTCTGGCTTTCTCAATGATGGGAGAAGACGTCGCGGTCGAAGGGACTGGAGAGACGGCCAAAAGTCTGGAGGTGGACCAAACCTCAATCGCAGAGCTAGCTTTTGTTGCCTCTTCTTCAGAGGATTCTGCAATTGAAATCATATCATCTCCGTGGTCACCCATCGCGTCGGGCTTCCCGCCACTTAATGATGAAACCTGACGGGTCAATTCCATGTCCGTGGAGCAGGGCTTCTCCGCTTCCTTACTTTGCGCAGGTACTTCGCTTTGGATGATATTTGTCTTCTCGAGGTTGGAGGTGGAAGTGGTAGGAGTAGCAACAGATGAACCTGCCACAGCAGTGGACTCCGATGGGACCAAAAGGCTGGAGATGGATTCACCCTCAAGGAAGCCCATCTTGTCCACGATGGCTGAAGAGGAAGCAGAAGAATTTGTCTCCCCAGTCTCCTCTAATATGGGGGAGAGTCTGGGGGTCAACTGGATCTCATATTGCAAATTGCAGAGTTCGTCCATGACAGACTCGTTGAACATTGCTGGCGCAACACGATTGTCGTCTTTCCTGACACTCCTGACCTTATTTGCAGACGAACTGTCCTCCACAGCTTCGGGCATCACTGATGAAAGCCTTAATGTCTGATTTCGATCTTCCTCAGACGAAGGAACCGGATGGACAAGATGGTCCTCATCTTTTTTGGCATGCATGACAGTCCTTTCCTTCCGGACAGCGGTGGAAGAAGAGTGAGGCGCCCCGGTGTCTTCTGCAGCCGAATAACGATGCGAGACCTGTTGAGGCGACTTCTGCTTTGCTCCTTCATGAGACTCTTTCGCCATTCCTTGATCGTCTCGATCGCTCCGCGCTAACATTTTGACCACAGCTTTCGTAACTTTACTGGCGGAGTCGATGGTGTCAACAACAGGCTGCATCACCTGACTGATCATGTTCATGGCCTTCCCAATAATGGGAGATGACAAAGACGGGACAGTGTCATCTTCCTTTCTCCCCTCGGTAGAAGAGTCCGCTAAGTCCTGGAGATCTATCGGGTGCTCAGCTGACGTGACGCGCTCTGAGAAGAAATCCCTTAGGTACTGTTTAATTTTCTGTTGGGTGACGAAGCCATATGACGACTCGTCGATGTAAGAGTGCGATGTAGAGCGCTCATCCGCATCCCACAGGGCGATGAGCTGCCTCATCTTGGCGATATCCGCAATGCTTTTCTCAACGATACTTTTGATGACTTTGTTGATTTTGTCGTCCTTCTCCTTGGCCCTGAGGCTTGATGTCCCATTCTAGTGGAAAGAATGTGGGTCAATAAAGGTTACAACAGCACCGTGCACGTTTATTTGTTACCTGGTTGACTTCAGGAACGGTCGCATAGTCGCCAAACATCCCCCGCTGGACGAAAAAGTCTTTGAGGCATTTCTGAGTGTTCAGAAGGTCATAAATGCCGAATGGCGACGGGTGGAGAGTGCCGTCACAAATTTGGTTCTTCTCTGAGACTTTTCTCAGTTTGTTGAAACTTGACGCCATCTTTGTGACCCTTGCGTTGGGATTTGACCGCAGCGTTGCTCTTGTCGATTTTCAGTGGACAATCACAAACCTTTTCTTTCCGTTCTTTGATCTGAGCCGCACAAAGGACATCAGAAGCATGACATCAGCACATTTGGTCATAGAAGCATGACATCGACACCTTTTTGTCATCATAGTATGATGACTCATAAGGTCGACTCGGTTCTGTTGAAATGCAAAGGTAGCATTTGCTCATGTTTTCTCCAAGATAGAGGCTGATATACACATGTGTAGTCAGGGGGGTGGGACAAGGTGGGGGTTCATCTGTTTCAATGAGAATCAACACAAAAAGTTCCACTTGTGGCTTTCAGTCTAGAAAAGAATTACAAACAATGTGAGAGAGGTTACTTTCAAAATACGTCACAGGAGTTACCCTGTAAAGATTAAGGCTTTAAAAATGTAAAATTAACATTGACCCACTGTGCTCCCGTTTGATTTAATGAAGGGGAAATAATATGCCATTTGTACTTAGACTTGCATTTTTTTGTACGTATCTGAATAACTACCAATTCTAAATTTGAAACCTTAATGAAAATACATTTCTGTTTGGGCTATTCACTCTTGGTAAACTGGATTTAGGTAAGGTGTATGTTCTCAACCTTTATATTTCTTGTTTAAAAAACACAAATCTATGACCATATTGTGCTGTATGTAAAATGCTATTGTTTTTTTTTTTTTATCTGGATTTCTCTGAACCCCTCGGCTTCTTGGACCAGACGACTGCACACTGTGCATCCTTGAACCTATTGTATGATTCGTGTATGTTGTTAACACTAAATAAAGTTTGGAGAGGAAAAAAACGCTATTCGCCAGCAAATAAAGAAAACATGAACGACATCCAAGTCACGTGATTGCACACCGGAAGTCTTAATAAAACAGGGGCCTGGATGTCAACCAAGGCTGCCTTTTTTATTGACATGATCATTTTTACATTCTAATAACATTTTTGTCAATATGGACATGAATGGGGGACCCCCCCCCCATCCCTACATAAATAAGTAAATAAACACACACACACACAACAATCAAGGTTGGCTGGGTAAAACCAAACAAACTGAGTGACGTAACGTGGTCACATGACCAGCGACAATCGACTTTCTGGATGGTGCGTTCAGATGAAATAGGTCAAACGGGTTGCTGTAGCTGAGCCACTCAGAGTTAAAATGCAATTTCCTGCTCTGGGCTGTCGAAATCAAGCGCGCACCTGGTGGTGAACCGTAACTCGCGCTTGTGTTTTGATGACTGATTATTCAACCTAAAAAACTATAGTCGTAAACGTGGTTTATTAGCTTGCGCTGTGCGACGAAGGCACCAGCTTGGGTTTCCAAAGGCTCTCTTGCGGTTAATGTCAACTTCGCGAAGGTAAATGCTTTGGGATGATGATGCGCGGGCAGTTTGTTCGGATGCCGGAGCTTTCGCTGTCGTGACTACGACACCCTGAGCAGAACACAACCGACCGCCGGCAAAAGCAAGTTAGCCGCCGATGCTAGCTGGCTCCATTGTTGTTAGCATATTAGGTGCTGTTTAAACCACACGGCCTCCGTCAAACATGACTTCAGCTTCCACCAAAGTAAGTTCCCCCCCCAAAAAATGACAGCACAATACACAGTTTTGAAGTGCGAAAGTTAAATTACGGACTAATTTGCCTGCACTGGGCAAGTGGTCAATTACAGTGAATCGGGTAGTCATGGCAACGGTGCTCATCTCTATTCCTCCTCTTGTTCTCCAGAACGAACCGCGATGCTTGATTGTTTGTTTTGCACGCAGGTTGGAGAAATCTTTTCAGCAGCCGGCGCTGCTTTCAGCCGACTGGGAGAACTCACCATGCAACTACACCCCGTGGCCGAGGCCAACCCCACCAGGTTTGTGCATCAATTTCATGAGTGTAAATTTTATATGCGGCTTGAGTTCACTTGCCTTCTTACCACCAGCACTCACACAAAGACCCCGGTCAAGCGGAAGCATGAAGACAGCGCTCGCTGCAGCTCATCTGAAGGTATCCCACCCAACACAACAGCCACCAAGAAAGCCGCTGTGCTGTCGCCCGGAACCACTGCCGCCCAGCCTAGCATGCAGGCCGGCGTGGCTGCCGCCAAGAAACGCAAGGCCGCGGGTGAGTTTGAGCACAAGCACAAGTCACGGAAACGAGCCAGTAGACCAAAGCATGTGCATGTGTGTTCAGATGTCACCCTGAGTGCCCTCAACGACTCGGACGTCAACAGCGACCTGGTAGATATTGAGGGATTGGGACAAGTGTCCCCATCCAAAAAGCTCAACTTTGATCAAGGTGCTCGAAACCTACATGACACGTTCATTTGCATCTTCACTTGAAGTCAAGAACAACCACAAATCCAGAAGCCAGTCCAAAAGTATTTATAATCAAAGTTTGTCTATGTCAGCAGATACGTTGAACCTGGACTCCAGCCTCATCATGAACTCCAGCGACCTTCCTCTGCTGTCACGCTGACATCACAGAACCTGTCACATCATCCGACACACACACACACACACACACACACTGTATCATATGATATATCCAATGAAGGCTATGAAAACACATTTGGATTCCTTCTCAACAAAATAGAGCTGATATGAATCTGTTGTACTCATGTCTTTCTTTCTGTGTGTCCGACAGGAACAGCACACAACACACTGGTCACGCACACATAACAAGTATTAGAAATGATGTGCTGCTACGGCTCACTACACCGCTAGCTGGAACATGCACACGTCATGATATGCATTCAAAACACAAAAATACGATCACCAAAATGACCTGAGTGTCAGTTTTTATTATTGAACGTGCAGTGTTTTAGTTGGATGTTGAAATATTTTCAACATTTGTGAGCGAACAAGCATTTTCAAGCAGGACATTTGGACATTTTCATATGGAACACGCACACACACACACACACACACGCACGCACGGAAAAGACAATGATGATGCCAACTGAAATCATTTAAAGCACAAATGCACACAAAATCATGGGAAAGTGGTGGCATGCACGATAGCGGCACGTCAGGATCCGGAGTGATGACTCCAAAACATGAACTGCTGCTCTGGTGCACCCTACCTCATCATCATCAAACCATTTCGGTACCTGTTTTTTTTTTTTTTCTCTCAACTTGACAGAAGCAGAAGACAATTGTGCATCCACTCACACCTGACAAGAAATTGGAAACAGCTCTTCAAAAAAAAAAAAAGCCGAGTGCACCCGTGCAAGAAATAATATACATTACTGACATTGATGTTTGAGATTGAATTAGCAATATCTTGACTTATTTGAAGAGGGTGCAGGGGGTGGGGGTGTTCTTAAAGTAATCAATGGAATATTCGAAAGGATCATCGATTACCCAATAAATTGTTTGGGACAGCCCTTGTTGCCGGAGGACAGGGGAGGGAGGGAGGGGTGCCGTGCCTGGTGGGGTAGGTTCCGATCCCTCATTCTATTCCACCTTTGGAAGTCATTCAAAAACACCAAACTACCTGTTTACTTCCCAGACTTTCTGGGGTCATGTAATTGTGAGGTGGAGGAACTCGTGTCTCTGCAATATTACAGGTATTGGTGCCACACCAGAAATGAGCATCACGTTATAACGCGGTTAAATTCATGTGTTAATTAATCTAAAAATTAAAGCGTGCTAAATTCACCTTTTAACGCGGCAAGTTTCAAGTTGAACCGTGATAAGTTACGAAGTTAACATGTAATGATTTTCACTTCCGCATTCGGGAACCCGTTTTAGGGCGCCAATTGAAGTCCCTGAAAACAAATGGACTCATGCTGACTCGAGTTCACATTGTCATGACGAGAGACTAAATAAGAAAGAACACGTATCTTACCTTGGCGGCGTGTCCCCGGTGGATGAAAGAAGAAAAGAGGCGAAATAGAAGAGGGCTTTTGGAAGTTTGGGATTGTGCGTCGGTGACCCATTTGAAAATGGCGCCATGTTTGTGTGTGTTCTTTCATCGTCACTTGTGTCCCCCCACCAAAAGAAAAAAAAACCAAACAACCTGTCACGGGCATGTAAAGACTCTCCACTTTTAGCAAAATGTGGCCACAAAAACGCACAACGTCCCTTTGGAATTAAAAACGCTAGAATAATTTTATATTCATTTTCTGTGTAATATTCGTCTGGGCGTTTTGCCTTATTTGAGTTCGCCGTGCGTGGTTGACGTAAGACTATGGCGCCTCGGTGTCGCCCTCTGCTATAGGGGCCCGTGTATGACAGGCACGCAATTTTGAGTTAACGAACAAGTCAACTCATACTTAAAAGCAGGATTAAAATGATTATTATTTGTTCAAATCCCACAAACAAGTGAAGACTGACTGCCACCTTTACCTCGCCAGTTCACCCATCTTCCACGAGAGGTCGCCAGATACAGTGTAAAGCGCTGACGCCGCGACCAGGGCAGCCATTTTACGCTGCCACTGTTGCTGACAACTTTTTCCCCCCGCCCGTTGAAAACACTGTGAGCAGCGCGTTTCATTCCAGGATCCCCATATGAAATAAAAATACCAAAGAACGAACTTCACTAATTGCATCCGCCATACAGAGGTCAGGTTTATATTTTGCTGCATTTTTTTGTCCTGATGGGCTTTGCTTTCATTTCATTGTTCTGGCAACATGATGGAGACAAATCTTTGAGTTGCACTCAGCGACATACCTGATTAGAGATGTTTAAATATCACATTCTTCCCGTTATAATGTACATGTAGTGTTTCTCCCAGCAAATAAAATGAAAATGTTTTTTGTTCAATAAACAAAAACAAACAAACAAAAATGCCACATCAAATTACATAATGTATTCAAGTGAGGTTGGTTTAAAGGTCACCTGTGATGTCTTTAGAAAATCCCAAATGAAATATCTTTATTTCACAAGTAATTAAACTAAACCCATTAAACGAAGAATGAAAAAAAAAAAAAATTTCTATTTCATAAATTTGACAAAGTAATCATTTTCACGAAGTGAGACATAACTCGATACCAGGCAATTACAAACGTGATTTGTAATGCCTACAGATGTCACAAGTTGGCAGCACAGGACTGTTTCTGTCTAAATGAAATTCCTTAATCGACTTCAACATAGTTCCTTGGCACCAAAGCAATAAATTGTCTATCCGCGGATTCGCATACTCTGATTTTTTTTCCATTTTGCTTTTCGTGGGAAGCATTTTTCACCAAAAAATGCTTCTGAACAATTTTTTTTGGGGGGGGGGGGGGTTAAAAAAAAATTATGGTCATTGCTGCGTATTCTGATCATTTATTTAATCCTCGTGTGTCACTCAACCGTTTCACCAAAGCCATTCTTTCTCGATTATTAGAACATGATTAATATGAATCAAATCAAGTCTGTTCGCAGGATTTCAAAGAAGACGACAGTGAGCGTAGAAGCCGCCTTCTTTCCATTAGGTCAGTAAAGGACTTTTGCCATGCCGGTGTACGTGCTCATCTCCTTTCGCCAGCATCCTCAGAGGCAGCAGTGGCCCGGTGGTGGCGGGGGCCGGCGGCGGGCAGCATCCGCCCTTGTCTTTGGTGAGGAAATAGAGGAGGGCATTGAGCCAAGCGTTGAAGGACGCCAAGGGCCGCGTGATCTTGTAGCACATCGACACGGTGGTCATGGTTTGGCAAGGGACGCCCTTGCTCACCTTGAGCAGCAGGAAGACGGTGCGGGTCACATGGAAGGGGAAGAAGCACAGAGCGAAGAGTAGGGTGATGGTGACGATGGTGCGGATGGACTTGCGCCTGCGGCCGGCGTACGTTGAATCGGCGCCCAGGAAGACGGAGACGCCGGCGGCGCACTCCCTTCCGTCGCGAGGGCGAGAAGGCAGAGTCTTGAAGATGGTGAGCACCACTCGTGAGTAGCACCAGGCGATGACGGAGAACGGCACGAAGAAGCCCAGCATGTGAAGGACCACCCCGTACGGCACGTAGTCGGAGAAATCTCTGTCGATGGCGTCGTCCCAACAGTTGTCGACGCCTCCGGCGGCGCGGGCCGTGCGGGCGAAGCGGAAGATGGGGCAGGTGAGGGCGAAGACCACCGCCCACACCAGCACACATGTGCACTTCACGGCTTTCTTGGTCTCCAGGGCGATGACCCGCATGGGGTGGCAGATGCCCAGGTAGCGGTGCACCGAGATGCAGGTGAGGAAGAAGATGGAGCAGTAGAGGTTGAAGTAGAAGAGGAAGCGCACCAGGCGGCACATGAAGTCCCCGAAGACCCAGCGGTCGCGCATGACGTAGCTGGCCACCAGGAAGGGCAGCGAGAGACCGTACATGAAGTCGGTGGAGGCCAGGTTGACCATGTAGATGAGCGACGCGTTCCAGCGCTTGGTGCGGCGGAACGAGCGCAACAGGACCACGGCGTTGAGGGACAGGCTGAAGACGAACGTGAACGAGTAACAGGTGGGCAGGAAGATGTACTTGTACGACTCGTCGATGCTGCACAGCGGCGAGCTGCTGTTGTCGCCGCCAGCCGGTGTCATGGCCGCCGCAGGAACCCTCGCCCTCGTCACCGTCGTCCTCCTCGTCATCGGCCAACGCTCACCTGGAATGCACCAAAGGGTCACTTTTCGAAGGTAAGATGTTCACAAACATTAGCTTTCACTTCGGACAAGTTTTGCCGATTTTCTGACTTACAGACTAAACCTGAAACGGAATTATAATTATTCTAAATGAAAATGATTAAAACATCATTGATGTCGTTGAAGCTGAAGAAATTTCACAAGTCGTCAAGTGAAAACTCGCAGCACTTCCTTGGAATCGGTTGGTAGACAAGAAGAAGCTCTCATTTTCAAAAAGGTACGTTGGCGAGTACGTCACTCCCCGTCATTTGATTTCGCTTCACTGTTGTTGATTTAATTTCCTTTCATTGTTGAACAAGAATGACTTAAAGGGAAAGTCTAGTCAAAACATTTTCTTTACAATAATATATAAAGTATTAGCAAAGCATTCTGATTAATATTGCGTTTGTGGGATATGAATTATGGAGCATAATCCGTCCGCTTTAATCCATTTTAGGGGGCGGCCATTTTGCCACTTGCTGTCGAGCAATTATGATGTCATTTTCAGTCGACATCAAGTGGCAAAATGGCCGCCCCCTAAAATGGATTAAAGCGGACGGATTATGCTCCATAATTCATATCCCACAAACGCAATATTAATCAGGACGCCGTGTTTAGACTAGAGCAGGTGCAACGAACATTTTTTTAAAGAAAATGTTTGACTTGACTTGACGTTCCTTTTAATAAACGGTAATGGGGGGTGACTCTGCAATCAACTCTCATACAAAATATTTCCTTATATGATCATTAGATGGAATAGTTGCCAAAAGAATTGATTCTAAAGCTATTGGGGGACAGCCTTAAGCAATAATACGTGGAGGCAAAGAAAAAAAAAAGTTTTTTTTTTTTTTGTTTCAGGAGAAATAAATAATATCTTGGAAAAAAAGCAAGTTTGTTTTGAATGTAATTAGCAATTGCATTTTACTTTAGAAACAGGGGTCAGTGGGGGTCAATTTATTTGGGAAATTGGATTCGTGTGACTTTCTTTGAAGGCCACATCTCAACATAATTTAGCCCCCTGGCCCCCCTCCCCCCGTTTCCGTTGCTGACTCGGCACTGGGCTCTTTGCACAGGGCCTTTCACCTCCTGTTGTCCGTCCCCAAGGGTGTTTGCCTTCCTGTGGACGAGGGCACGCCGCTGCTGATTCAGTCTCTTCTCAGCCCATTACCTCAGCAATAAGTAACTACGCTCGCTCGCGTCACGCCGCACGCTGTTGATCTTCCATCACTTCCAAGAAAAACCGAACGCGCTTTAAACATACTGGCGCTTCATTAGCCTGAGCGACGACATCGACGCCCTCTGATAACTTCGAGCATTCGGATGCGATTTGATTTTAGGCTGCAATCATTTGGCTTTCGAGTGTCAGTTGTGCAGAGAGGGGCAACAGGTGTTCCGACTGGTCCAACTGGTCAGAAAAGAACTCAAACTAACTTTTTCTTCAATTGACAAATCAAAAAAGTATTGCCTGGACAACTGATGAATTAACTTTGTTGCAGCTGTTGTGTGTGTGAGTGTGTGTGTGTGTGTGTGTGCAAGGGAGCGCTCTCGTGGGCTCATAAATACCTGCATCACTGCACACGGCCCGCGACGACTCCATATGGCAAACTCGGCCCCATGGCAAGCGTCCCAAGAGGGCGGCAAATAATCCAAAAGTCAAACAAACAACAAAAGAAGACGCGCAAGGCGCTCACAGGCTTAAAGACGTTCGCACCTTCCTCTTCTTGTCGTCTTCTTCGCACGTTGCCATGGCGACGCAGCCCCTCCCTCGGGGCCCTCGCCGTGTCATCCCCACTTGACCACCTGCGCGCGCGAGAGAGCGAGACAGAGACAGAGAGGCCGGCCTCACTCTCATTTTGTAGCCCGGGTGTCAAACATACGGCCCGTGGGCCATAAGCGGGCCATCAAGGTGTCCGAGACGGCCTGCGAAGATGATTTTTCACAAGTCCTGCATTATTTTAAATTGGAGTTGGGGTTTTTTTCGTCCAAAAATTTCAGAGTGCTGACCTGATTTGCGACAAAATTATGAACGTGAATGATGGCCATTTTCAGAATGTTTTGTCACAATTTCACAGAGAAGAAGTCGTGATGATTTCAACAGAGTTTAATTCTCGTCAACACGGTCGAACATAAACAAGTGGACCAACCTTCCGCCTCCCATTGTTACCTTCAAGCTTTTAGTCCAAATGGCGCTCATGCTAAGCTAACGCACGGAGGCGGAAAACATCGACGGCATTGTTCGGACAAAGGCGTGGATCGTCCTTGTGGATATAAAAACGTGGTTAAAAATTCCCTTTTCGTGAGTTAAAAACAAACAAACGTAGTGTCACGTTAACGCGTTGAAATGGTCAAAGTCAGTCCCGTCGTCGGAAAGGCAATCTGTCGGCGGACGTTCTTCCTCATTGGGTCGGTGACATTGGGCGTCCGTCAGCCGTGCAAGGACGTGAGGTCCTGAAGCTCCAGCAACATGGCGTCCTGCTCCGTCCTCAGTTGGTCTCGCACCTGCAGCCCGGCCACCAGATCCGAGCTCAGCTCTGAGGCGCAACAAGAAGAATTACGTTGTAATGAAGCATTTTTCGGAAAAGCTGTCGAAATGGTTGCTGCCGTGTACGTACTTTGTACTGTTTGAGTGAGGAACGATCGTTGCGCACGTAGCTCCCCGAGGCTCAACTTGTGCACGTCACCGCGCTCCAAGCAACGCCCGCGGAGCGGCGGGTCGGCGCCGGGCGGATTCTGAAGGGAACGGGCAGAAGCCACCGTCAAAAGAGAAAAAGCGAAAGGGCGAGTGAACGGGCGCTGGCCTTTTTTTTATTTTTTATTTTATTTTTTATTTTTGTCACTCACGGCTGGCTTGTGGTCCACTCGCAGTCGTTCTCGCAGTTTCCTCCAAGTGCTGCGGAAGCCCCTGGACTTGTTTTTCTCGGTCTTGGCCGCCGGCGTGGCTGTCTTGTGACCCGCAACGGCGCTTCCTCTCTATGCCCGGGTACAAAATTACAAAAAGTTTCAAATCATCTCACAAATGTAGCTATCGGACAAAGATGACCCAAATAAACACAAAATGCAGTGTTGGAATGGCGACTTTTGATGAAGGAAAAAGCCTCTGGAGTCGGATATAAAAACATTAAGCCGAAATTTCAAGATTAGCTAACATTTAAAATTTGACCTTCATTGAAACATGAGCATCTGGCGCCATAACTGCTTGCCGGATGTTTCTAACAAGCCAATCCATGTCGAAATTGGTAAAAAGTGGACGAATTCGGATCAATATATTGAAACCAATCACAATTCCCTAAATACGAGTGAATGCAAGAGATCACCGTGGACTACTGTTTCAAGATGGAGGCAAGTATGTCATCAACCAGCTGAGTTTTAATGGCCGAGACCACTGGTGTCAAATTCAAGGCCCGGGGGCCGGATCTGGCCTGCCATGTCATTTTATGTGGCCCGCGAAAGCAAATCATGTGTGCCAGCTGCCGTAAACCTTGCTAAAATCTGTACCCAAAGGTCAAATTGCTATGTGTCATTAAATAACGTTGAAATTTAGCAAAAAAATGGTGACCCCGTTTACCCTCACTTGAACAAACAACAAATGAATAGTTGACTGATTTCAAAACTAGTAATCCACAAATTTTGGGCAGCCCAGTGGACGAGTGGTTAGAGTGTTGACCTCACAGTGCAGAGGTCGTGGGTTCGATCCCGGCTCCGGCCTCCCTGTGTGGAGTTTGCATGTTCTCCCTGTCCCTGCGTGGGTTTTTTCCGGGTATTCCGGTTTCCTCCCACATTCTAAAAACATGCATGGCACGTTAATGGAACACTCTAAAATGTCTGTATGTGTGATTGTGAGCATAAATTGTTTGTCTACGTCTGCCCTGCAATTGGCTGGCAACCGGTTCAAGGTGCCCCCCACCTACTGCCCGAAGACGGCTGGGATAGGCTCAGCAACCCCCTTGTGAGGATAAAGCGGATCGGAAAATGGATGGATAATCCATATATATATATTTTTGGGTGTACAAGTAATAATACGACGTCATGGTTTCACATTTATTCGGTTTCACTGCCGTAAAGCGTTGAGGGAAACTCCAAATTGGCCATTTCGACCACTTCCGTCAAACGATTAGCTCCTCCCACATTTAGGTCCAAGCCCGATCTGCAGGCTGCAGTCAGGCGCAATTGACCCTGACCTGCACGTCCCTGAATGAGATGGCCCAGATGTGTGGACTACGGAGTCGAGGCGATACATACCACAGCCGCGCTGGCATCTCTCTCCTCTCGCTCTTCCTCTTCTTCTTCTTGCTCTTCATCATCACTCTCGCTGTTGTTAATGAAGCAGAGCTGAAGGTTCATCTGCGTCTGCAGCCTGGACCATGCAAAAAAAAAAAAAAAAAAAGACAACCAATTGAGCGAGCGGAGGCACAACCCGGAAGACTTGTCAAAAGTTTGCTTTGGTTACCGTGAGCCGAGGGCTGACAAGTCCTCACAGTCATCGCTGCGCTCCAGCCCGTCCCGGCGGTCGAGGTGGCGGCGATGACGTCGGCGTCCGTCCTCCCAGCTTTCTCGTCTGCCGCATCCTTGTTCGTCTGTGAAGCTGACGGGAGCTCGCCCCCGCTCCAGGGATGCCGCGCCGCTCTGGCCATCAAAAACAAACACAAAGGGAAAAAAGGGTGATGATGTTTCATGTTGCTTCAGTGCTACTTTGACTCGCAACTTTTTTCCATTTCGAAGTCATCGCTTATCCGTAATTTGCTTTGTGTTGAGAGTATGAATAAGCTTTGGATATGCCACCACTCAAGAAAAAAAAAAAAAGGTGCAATTAAGGCAGCGCAACATGCTGGCATGTGTGCAAAGAGAGCCAGAGTACCACGCCCCTTAAAGGCACACCAACCACAAATGGACAACAGTGTGCCAATGTCATTTCATCTTGTTTACGTAAGTTTGCCGTTGTTGATTTGTATGTTTCTTGTTTAAATAGGAAATACAAATGCGAGGAATCGGAATCGGGCAGGCGTCCAACCTTTGCCAGTTTGTCCTTCTTCTCCTCTTCTTCTTGTTTCTCCAGCTCGGCGATGCGAAGGCTCAACGCCTCCCAGTGCATGATGGGAAGGCCCGGTTCATCTCGGGGCTCCTGGGTGTGGTCGGTGTCCTTGTCTGTGTCTTCGTCGCGCCACCTTAGCCGTTCCTTGTCGCTGACTTCCATCTCGTCAGCGCCTTGGCATCTTTTCTTAAGCAGCAAAATAAAGACGCATTTCCAGTGATAAAAATAAAGAGTACACATACGTTTGTGTGTGCATGTAAACGTTCGTTTTTGTGTGTGTGTGTTTACATCTGAGATCAAATTTGCTCCAGTGAAAAACCCCTGTTGTGAAAAATGTCTTGCTGCAAACATGATTTCGTTGTAGAAGAGTTTCACTGTACCAAATAATAGGCTGGAGGGCCTTAACGTGGATTAACTTATTTCTGACAAGGCTATAGCACCCCCTGTCCCCCGGTGTAGCACCATCCCTGAAGCATTCTCACAAAATTTTCGAGTCATCCATTAACGCGAATGTAATTTTTGGGGCGCGGTCGGGGGGGGGGGGAGACTGTTAGCAAGAGAGGCGGGGGGAACACCCTCGATAGGTCGCCCACCAGTCAATGACAGGACGTATAAAGACAAACAAGCAACAAGCATTCCTATTTCTGGACAATTAGAAGTCTTCAGCCAACATGTTTTTGGATTCATGTGGGAGGCACGAGTGGGGAGTTAGCATCCCAAACAGGCTGAGCCTCGGAACGACGAGGCAAAAACCAAAACCAAGTCCCTAACATGCTGTCGTTGGAGTTGAATGGCAAAAGTTAAGTTGTCTAGGGGCGGGGCGTGGCGGGAGGTTTTGAGTTCCAAATAAGTCGCCTTTCGTTTGCTCCCCCCAAGTCGTCGGAAAGTTGAAGAGGTGGCTGACTTACTTTCTTCCTTACTTTCACCAATTGCTTGACCGCCGCCGCCGTGTTTTTGTTTGCCACATACTTCACTTCTGCACCGCTCGACAAAGTCCAAAATCAAAAAGTCCCAAATCTTTTGTCGTGCTCCAAGCCCTTGCGGTAGTTTTCGGATTCTGCTGGCTGCCTTCCGACGACTTTTATGAGCTTTGCTGTCGTCAAACAAAAGACGCAAACTCCAAACTTGAGGAATTTCACGCAAAGACACAAACGCGTGTGTGTGTATGTGTCACTTCCGGCGGGTCGTTCAAAACAAAAGCAAAGTTGGCGCTTTTCGGCATTTCCGCTTAAAGTTAGCTTGACGAATGTGCGTCATCCATCCATTTTTAACAGCGCATATCTTAAACAGGGTTGCGCGCGGGGCATGCCGAACCCTATCCCGGCTAACTTCAGGCTAAAGGCACACTACACCCTGAACTGGTCGCCAATCAGTCGCAGGGCACATAGAGACGAACAACCTTTCACACCCACATCGTCACTCTCTCCGCTCCTAAATTAGACGAGTTTACCAGTGCACCATCAGCGATAGCGATTATACATTTGGACTATTAAAATGACAATTCGTCGAGGAGGATTCCTTTATTATTGCATATTTTCCCGTCCTCGTCAGACATTAGGGAATCGACTGAAAACAAAAATCCACACCACAATTAGGCCTACAATTGGGACGCCACAAAATGGGACAGAAATGGATACAATTGGAACAGAGGAGGGGTCATATTCAGCCATTTTGTTTCCATTCAAAAGTTCCATACCGAATTTGACATGAATGCGCTCTCGAGTTATCCAAACAAACACCACTAGATGGTGTCATTCAATCAAGGCGAAATGTTAACCACCTCATCAAGTCATGAATTACAGTAATCCCTCGTTTATCGCGGTTAATGGGGACCAAATAGCACCCGCGATAAACAAAAATCCGCAAAGTAGCGACCAATTAACATATTAAAAAAAAATTGCCCCATGTGGGCCTTCACGCTTGAGCAGAGCGCACTAACACACGCACGCACACTCTCGTACACACACACAGGCCAGCGTTCCCGTGGCGTGCGTTTATGATTAGTCAAGTAAGGATGATTAGACAATTAAGGATGGAAGGGACCTGCTTTTGTTCTTATAAGCCTCCTCTCTCTCTCTGCCACACTCATGCGCGCAAACACACACATACATACACACACGTGCTCCACATGGGCTTTCGCGCTTGAGCAGAGTGTACACACACACACACACACACACACTTTTTTTTTTTAAAATGAATGTATGAAAAAATCCACGATGCACTGAAGCTGCGATAAACGAACCGCGAAATAGCGAGGGATCGCTGTACTGCGCTCTATCCACACAACCAAGTCAGCCTCCATCCATCCACCCATGAACTGAACAAATCGGCCAGTCTGCTTTTTTTAGTTGTCAACATCATTTATTGATTGATGTCTTCATGCTGTCGTTATGACTGGAAATAGTCAGGCTGACACTCTGAACATTTGACAACAGTTGCGGATGTCAAACGCAACGCTGACAGCTCCCACATGACGATGAGATGGGACTTTGCACGTTTTTTTCCAGCTCACTCGCTGCCGTCGTGGTGGTCGTGTTCGGAACGGGAAGTCACACTCGCCACGAATCGTTCTAGTCGTCCAGAAAGAAGTAGTTCCCGCTCTTTTTCTGTTCTGTGTCCTGCAAATTCAAGAAGACGATGTCAAAGTTGGAGGGGGGGAGAAAAAAAAAGAAGAGAGAATTGGGGCAACATGTTGAAGTTAAAGTACCTTGATGGAATTGAGCTTGTTGATGCGTGGCCGGAAATTGTTGGGATCTCTACGGAATGTTATCTCCAGCAGAGACAGGAAGCGGTTCATGCCGGCCAGGAGACCCTGCGGACTGACATGCACATGCTTGGACATGATCTTCAAAACTGCATTCTGACAAAACGGCATTCAGCTAGGGGCCACAATGCTTGCCAGAGAAAGCGCACAAAACCAACGCAGGCACAGTTGAATCTATGTGCTTCCTCCAGCGAACTTGCGTGTGTGTTGGCTTCACGTCGGGCGGCGGCGCTTACGTATTGGCTGCCGTGTGTTTGGAAGGAATCCCGTCGAAGACGATGACGCGGTCCGCCAGGTACGTGGCCATGATGAAGTCGTGCTCCACCACGAACGCCGTCTTCTTGGCGTGCAGGATATACCTGCGGCGCACGCGCGTGTGAGTCGCGCTCGTGACGCCCACGCGCACACAGTGGCATTAGCGTACCTCTTGATGACCCTGGCTGCCATCAACCTCTGCTCGGAGTCGAGGTAGGCCGAGGGTTCGTCGATGAGGTAGACGTCGGCCGGTTTGCCCAAACACAAGGTGAGCGCCACTCTCTGCAGCTCACCGCCTGAAAGGTTCTGGACCTAATGGAGATTGGGTGGTGACACCCGCCACTCACATCAATGGCCCCCGGGTCGCCACGGTCAGGGTCGGGGTGTGCGGCGTTTAGGTTCTTACGTCCTGGTCGATGATGCTCTCAATCTGCATGGGCTTCATGACGTCGGTGATGAACTGAGGGTGCGTGTAGGCGTCTCGGATCTTTTCGTGAAGAAGAGCGCGGACGCTGCCCTGAGGAACGCCGCCATGAGAGAAACACATGTACACACACACACACACACAGGATCGAGCATTAACCTTTGAGTCGCACGCGAGTCATTTTGTTCGGCTTAAGTTGTCACGCATTCGATCACTAGTTTCACGTTTTGCGGCTAGGCGGTCTTAGTCCGGTCGCGGTACGAGTGGTCAATCAAACAACACAACTCTCGCTACATCACCCATCGAACAGCCAATAACGTTGAGCTTTCCAGACACACACACAAAAAACTACATTTCAAGCTTTTAAGCTAACGGCAGCCTCTATATTAAGTATAGGAACGTATTTGACAAAAATAATTATCTACAGTCAAACCTCGGTTTTCGTCCATAATCTGTTCCAGAATGCTGTTCGAAAACCGAATTGTTCGAAAACCGAAACCACGCTCTTTTTAAAATAAAAATGTTTACTGAACACGTCTTCTCACAATGGAAAGCAACACGAGGAAGCGTTCACTTCCTCGTCTACCCGAGGAAGCGTCACTTCCTCGTGTAAGGAAGGTGAGAGGAGTCAAATGGTGCATTCAAGTGCGCTCAGTTTGTTCGAGAACCGAAATTTGTTCGTCATCGGAGGCATAAAAAAAATCTACATTTTTGGTCAAAAACTGAATTGGTCGAGAACCGAGACGTTCGAAAACTGAGGTTTGACTGTATTTCTAACTTCGTATGGCGCTAAAATAGGCAGATTACCAGCTTGACGGTTTGCCAAGGTTTTAAAAAGTCATGGTTTCATTAGCGCGAAAACCTTCTGGCACCTGTAATGAGCTCCTTTCTTTTTTGAGGGGACTTCTCACAATATGATTGGCTACGCGCAGAGGTAGCTAAACGAGCTGCTCCTTTATCATACCGTCAGAATGTCATTACGAAGCTTTGGATGAAATAACAAATGTTGCAGACTGTGTTGCCAAAATCATCACGAGCGATGTGCAAAGAGCAGCAGGTCCAATCAACCTCTCAACATAATGTCGACCCTGCCTCTCCTCTGTTCTCACCCATTTGCTTCCTTCGCTTGACCAACACACTGGAGTTTTATGGTCCCCCCCCCAAAAAGTGATGAATTGCGTCGCAGTGCGTCAGTATATGCAATACTGTAGCTCAATGTGCAACAGATGTCACCGTTTTTTTTTGTGTGTGCAATGGTCCATTATTTGCTTTGGTTATGTTGCACACGGGCGTGTGTATGTCATTATAAATGTATGTCTCAAAATTTGAACTCCATCCACCGACTCAAGTTGCCACCTATGACATCAAACGGGAAGTCAGGACTGCGCACCTTGAACTTTGGACTGATGGTCTGAGGCTTGTAGCTCACATTGAGGATGGGCACGTCACCTTGTCAACACAAAGGCACCAGGTTAAAAACCGGGCGAGAAGACATCACCCCACGTGACATGCGCGACACACAGTCTGTCACCTTGGCCATCCGGTTTGAGTCCCCCAGCTAACATCCTGATGAAGGTGGTTTTTCCTGTGCCTGCACACACACACACAACAAGTCATGCTCACAAGCGCTTGTGGTTGCGTCACGGTGGTTGCGTCACGGCGGTTGCGGCGTCCGTGGCGGCGTACCGTTCTCCCCCAGCATGACCATGATCTCCGAATCTGTGAATTCTCCTCCCTTGATCTCCAGGGTGAACTCGCCCATGGTCTTGGCCATGTTGGGATACTATCGAGACACAAGCACGGAGTATGTTTGAAAACACAGACAAATCAAGTCGTGAAATGCTTTTTCGAGCCAGCGAGAAAGTTGGCGTCGACCTGGTAGTGTCGAAGCCGCTTGACTTCCTCCTCGTTGGCCGTCTCCGCCACTTTGAACACCAGGGAGGTCTCGCGGAAGCGCAGGTTCTCCGTCGGTACGTAACCGTCCAGGAAGATGTTGATGCCTGAGCATGACAACATGTCGCATAAGTGGTGCGGTGTTTTCCGACTCTTGCTTGGGAGGAGCCAAGAAAGCCGGGCGGGCGTTTACCCTCTCGCACGCTGAAGGGCATGGTGACCACTCCGTAGGCGCTCGGCACGCCGTACAGGCAGCAGATGAAGTCGGATAAGTAATCCAACACACTCAAGTCGTGCTCCACCACGATGATGTACCTGCACGCGCACACATGCTGATTTCTGCCCCCTTGACTTGCCGGTCAGCAAGCTCCATTTCCCCCCCCCCTATTAGAATATGAAATGCCATTCATCTATTCCGAGCCCCCAAAATGCGGCGACATTTTTTTTGGTTGCGTGTTCTTCAATCACCGACTGCTGTGGACATTTCTATTGGTCGACTGGAACGCAAGCTCCAATCCAATATGGCGCTCGTGACAATTACACTTCGCTCAAGACGACTCAAGTGTCTGTCCGTTAGGGTTCCCACTCTTCCACTAGCTTTTTATTTATGGACCTTTTAAGGACTTGTGAGGGCCAATGTTGCAATTTTTTAAGGACTTTTTCTCCATTCAGCAGGGGAATCACGGTGGACTTAATGCCCGCTCAGCAATACGCGGGCTGAACAGGAAGCCACTGAGCTGGTGTTCAAATCATTGCTGCCAAAGGAAGGGCACATTGATATTTTTAGGGGCAATCAGCTAACCCTTTATTTGACATACTGTATGTCAAATTTTCATTTTCCTACCCGTTCTACAGGTAGGAAAATGAAAAAAAAAACTTGAATTAATTCCCAAATAAAGTACACTAAGAAAATTTTTTAATTTATATAAATATAAAACTTCACTTTATCTTTTAATAATTTTTAAAAAGGATTTTTATTGATTTTAGAAGCTTTCCCTGAAAATGATGGACAATTAAGAACATCATTTTACAACTTTTTTTATGGCTTTTTATTAACTTTAAGGACCCGTGGGAACCCTGGTGATACATTGGCGAAGCGCGCATACCTGTCTGGCGTGATGAGCGAGCGGATGGTGATGGCGGCCTTCAGCCTCTGTTTGACATCCAGATAGCTGGACGGCTCATCAAACATGAAACTGCCGGAAAGCGCACGTGTGAGTACGGCGTCGAGGGCGCCGCAGCGGCGGCGGCGAGGGGGCTCCCGTTTCTTACATGTCGGCTCTCTGGATGCAGACGACGGCGCAGGCGAACCTCTGCAACTCTCCTCCCGACAGGTCCTCCACGTTCCTCTCGCGCAGATGACTCAGATCTTCCCGGCAACAAGACAACTTATCACAATGTGCCTTTTCAGCTCCCGGACGGCGGACCATTCGGGGCGGGGGGGACTCATACCGAGCTGCCGGCAAACCAGGTTCTGCGTGTCCATGTCATCTTTTCTGCTCAGGATGGAGCCAACGGAACCCTGCAGTGACCAAGCGACAGCTGCAACTCGAAGCGAACCATGCCGTGCCAGACCGGGCGCCGGTCGGCCGCCCTTTACCTTGACCGTCTTGGGGATCTGGTCCACGTACTGTGGCTTGACGATGGCGCGGAGGTCGTCCTCCAGGATTTTGGTGAAGTAGTTCTGCAACTCCGAGCCACGAAAGTAGGTCAGGATCTCTTGCCAGTCCGGAGGATTCTGGAGTGTGAGAGGATCGATTCACTACAGGTCTGTGTGAGCATGTGTGCGCGTCAAAGAAAAACGGAGAAAACCGCGGCGAGAAAATCAATGGAGGGTTCTGGAGAAATGGACACTTTTGGGAAGGAGGGAATCATTTTTCTGTGTGACTCCCTGATTTAAAAAATGAAAACACAGTCAAACCTCGGTTTCCGAACGTCTCGGTTCTCGACCAATTCGGTTTTCGACCAAAAATTTAGAGTTTTTTCTGCCTCGGATGACGAACACATTTCGGTTCTCGAACAAACTGAGCGCACTTGAATGCACCATTTGACTCCTCTCGCCTTCCTTACTCGTGGAAGTGACACTTCCTCCGGTAAACGAGGAAGTGATGCTTCCTCGTGTTGCTTTCCATTGTGAGCAGACGTGTTCAGTAAACATTTTGATTTTAAAAAGAGCGTAGTTTCGGTTTTCGAACAATTTCGGTTTTCTAACAGCCTTCTGGAACGGATTATGGACGAAAACCGAGGTTTGACTGTAATCGCTTTTGAAATAGTCAAATAGTACACCTGATTCTTAAGATAGCCCCTGGACCTTTGATTTCATCTGCTACTTTGAGAAGCCCTTCTCTGATTGGTTCAAACATTGTTTTAAAAAATATCCACTGATAAGCTCGAATGGGCCAAAAGTTGATGCATTAAAAAAAAATCGTTACATCTCCCAAAAAAACCCATTTTATTTAAATGGACCATTACTTGTGAGAAGCAACAGCAGACGACTTCATGTATAGTAACCGAATTTGGAAAAACAATGAGACAAAATGAAATTCTAAACCAAAACACATGAAAATTCTATTGCATTGTGTGCGTTTGTGAGAGACACAAGACGAGAACTCACATCAAACTTGCCCAGGTTGGGTTTCTGTTTACCCGCCAGGATCTTGAGCGCCGTGGACTTGCCAATACCGTTGGTCCCCACCAGCCCTAGAACTTCTCCCGGTCTCGGAATGGGCAGCCTGCGCACAAACAATGGTCGGTTCCAACTTCAGCAACCTTGCCGAATGGAGGCTCAGCTTTCCACGTACCGGTGCAGTTTGAAGGAATTGGCGCAGTATCTGTGTGTGGTTTCCTTCTCCAAGTTACTGGGCAGGTTAACAATGGACAGCGCCCCAAACGGACATTTCTGCAATGACACCGCCGCGTCACTCGGAGGGAGATCGGAGAGGGACCGAGTTCTCGTACCTTGATGCAGATGCCGCAGCCGATGCAAAGCGACTCCGAGATCCACACGATCTTACTTTGCGGGGTGACCTCGATACACAGCTTACCTGCGGAGGAGTGACATCAACTTGTTACATCCTCGCCGGGAATCCCATCACCTTCCCGCTTACTCACCCATGCGGACCACCGGGCAGCTTTTTTTGCACTCTTGCCGGCATTTCTTGGGTTTGCATTTGTCGTGGTTGACAATGGCGATTCTGGTGTTTTTATCAGCCATGGTGGGCTGCTGTTATGATGGAGGCCGGGACCCGCCGAGCTGAGGACAAAGCGATGGCGCACGTGAGTCAATTTGGAGATTCGCTGTTGTTTTATGTTGAGGGGGAAGAAATTTCATCTGTGCTGTATGTTACACATACGTACAGCACATTTGACAATAAAGTTGTATTCCATTCCATTCCAAAGCGGTCACCGCTGGATACGCAAAGCATCCCGCAAACAAACACGTTAAAATTAAGAGTGAGTGGAAGCAGAGAGTCCTGCTATACAAAACATATCGTTTTCAGGTGTCCTCGGTTGTTCCTTCTCAACAACTGCGGTACATCAACCTTTGGGGCGCGCAAAATGATTCAAAGAAAATTATGCTACTTTTGTAAAAGGTGCAGAATCGCGTAATGTACTGCATACATTAAAACAAATAGCATCTTCGATCAAAATCACGCAGCCCGGTGGGCGAGTGGTTAGAGCGTCAACCTCACAGTGTGGCATTTGCATGTTCTCCCCGTGCCTGCGTGGGCTTTCTCCGGTTTCCTCCCACATTCCAAAAACATGCATGGTAGGCTGATTGAACACTCTAAATTGTCCGTAGGTGTGAATGTGAGCGAGGATGGTTGTTCGTCTCTGTGTCCCCTGCAATTGGCTGGCAACCGTTCAGGGTGTCCCACGCCTACTGCCCGAAAACAGCTGGGATAGGCTCCAGCATGCCTCCTTGTGAGGATAAAGCGTATCGGAAATGGATGGACCCAATTTACGGATGTGAAGAAGGCCTACTTGACACATTAAAAATGAAAGTGTCCAAATGAGACGCCCAAATCGTCCGATGGAGCCAGGCACACTTTGCTCGTGGACATGCGCCACAGTTGAACAGGTTCGACACGTACATCGCCAACAAAAACGTGGTACTGTGTGCATCGATCGTGTACTTGAATGGGGCAACACAGACTAGAGAAAGTGAACATCTACATGGAAGTGTCATACAGCGTAGCGTAGTGTAGTGTACGTGTTGTCGCCTTAGCATTTAGCAAGCTGGTGCGGCCTTCGCTTGTTATCTTTGACAGCCACTCGCTCCCCACCCCACTAAGTGGCCCCTGGACAAATTCCCTGCTTCAGGTTCCTATGCCACGGTGGGAAAGACGCCGACTCACCCCACTTCGTTCCAATGGATCCTAATTCAGACGAATAAAAGAAGAACGAGCAACGAGAATATAAAATTTCAGCAGAAAGTTCTACCGAGCAACGTGTTCACTTCTTGGGTGCCGGCCGGAAAGATGGCGGCCCTGCGCACATAGCGCGCGACGGTCTCATCGATTACGTCACATGAAGGCGACTCCAATCGCAATTTATAAATAAAGTACATAAATATTATCACTAATGTTCCACTTTTAGAACTGAGTGGTATCGTTTTTTATGGACGATTTTTAAAAATTATTTCAGGCATTGGTCTGCAGGGCAAATTGAAATCTATAATTTACAAATGTACAGTAGTACAGTATATTCTGCTTGTGGGGGGGAGACAAAATAATTGAAGTTTCTATGTCATGTGTCAATGTACAATAATTTAACTGCAGGTCAACATTTGTTTTTTCTAAATCACTTTATTCCCAAAATGTTCAAGCAAACAATGTCTCATTTCATAATTGTGTCATTAAAAAAAGATACATCTTGGAATCTCTGTTTAAAATACAGGCAATACGATGTTGGAAAAACGAAAATAAATCCCTGCACTGTAACACTAAAATGTGAAGAGGGGAAAAGCAGTTCACAGCTCATCATCAGCAACAAAGTCTCATTCATACACAAAGACAGCAGCACATGAGAAAATCGCACACATGCATACGGGTCATTTCCATGGGTATGTTGCGTTTCTCATCTCGTCCCGTACCCCCACAGACATGACGTGCAGAGGGATCAACCTTGGAGGCTTCTGCTCAAAATGATATTGAAGGTATTGCAGTTACACAAAAAAGTGTCATGACGACAGGTGCAGGTGAAGAAGCTGCACATCATTACTGTACTGGGTTTGTGTAACTCCCTTTACATCACGGCAGAACTACGAAGAGACCTGTTCTGTCGCCGAAGACAAACAACAACAACAACAACAACAAAAACATGTGCCATCCATGTACAGTAGTTTAAAATGAGAGGAGATAAGAAACAATTGAAGTTACTATTATGGAAACAAAAGTGCAAAGCACGAACAAATTTCAACATTTCGATAATAAGAAAAAAAGAGAAAAATTCAACCCTGAGTCTCGTCAGAGTAACGACAGCCTCTGATGCTTGACATCTTACGACGACTGTCAGCGGGGAAAACACGCTCCACAGAAACACGGTGCTATTTTTTTTTTTAATCTTGCAGTGTGACGCAGTGGAATGGAAAGGCGCACGCGTGTCATGACAGAACAGTGAAGACGAGCGAGCAACTAGCGGCGGTTGGTTTGAGGAGTACCATGCAGCAGATGGCCACCCCCCTCTCACTTCCAGTAGATAAGCAGCTGCCTTCAAAGTGTACGTCTCATCACGAATAGATGGTGATGACTTCGCTTCCTCCACCACGGACCAGCAGAACGCGCTCCAAACCCTCTGTTAGAACCTCCAGGAACTCCATGTCTGCTCAGTGGGTCAAGGATATGCAAAGGCTTTTATGCCGACAACTAAGATAACAACATTCACGCCAACACCAAAACTAACTGAACATAAATTAAACCACCAAAGGGGGCCCTCACGCCAACACCAAAACTAACTGAACATAAATTAATCCATACATGAGCCAGATTAGGAGTAAGGATACAGTTCTCATCTCCCTCCGGGTTCTTAGGTGGCCCCGGCATGTTGAGGAGGACTACTCGGGCATCGTGGGATTTATTGACGATGACCTCGTTGAGCTTGACCGCCGTGTGCATCCTCCTCACGTTGGAATGATCACTGAAGGAAAAGCCATTGAAAAACGAGAGAATATAAATTCTGAGGAATGCTGAAGAGCGAATCTCCAAATTACCGTATTGGCCCAAATATAAGACGGTGTTTTTTGCATTGAAATAAGACTGAAAAAGTGGGGGTCGTCTTATATTCGGGGTCTAGACATTATACCCATTCACGACGCTAGATGGAGCCAGATATCACTGAGGCGAATGCTGAACTTGACTCCCCAGGCCAAAGTGAACCCCTGTCACGAAGAATAAAAAGAAAAATAGCGGTGGCACGAAGAAGAAAAATAAAAAACAGCGGTAAGAAAGAAAAGAGAAGAAAATAATAGAAGAGATAACAGAAAATGGAGAAACGTAGCGACAATCTGGAGAAAAGTGGGTCGATGATCGGCAGCTGAGGAGAAGTTATGATGTAATTTACATTTCAAAAACCAGAAGCCATTCATTTACCAATGTGATTGCACTTTAGTTTACATATTTAAATGTTCAGATATTAAGATTTGAATGAGGCAAAATAACATGCTTTTTCTCTCAAATATATTGTTATAATCATTTGTTTTAGATGTTCTGTAATTCTTTTCTGTATAAAAATGAATTTGGTGTTCAAAAAGTCTTTTTTCATTTTTCAAACTTGAGTCTTGAAAAAGAGGGGGTCGTCTTATAATCAGGGCCGTCTTATATTCGGGCCAATACGGTAAGTGCTCTGGAGTTCGGTCAATTGTTAAAATGCACAATGTGAGACTATATTTGATCAAGAAATAAAATATAAATAAATAAAAATAACTCCTCCTTTGGGAAAATAACTCCTCCTTTGGGAAGAATGAAAGAAGATGAAAATGTCAAATGATTGCTTCAGACTGGGACTTTTGCCGAGGACGTGTGAATACTGACGGCCGGATGCTGAGCATGTCCCTGAAGCCCTCGGGCGTGGAGCATCCAGAGTGCGCGGCCCGGTACTGCGACGCCTTCTCTTTGGTCCAGGTCATTTGAACACGGCGATGGCGCTCGGACGAGGAGCGGTCACCGGCCGCCGCTCGGTCCCGCTCACCGCCGTCCGTATCGTCATCCTCGTCCGAGCCAATGCTGGTCAGTCTCAACATGGAGTTGCGGTCCTTGACCAGCTGAGCCTGGCTCGCGGGCCACAAGAAAAAGAGACAAAGTCAGATCTTTGTAACCGATGGACCGCTCTTCCAAAATCTGTCATCTTGCTACGTTTCTCTTTGTTCCTGTCGGCCTTGGCATCGGCTCCCGCACATCGACGCACAACACGTGCTGACTGGCTAGCACAACTCCGGCACATCTAGTCTAGCGAGCACACTTCGGAGCGACGGCGAGTGCCTTTGGTTGTACTGTTCAGTCAGAACAAACGGGGCTTCATTGTGGAAAGCTGCTCCAGCAGGCCTTCCATACCGCGTACCAGTGCATCTATACTCTCAGTAGTAAGACAATTCAGCGTGCTTGTAGAACCACGATGGGCCTGATTTATCAAGGCAGCCAAATACTGTTGTGTTGTCGGAGTTGATATCGCCTGATTTTCGACTCCTTGACTGTGCAAGTTAGCCCTGATATCATTCAAAATGTTATCGCTCAATACATATGTCGCAATCATTTTTGTTTCTGACATTTCAAAAATGTGCCTCCAGTGCCATTTGTATCAGCTTCGATAGATGACAAGGTGCGTGATAAATTCATCCATATGCCTCCCGCAACACGCAAAATCAATTGGGCTGCAATTCAGCGGGTTTGGCAGACGCAACACTGGCTGCGCCTGGTTAGCTGATCAGGAAATCTCATCGCGAGGCAAGAGCAGAGAAAAAGATTTCGTATAACGCAACAGAGTTTTTTTTCGTTGGATGGGGGGCAGGAAAATGGGAATGGTGTTAATGCATGAAGACCTTTTCACACTACGGGGTATTTTCGCCCATGTAGGTTTCGTTGTAGAGGAGTTTCACTGTATTGTAGGACAATGCACACGAGTACAATAGTTATGGTACTCTGGTAAAAACGGCATGTTACTAGTGAGGCAAAACTACCCTAATTGACAACTGTGTGCTGCTGCTACTACTCCTACTAGTGACATTATTCAGCTCTAGCACTTTTCAAATAGTTCCCAGATGTCAAATACTGCACAGTTTTGCATCCGTTGTAGCATGCAGCTGTTCGACAAGTGTGCCCCAGTTATTCTACTAGTGCACTGTAATGCTAAACTCTGGAAGGTAGAAGTTGAAAATAACATTTCCCCTAAGACGGGGGTCGGCAACAAGCGGCTCCAGAGCCGCATGCGGCTCTTTAGCGACATCTAGTGGCTCCCTGGAGCTTAATAAAAAATGTTTGAAAATGGAAAAAGATTTTGATAGTAGGCTAATATAGCGCAAATAGATATAGATACATGTTGCAGCTCTGAAAAAGGAGAGCTGTGGTGTTGGGTTTTTTAAAACGTACACTTTATTTATGCTTTTAACAGTCTCGACAAACACAGACACGTCTGCGTCGACTGTGCCTTCTCTCTTCTCATTCAACTCGAGAGGCGTTCAAAGACAGCCTCCGAAAAACGGAAATTCATGATCACTTCACTGACACTAAGAAAAGCGAAAAGAATGCACCAAAACAAAAAAATCAAGCGAGGAAATCACAAAATAAACTCTATGGGGGCGTTTGTGAACACACAACAAAGGAATGAATAAGAAACAATTCTGAGACAGTCAGCTCAGCATGTGTTTCCTTCATTGTAAGTTTTATAAAAGGCTTTTATTTTTTTGCGGCTCCAGACATAGTTGTTTTTTTTTGTTCTATATGGCTCTTTCAACATTTTGGGTTGCCGACCCCTGCCCTAAGACATAGCTGTTTGACAGAGAACATACCAATGCAGGGACCTGAAAGCGGCTGTCAAAGCTACAAAAAAAATAAACGCTCAGACAGCTACTGTGGTACTGTGGTACTAGCTAATAGCTGGCTACTCACGTCATCAAAACTCCAGCGCACCCGCTGAGGAAATCCAGCAGCGAGAAGGAAGCCAGCATTTTGAACAACTTAGAAGTCGAGAGGGAAGGGCGAGATATTCCAGGCACGTAGCCGCGCGACTTTACCTCTCGCTCGCGGTCCGATTTGGAGAGACGCATCTGGCGGAGCATCTGGGACCTCTGCTCCATCATCAGGGTCCTCTCGTAAGTGTACGCACTGATGTCGCTGTCGTGCTGAGTGGGCAAAAAGATGCGTTATTTGGTGTCCTACGACCTCAAAGAGTAGCGGAGGGACCGAGGGGGGGGGGCTTACCATCTCGACAACTTCCACTTCAGCCTCGATGCGTAAATGATAGAGGAAGGTAGCCAGGTCCTTCTTCATCTGAATGGAATTGTCCTCCATCTGGGCTACGGTGAAGATGCGCATCCCGCACTTGCGCCACACCTGTTCTAGGCCAGGTTATTACAGTTAAAAAAAAAAACAAACATACTAACATTGAAAAATTGGGGGAAATAAATCAAAAGGAAAGAAACTAGAACGTTATAACTATTAGAATAGTGGTCATTGTGAGGCATCTACTGTCAAAAGAGAAAAGAAGAAAGTGAGTGTACGGACCTTGTGCTGGCGCAGCAGGAAGGGCAGCAACATCAGCATCCCGCCGTCGTGCACGATCCACCACACGTCGATGTAGCCGTCGGCGCACGGCTCGCTGTTGCTGGGGAATAGGGAGATGTTTTTGGGCACCAGCAGGGCCAGGTGAGCGGCCGTGGTGACGCGCACCGTGTCTGGAAGGGGGACAGGGGATGTCTTCAGCTGCTTACTCAAAAGGGAGTGGCGGGACATAAGGTGGTACAAATTTGCTGTTGCTAGATTTGAAACAACCACATAACTCTGCCTTAAAATCAGCTCGTGTACATGATTGTACATGTCATAGGCGCGCTAAGAAATAGCATGGGTGTCGTGGGTAAGCAGGAGCCATATTATAATGGATATACAGTGTGTATATATATATATATATATATATATATACACACACTATATATATATACACATATAGATACAGTGTGTATATATAAATATATACATACACACACACACACACACACACACACAGAGTGAAACTCCTCTACAACGAAACCTACATGGGCGAAAATACCCCCTAGTGTGAAAACATCTTCATGCATTAACCATTCCTACTTTCCTGCACCCCATGCGACGAAAAAAAAACCCTGTTGCATGAAACGAAATCTTTTTCTCTGCTCTTGCCTCGCGACGAGATTCACGACAACGAAGTCTAATCCAACAGCGACCTCTACTGCTTCGTTCGGAAACGGCAACAGCAACCACCCCACTGCTTGACACATGCACAGTAGTCCAGGAAGTATTTGTTATTGTTATTTTCAGACGCAGCAAGAACGTTGCATTGCTAAAATGGCTACAAAACCGACCTTTGGATGTCAAGTAGCTAAGTCAAGACGAGCTGTGACGCTGGAAGAGAGGGTAAAAGTGATCAAAATGAAAGACGGAGGAAGCAAAATAAAAGACATTATCCAAGAAATTGATGTAAGTGAAAGTGAATGCTGATCGTAAATTTCGCAATTTCTTTCCCTTTTTTTCTTTCTACACTGACTGTATGAAGTGTCAAATAAGTGTATGCTCATACTTAAGCACTATTGGAAAAAAAAGAAAGAGTACACATACGTGTGTGTGTGTGTGTGTGTGTTTGCATCTAAGATCAAATTTGCTACAGTGAAAAACCCCCTGTTGTGAAAAATGTCTTGCTGCAAACATGATTTCGTTGTAGAGGAGTTTCACTGTACTGTATATGTAGAGGCAGGCATGTACTTATTCACGGATCCAATAAACTGTCTGTCTGAAGGTACCAGTGTACTTTTTAGCAGAATCTCTTCTTTAGAACAAGTATATACCTTCAGTCGAGAGCCGAGTGAGAATAATATCGCCACTTGTGCGGAACGGAAATGAGTGAGAAGCCGCAGGGGTGGTGACTTACGGATGAAGGTCTTCCACGATTGCGGATCCTCGCTCTGCCTCCAGGCATGAGGCCATCCCATCACCACGGTGTTGGGCTTCATCCCACCCAGGCCACTGGACTGGATCATGTGGCTGATGCCTTCGCGCGCCTTCTGCGCAACGATGCACTGGTAGAAGCCCTTGACTCGTTCCTTGTCCATCAGGAGCTTCAGGGTCTGACATGCACATTATTGAATTCTATTTCTTGGAGTCAAGAACTCAAACACGGACTGATGTGAACTCACCTGTTCCGCCGCCAGTGCCTCTCCGTAGCTATGCAGGAAGTTTCCGGGAACCACCGTGCCCACGATGGTCAGGCCTTTTCCCGCCTTCAGCTGGCTGGCAAAAGTCAGCAGGCGAGGAGACTTGACGTGCGCGTCTTCATCCAGTTTGAGCAAAACCATAAGCTGAGGCCTGCGCGGGAGCCAGGTCTTAAAAGGGAGCTCGAATCTTCCTCCTCGTATCCTCACCTCATGGGAGACTCCCGTACCTCCAGTTCTTGGTGTGCGGCGGGCCTTCTTCCAACCTCAAGAGGGCATAACGGGCGGCACTGAGTGAAAGCCCGCGGATCCCATCTCCCCATTCTTTCTCGGCTCTGAATCACACATAGGCCACAGTGTATACACTCGGGGGCCAGTTCATTAGGGTCGCTTGTGCAAACTATACAATACAGTGGTACCAAGGAAAAAAGTGCAGTACAGTAAAACTCCCTCAAAGTCAGGTTTGCATCCCCCAGTTTGTTTGGTTTTTTTGTACCGTTCATTATTCACACTCTCAACCCTGTCTATTCTGCATGTAATAATATTCTTGACCACTAGATGGTGGAACAGAACTCTGAGAATGATGTGAATTTAGGAGAAGAAAGAAAACCCAGAAGTTGTAGGTACAGCCTCATTTTTGTTGAAAATGATTTAATGTCCATCCACCCATCCATCCATTTTCTAATCCACTTATCCTCACAAGGGCCGCGGACATGCTGTAACCTATCCCAGCTGTCTTCAGGCACTGGGCGGGGTACACCCTGAACTGGTTGACAGCCAATCGCAGGGCAGACATAGACAAAGACGCATTCACCCGCACAGTCACACCTATGGCCAATTTAGAGTGTTCCATTAACCTGCCAGGCATGTTTTTGGAATGTGGGAGGAAACCGGAGTACCCGGAGAAGACCCAGGCAGGAGTAAGGAGAACATGCAAACTCCACACAGGAATGAAAAAACTGAGCGTTTTGGCGTGCCTTTGTGGGCGGCGTAGCCGAATGAATGTTGCCCATCAACACGTTAAGTGCAGTGTTCAGCGTATCCAAAAGATCTTGTAACTTGAGGCACTCGTATGTCAAGGTACCACTGTAAAGTCAAGGTAACGCTGAACGGCACATGCCATCGCCATGGCAACATACCCGTGGTACTCGATGTACTTGTAGATCATGCCTGCAATCACTATGGCAACGATTGCATAGTACCAGGAGGAGATGAACATGAGCGCCAGGCAGATGGTCATCCCCAAAAATGACAAAGACCTTGATACACACACACACACACACACACATAAGCACAAACACCGTGAGTGTGCGAGAGACCAAGTTCAATTGCAGCGGCGGTGGTGGTAGTGGTGGTGGTGGCAGCGGCGGACACACCAGTGGTAGTAGGAGAAGCGCGGCCTCCAGTTGGGTGTCCTCAGGAGGGTCTGCAGAGCGCAGGCCAGATTGACAAACAGGTAGCACATCAAGAAGAACCTGGATAGAGTAGGTGTTTGACAGCTCTGGTGACCAATGACGTGCTAAGAGAGAGGCCGGGGAGTCTCACATGGTCAGGATGGGAGCCACCAGGTCCAGAGACGCGATGAGGATACCCAGCTCAGCGATGAGGGCCGTCAGCAACAGCGCCCAGGTGGGCTCGCCGTTGGCTTTGCCGTGACCAAACACCTGACGCACACCAGCAAACGTGCGTCAGCGCACTGCCTTACATGAGTGACGTCATGCCGAAATGTCCTATGGTGTCAGCTCCAACCCGAAGGAAGGGGATAATGTTGTCCTTGGCGATGGCCTGCAGAAGCCTTGGAGCACCCGTCAACGACTGGAGGCCCGCGCCGCACGTGGAGAAGAAGGAGCCCACCACAATCACCCAAGGGGTGGGCCAGGCTAATGTTCCCACCACCAAATTCCCTCGGAGTGAGTCTCCAAACCTGTGGGAAGTGACAAAGTTCAACAACATGTCTCTTACACATGGGAGACACGTAACGAGCGGAACTGACTTGTCTCTGAGGACCACGCCGTCAATGCAGGCACCAAATAAAAGAATGCTGGTTAGGTCTGGGTGGAATGAACTCAGGAAAACATGGCCATCAAACCTGCATAGCTCAGCTTATACATTATAAGATATTACTCTCGCTTTGTTTTAGCATTAGCATTCGCATCTATGTTGCAGTGCAATCACTCTTTAAAATTAAGCAATAGCTTGAACACAAACTGTCATATAGTCTTTATCCTCTGTGAAGAATGACTAATATAATATTTATAATATTGAAAAAAATTCAACCGAAGGGAGCGGCTCTATTGGAAGAGGCTGCCGGTCTAAGGATGGCAAAGTGCGGATTGTCCAACGCTCAGACTCAGACTGTGCTCAACCGCAAACTGATGCGGCTTTGGAGCGGCACTGCAAGATGGGCAACAACTTGGAGAAACTGGAATTCGTGCTCAAATATTGAAAGAAATCGCGGATTTGGCTGATCGACGCCATTTAAGAGACACAAGCCACGGACTTCAAGGCTGTCTGAAATTGTTGGGCAGCCTGCTACCAAAAACAACATCTGCTATCTCGACCTTCCCCTGATGAAAGTACGCATTGAAGCTAGTGCCCTACCATCACCCCCTCCTTCTCGGCCATAGACTGATAAGCCAGGACTGTCTCCATGAGATGACCTTGACGTAGCAGCTGCGGCCAGACACGCACACACAACCAGACAATCACACGCGCATACACTCCCTTGTATCGCCGCCTTCATTGTTCATGTCTTGTGACCTATTGTAATTATCATATGCTTGTGCAGGAGTTTTTTTGCCTAACTCAAACCATCCTCAAAATGAGGATAGTTCGAGCGTGGTTTTTTTTCTCTTTCTGACTTTCGGGTTGAGTGAACGCTGGCGCGTTTGGCTGCAGCTGCTCAACCCGTATTGTGTTTTATTGTTTTTGTTCCTGATTGTAAAGTGTCCTTGGGTGTCTTGAAAGGCGCTTATAAATAAAATGTATTATTATTATTATTATTATTATTATAATATTAGTGCCGTACTGATAAGATGAGAGGAGTTGCGACGTCTCAACAATCAGTACAGTATATCCGTCTTTTTATACTGCCCCCCAGTAGACAAGGCTGGCATACCAGGAATGGCAACATGATGCTTTTCAGTGTGATGAAAACTGTTAAAACAGACATTGCATTGGGGGGGGGGGGGGGGGGGGGGGGACTGGAATAAATGAATGGTGATTTAATTTATTTCAAATAGGAAGAAACGTGACTTTTTCGCATCCTGAGCGCGGTCAAAGAATTCATCTCTTAATGCACCACTGCATTGCTCTCTTTGAAGGATACAGACAAAGGAGGTGGTGAGGATGGCCAGGATGGTCCCGATGGGGATTGAACGCTGGGCGTCTTTTAGGTCCCCTGACCGATTGGAACCGGCCATGATTCCTGAGGAAGACAAGGAACAAGCTTCAGGAAAATACCTGTTCAACTATTTCGTCGGGTATGGGCGTGTACCAATAAAAGCTATTGACAATGGGTAGATAGCAATCTTGTTTTAATGTATCAGGTATTCGTGATGCCGATACTAGCCACCAATACTACAGGCAACAAAATCTGTCCTCTTGGCCAGGAGTTGGCACTACACTGCAAAACGGTTTGACACATAAGCAAATCATTTTGTGATTTGGGAGGGAACTACAGAAAATAAGAAAGTGAGCCAGGCCTTCTCTTCAGTGACTTCTCGCCTCACAAATGCTTGAGTGGAAGCCATCAAAGTTGCAATGCGTGAAAATGAGAACGTATTTACCGGTGACGGAGGGGAAGAAGATTCCCACCAGGAGGGTGAAGGAAGTGGTGATGTCGGCAAAGACGTAAGGCTGCTGTGTGGACACCGAGCGGGCTCCCTGGGGGGTGCTCAAGGAGCTTTTCTCCACCACGTCTCCTTTGCTGAGGTACGAGCTCCACAGGTTCTCTGCGACGCAAAGTAGAAACGTCAGCCCCGCCGCGGGCAAACAGCTGGCAACGTGGGTGGCGTTACCGGCGATGATGCCACTGGCCAGACCGGGGATGCCTTCGATTTGGGAGAAGTTGTTAGCGGCAAAGTAGTCGTCACAGGAGGCGTTGAGCTCGTTGCTCTGACAGAAGCGGCTCCACAGGTATGTGGTCTTCTCCACCGGAATGGGGCCGGGACTGGGGACCAACTCGAGTGTTGGGAGCGCCGTGGTGTTGACGTCCGCTGGGGAGCAGGGCGAAACCTTTTGTCAACTTTGCAGGTTCCTGAGCCGCTGTGCACTTGCAGACAAAAAAAATGCACCTCCAGCAAGTGTCTCGTTGGCCAGCTCCCTCTCGGCCGAAAGCAGGACGGTTTTAGCACACTGGTTGTCGACGAGATCATGGCCGTTGATGGTTCGGTTTCCTAGCATACAAACCCTGCAAAGAGAACGCAATATTTTAGTGGGAAGCTCCTTTTAGCATGACATCCACCTGTTCCAAGTTAGCCGGTTCACTTGTGGGATGTTCTATACAGGTGTTTGATGCGCATTGCTCAACTTTCTCAGTCTGTTTGGCCACCTATCCTGGAACCCTTTGTGTTGCAGCTATAAAATCCCAAGTTAATGATTATTTGCTAAAAACAATAAAAGTTTATGGGTTTGAACACTTGTCTGTGTGGTGTCTTCAATTAAATGAAGGGTGAACATGATTTGCAAATCGTTGCTTTTAATTCACATTCAACACAATGTCCCAAATTCTTTGGAAGAGCCAAACTTCAGGGGTTTTTTTTTTCATTCCAGTTCCCTCCCACAAATTCCCATGGAAAGTCGTCGAATGAAAAAATTCAGGCAATTTTCACAAATGTAAAGCATCAAGAGGAAGGCAATATGCCAGCGATGGGAAGAGCTCACATACGTGAAGTTGGGCGGCTTGAAAGCGGAGACCAGCGCCCCCACATAGATGGAGACAATGGAGATGATGACGCAGGCCAGGAAGACTGAGGCCAGCTTGTTGACGTACTTGACGCCCACAAAGACCAGCAAGGACATGAAGAGGAGGCAGATGGAACCGTAGACGCGCATGTTGTTCAACATGGCCGCACCCTCGCCCTCCAACCCCTTGGCAGTAAAGATGGCCGCCTCAGGCGCGATGTACATCTGGAGGCGGAGAATAGGGAGCGTGTGGCCTGCGAGCGCAGAACTGCGAGTGGCAAAGACATAAAAAGACAGACAACCCACCAGCAGGATCTCGACGGCTCCGAGGATGTACATGGCTCCGGCGAAGGTGGTACCCAGGTAGAAGCACAGACCAACTGCCCCCCCAAATTCCGGACCCAGAGAGCGGCTGATCATGAAGTACGAACCTCCGGCTGGAGGAAGAAAAGTAAGGTGAAGAAATAATATGCAGGCGCACCCAAACCGAATCGTACCAAAACCAAAGCAGTATTTCTGACAGAAAATAATATAAATCCAATTAATCCGTTCCAGAACACCACCAGTATTAACAAAAAAGTACATTCTGTAGAAAATGTGACGTGTCGTGTGAAGTAAGTGACTTACAAAGTGGATAGATGAACATTTAATGTCACTTTGATCTTCACCAAAGACTTTTGATGGCGTGTAGAAGACAGGAGGAGAGGAGAGAGGGAGCCGTTTTCATACGTAATTATGAGTTCTCTCGAATTTGATCTTGTCGCTCGCTGTCTTTTGGAAAGGGCTGGCACTCTGAGCATTTTGCCCGACAGTCCCCAAAAAATAAAAAATAAAATAAAAATAAAAAAGGCTTAAACAGAGGCTAATTCTACGATGCAAGCTTTGACTGACAAACCAAGGCAAAAACAAGCTTAGCGGGCTGCTTGGCAACACTGACAAGTTGGGATAAGATCAGCCTTACATTCTGTCAAATGCTGGGCCTTCAAAATAAAAGCATGCGGATATAGTTTCAGTTTCGCCACAGTCACAAATTATTTTGTGCTTGTTTGCTGAGTGCAATTACTAAAGAATACACCTCATACTGTGGTGAAACTATGTTTTTTTTCTACAGCGTGCCTGTTTTGAAGCTTGCGCCTCAGATGAACGTGTATTGATTCTGGGAAATGAATGGCAGAGTCACGCAGGATTTTTTTGTTGTTTTTGTCTTGGGATTTTTTTTGAGCAGATGTACAATAACTGGGCCAAAATTTAGACAAAACGATTTGACAAAAACCGAACTCAACGAAAACTAGGAAATAATGAAAATCGAATTCCCACTGTATCAGTTTGGCTCCATTTTTGTGGTATTTTGGAGCCGAGGAACTACAGTACAGTCAAACCTCGGTTTTCGTCCATAATCCGTTCCAGAAGGCTGTTCGAAAACTGAATTGTTCGAAAACCGAAACCACGCTCTTTTTAAAATAAAAATGTTTATTGAACACATCTGCTCACAATGGAAAGCAACACGAGGAAGCGTCACTTCCTCGTCGACCCGAGGAAGCGTCACTTCCTCGTGTAAGGAAGGCGAGAGGAGTCAAATGGTGCATTCAAGTGCGCTCAGTTTGTTCAAGAACCGAAATTTGTTCGTCATCCGAGGCATTAAAAACGTGAAATTTTTGGGTGAAAACCGAATTGGTCGAAAACCGAGACCTTCGAAAACCGAGGTTTGGCTGTATGTTGAATTGAGTTGCGGTATTTCATTTTACAAAAGTAGTGGTTCGCTGCCATCTTGTGCCATTGAGGCAATTCAAAATCTTTATTGGGGAGCGGCAATTACTTTATTGTGCAGGAGGCAAATTGGGGGGGAAGGGGGTCATGGGGATACCTGGAACAACTCCGTTGGTGGCGATGGCGCTCATTGATATGGTGGTCAGCATCGTCTGGAGGGGTAAAGCGAGGCGAGGGTGAGACGGGCGCGTTGGCCGCTTTACACGCCTTGACGGCACTCGGCGGCACTCACGCAGCAACAGCATATGAAGACGATACAGAGACCCTGCAACACGCCGGCGGTCCCCACCACCCAGGTCAAACGTAGGAACAAGATGACGCCAAAGATGTTCTGCAGACACGGCAGGTAGACGCCCATGAAGGTCCCCATGCGCGGCGTCTGCGGAGGGCCGGAGGACACCAAATAAACTCCCCCGTGTTACAATTCGGCAAACTCATTTACAACATAACAACAATCTGATCTCCTGCTGGTGGCTCCTTATCAGCAAGATGCCAGTGAGAGGTCAATCTGACATCAGCTGCTCACACAAAAGACTACAGACAACCTGCTTTGGGCGCGTGACGGCTCGACGGTTATGCAGTTACATTCAGACATTTTCAGTGCCATGCAGAGAACCGGAACGTACAGAACTCCAAATCGACTGCTACTTGCTAGTGTTCTATAAAGTGAGTTAAAAAAAAAAAAACATCTCACCAAGGGATGAGAAAATCTTTGCAGTAAGATATCATAACAACTCTGCAACCACCGCGTTGCGCCCGTTCGCGAGGCCGTGAAGACTTGAGCGAAAAGCTAACGGAATGTTTTCCTTTGGCATGACATTTACAGTTCATTTTCCCAATCAAAAGCTTGTTCATCAGCCACTCTCCTTTGATCATTTATAATTTTATTTGTGGTTTTATTTGTTGTTTTGATTGTAAAGTAGAGCTAAGATCGGTCCTAAAAAATCGAGCCCGACCCGACCCGGCCCGAGGGTATTTAACTCATTCACTCCCAAAGACGTTTTTAAACGTCTTTTCAGACTTGGTCCAGAAGTGGCTGGTACTGAATGAGTTAAGCCCGAGCCCGATCACTTAACTTGATTTGCAGGCCCGAGCCCCGAAGCAAACCCGAGATTTCCTATTTAATTTGGGAGGAGGAGGGGTGATTTCTGATAACAGAGCCTGTCTTTTGTAACGAAATCTAAGTTAAACAAGACTGTATAAACATTTACATCTTTTACATTTCTGTTTCTGAAGAGGTTACATTGACCGACAATTTTCCATCATTGACGGATTTTTTTTAAGAGTGGACGGGGAAAATTTAAGGCCATCCGTCATTTTCACGGGTTGAAAATTGGGCCGTAAACCACAGCAGCAGTACGTCCTTAAGAATCTAGCGCGGCACTTTAAGAGAGAGAAGCAGAGATACAAAGACGAACAATGACGGGTGGATACTCGACAGAGACTGGAAGGCGTTCTTTGAATTGCCATTGCAAGAGTTTTTAGTACAGTACGTGTTGTGATGAGGCGACTTGTTTTTTTGCGAACCACGGTTTCTCGTGCGCAAAACTATTTGCGGCCTCGAAACTAAAAAAGAAAAAGTCAGCGAGAGAGAAGCCCGACCCGAACCCGAAGCAATGATTGACATTTTAGGTCCCGACCCGACCCGACCCGAATTTCGGGTCCAGGTCGGGTTGGGCTCGGGCGGCCCGATCTTACCTCTGTTGTAAAGTGTCCTTGAGTGTTTTGAAAGGCGCTTATAAATGAAATGTATTATTATTATTACCACTGGACAGTGAGGGAGGAGCTTCACATTTTTTTTTTTTTTTGGTCTCCGTTCTCTTGAATAATTTCTCAACATTTCCGTACCTTGACCTTCTTCTTCTCACTGTTGCTCTCGGCCTCCTCGTGCTCCTTGGCGCCCTGCATCAGGTTGGTATAGTTGGCCAGCCGACTGAGCAGAGATGACACTTTGGGCCGAGTATCCATTTCCTCCTGCGAGGAACGAGAAGACGTTCAAGACTCGTGGAGTTGGGACCTCACGTTATTTGCGCAAACCTCAAACAAGGCCAAGTTCCTGTCGTAGAAGTCGTCGTCATCCACGCCGTGGCTGTTGTTGATGTACACGCTGGACAGTTTGGAATTTCCATGCCCTGCCAAGACAGAGCACAGCAGACGTCAACGCACCGAGAGCAAGAAGCTGGCGTTTTGTTCATGTGACAGCCGCCGGGCTGTGGCTGACCTCTATCGTGGCAAAAGTAAACAAAAAGGTTCACCTCCTGCAACACGGTTCGAAACCCATTAGTGCAGGGGTGGCCAACCCGCGGCTCGCGAGCCACATGCGGCTCTTTGGCTGGTTCAATGCGGCTCCCGGGCTTTCACATGACAAGCGTCGAAAACGCCTCGGCAGTGGCGATGCCATTCAAACAAGGCGCTAAATACACAAATGTACTACGTCAGCCTATCATCAATCCCGTTACTTGATTGACATAGAGGGCAACCAATCAGATGACTGCATCACCGTTCACGCGCAAATAACGGCGCTAAGCGCTAAGATAGTCAGCGAATTAGCTTCGATTTTAAGGCAGGGGTGCCCAATACGTCGATCAGAATCGACCGGGAGCCGGCGAACTGGTCCCAAGTCGACCGCAAGGGGTGGGAGGAGGAAATGGGTGGGGGGAAAAAAACATTGTTTGTTTGTATCTTTAGCTTTCGTTCATTTTCGGCCCGTAGTTAATTTATGAACAGGTTTTCATAAAAGAGATTTGTAGATCTTTATTGAAAAATTAAACATACATACCCTTCGCTAGCTTAATGCTAACATACAATGGGAAACACCTTGTGGGCTAACTAGCATTGGTGCAGCAACACATCTTGTAGACCGATAATATCACACTATACTCGCGGGCATATCTTCTTTATCCTCTGTGAAGAACGACTAATATTACTGCCGTAGTGAGAAGAGTTGACCTTGGGGCCGGCTTGATGCGACCTTGCGTGCATCATATGATGCATGCTTGAACGTGCATATGTGCGCGAGTGCACTGGTGGACACCTGCGTGAGTGTGTGTGTGTGTGTGTGTGTGTGTGTGTGTGTGTGTGTGTGTGAGAGTGTGTGTGTGTGCATGCTTACAGGTGCATGATCAGGTCGTTCGTGGGAAGTTGGTTGCTTCAAAAGTCGATCTTTGGCCAAAAAAGTGTGTGTGTTTCTGTGTTTGCGTGTGTGTGTGTTTCTGTGTTTGCGTGTGTGTGTGTGTGTGTGTGTGTGTGTGTGTGTGTCTCTCAAGGCGCAACTGGGGAAGAGGATCAAATGGGGGGAAAAAAACAGGTCAACTGACAAGCGTCTTCCAGCTGAGGTCAGCACACCTGCGTGGGATTTATCTGGCATCACTGCAGGGGAGGGGCGTGGAGAGGAGGGGGGGGGGTGCCTCACGCCGCGCTACTCTGAGGTCTTGGTTCTCGACTGAGCCACTCACGTGGGGACACTTGAAACTCAGTTGGGATTAAGCGGGTCAATTCCTACTTATGGAAGCTTATTAAATATGAACAGCGCCGGGGCGGCCTTGTCACTCTGGACGTGCAAAAAATGTTCTTTCAAGCACGGAAGTGAAAGCTTCAGCTGACCGCGGCCGGTTTTGCTGACTCTTGGCTCAAACGCTGAGTCAGGGAAGCAAATAGAGTTTGTTTGGCCAGCTGTTTGCAAAACAAAAGCCCAACTTCTCCCTTTGCCTACAAGGGAATTTATATCTACTGTACTTTTAAAAGTCAGCCGTGCCTGATGTTACAATGTTCACCCGAGCTCTGTTCATATGTAAATGGCTGAGTGGTTATGAACGCCGCCTGCCATCGAACCTCAAGCAAGGTGCCGAAGCCCTAAACTTGAAGAAAGTCATTTCTGGAAAAGGCAAAATGGGCAAAGAAAGGAAAAGGGAACTCAGGGAATAGCATTTGAATATAGAATTGTAGGCAAAGTGGCTAAAATGACAATTGAAACACCGTCAGATATTTGCATGGGCCGCAAGACTTGCCAGGAGATGAATACTGCGCATCATGTTACACTTGGTGACGGTTAGTAAATCCTGACGGAGCAATTGACACACAGTGAAACTCCTCTACAACGAAACCTAAATGGGCGAAAATACCCCCTAGTGTGAAAAAATCTTCATGCATTAACACCATTCCCACTTTCCTGCCGCCCATACAACGAAAAAAAACCCTGTTGCGTTATACAAAATCTTTTTCTCTGCTCTTGCCTCGCGACGAGATTCACTACAACGAAGTCTAATCCAACAGCGACCTCTACTGCTTCGTTCGGAAACGGCAACAGCAACCACCACCCTGGTTTACACATGCGCAGAGTCCAGGAAGTATTTGTTAGTTAGTTTCAGACGCAGCAAGAACGTTGCATTGCTAAAATGGCTACAAAACGGACCTTAGGATGTCAAGCAGCTAAGACGAGAAGAGCTCTGATGCTGGAAGAGAGGGTAAAAGTGATCAAAATGAAAAACGGAGGAAGCAAAATAAAAGACATTATCCAAGAAATTGATGTAAGTGAAAGTGAATGCTGATCATAAATTTCGCAATTTCTTTCCCTCACTATATGAAGTGTCGAATAAGTGTATGCTCATATTTATGCACTATTGGAATAAAAATAAAGAGTACACATACATTTGTGTGTGCGTGTGTGTGTGTGTTTACATCTGAGATCAAATTTGCTGCAGTGAGAAAACCCCCTGTTGTGAAAAGTCTCTTGCTGCAAACATGATTTCATGGTAGAGGAGTTTCACTGTATCTGCTAAAATCCAGATTAAGTTCCTGATTAGTAGGCCAGTTCACACTTGGGATTTATTCTCTGCGCACGCTCCTCACCTTGCTCCATGTTACCGTGGTCCGGCGTTTCCGTGCCGCCTCCTCCCGCCGGCGCCGTTCCTCCTCCCGACGTGTCGCTGGGCGGCTCGCTTCGACTGATGCTTTCCCGGGAGCCGAAGCGCACGTGGGTGCCGGAGCGGGAGCTGATTTCGGGCGACGTGTCCGACAACCCGGGGTGGTCCTCCGCCTTGGTGGGCGTCACGGTGAACCGCACGGACGTCATGGCGAAGCACTCAGTGGGGGGGTGGTGGAAAGTGGGGAAGGGGTTTCGGGCAGAGCGGGGCGAGGAAAGGGAGGGTTGGCTTCTAGGCTCACAGGCTAGCGAGCGTGGCTGAACCCAACTGAGTTTAGCTGACGCTTGCAGGTGAGGTAACAACTGGCGGGATAATGACTTCTTTTCCGTTCGCTATTCTCCATCGAGGCGACATGACTGGCCAGCAACAAGCGTAAATGACCCAAGAGGTCAGATGGATGCGAATTGCGCTTTCCTTTGGGGCTGTCACTATTCAATATTTTGAAAATTGCTTATTCCATTGATTAATCGAACAATCGGATGAAACTCTTATTTCCTCCCGATTATTGTTTCTTAACTGATGATGGTCGTTTATTTGGTATTGTTTAATGATTAAACTAAGCTCAATAAACAATTATTAATAAAAATCACTGGGGAGGGGGGCAAGTGATGCTGTATTCTTCCTTTTTAATTACTCCTTCTTGAAAGTGAGAGCCACTTCTTGGTTATTGAAGGAAGGCCGACTGAGCTAGAAATACACTTCTGAGGGCTGCTTCAGGTTAAGTTCCATGCCAATGACAGGTTCATCATAGGAAGACTGCAAATCATTATTTTTATTTCCACAACAGATTGAAATGGACGTCTCCTTTTTTTTTTATAAAACTGATTTCGATTCACTTCCTGCTTTGGTCCATAACTACCCAGAAAATTGTTTATCACTACTTTTCAAAGTAAAAGCAGATGTTTGCAAATCTCTCTTTTTTTTTTATTCAACACACAAGATAATCTGTTTGCTTTCTTGGAAGACTACACAAGACAATATTTACTGAGAAGAGTCTGAAAATCTGAGGATTTGGACCATTTTAAATGACACAATGGCTCGAAATGATTCATCAATAAATTAGTTGTTGATACTTGATTGGTTGGCGATTAATCGATTAAAAGTGACACCCCTATTTTGATGTATCTTTGTCTATCTTTTTGGTTTCTGCTGGGGACGAGGGCAAGGTTCAGGGTCAAGGATTGGAGGTGTTGGAGCAGTAGAAACAGAACACAGGGAAGACAGAAAACAAGGATGAGAAAAAAAAACTCAGCAGAGATAATACATAGTGGTTAAAAACCCGGGCGGCCCGGTAGTCCAGTGGTTAGCACGTCGGCTTCACAGTGCAGAGGTACCGGGTTCGATCCCAGCTCCGGCCTCCCTGTGTGGAGTTTGCATGTTCTCCCTGGGCTTGCGTGGGTTTTCTCCGGGTGCTCCGGTTTCCTCCCACATTCCAAAAACATGCATGGCAGGCTCGTTGGGCACTCTAAATTGTCCCTAGGTGTGAGTGTGAGCGTGGATGGTTGTTCGTCTCTGTGTGCCCTGCGATTGGCCGGCAACCAATTCAGGGTGTCCCCCGCCTACTGCCCGAAGACTGCTGGGATAGGCTCCAGCACCCCCCGCGACCCTAGTGAGGATGAAGCGGTTCGGAAAATGGATGGATGGATGGATGGTTAAAAACCCTGCCAAAATGAATTAAAAATATTTTAAAAAGCCATGACAACGAGGCACTCTAAAGTGGCCACGCCTGCTCAAAGCCCAAGCCCACGTGCGAGCTTTTTTTCCAGTTATTTTTACCCACCTCCTTGCTTTTCCACCTTTCTGTTTGACGAGCGAGCACTCACACCTGATAACGAGGCGTTCTAAAGCGGCCACTGCAGCGGACTATGCGAAGAGAAGATGTATATTCAGGGTGTAGGCGTAGCTGTCTGGCTAACTTGACATCACAACTGCTTTGCTGCTGCGAACGAAGGCACTTAAGTTCCTTTCCAGTAGAGCAGCGGTGAATCGTGAAAAGACGCCCAATTGTGTCACTGGGTATTGTGTTAGCCACACCCTCCCCCAAAAAACTGGAACACTGAAATGGTCAAGGAGTGCGTCTTCGTAAGTGAGTCCTGTACTACATAGTTCTCAGTCTTTGCAGGTGGTGCCAATAATTATCAACAAACGTAATATAATATCGGAACAAAAACTCTGAATTCATTTTATTGGGTCTTTAAGGAATGACATCTTTCCCATCTCTGAACAGGTTGAAGCACATTTACCAATGACTCACCGAGGTACAGTATGAAACAAAGCACGTCAAAGAATAACCAGGGTCAACTTGAAGATGGACAAAAAAAAAAAAAAGCAGCTCCAACCGGTTGGACCAGTTGCTGCTGGCTGCCTTGTTTCAATATGCGGCGTTCCCAAAGGGGAGATGGCACCTGGATAACTTTTCCTCGTCTGTCGTTTTTTTCTTTTGTCTTGTTTTGGAAAAGAAAACAGCTGTACAGTTGGAGGGAGGGTGTAAAGGGGGGCGGAAGGCGAGAGGGGGGCAGGGTGATCCGCTGACAAACACCTTGCTTTGCATTTTATGCCGAGGGCCACAATTTTAGCAGACGCATTGATTTTGGCTGCTCCTAATGTAAATACATTGCTTAACATCAATGAAAATTGAACTCAAATAAAAAAAATATTTCTCAGTGAATCAAAGTACATGATGCCACAATTTAAATGATTGGACTCAGGCTCGTTTTTATTTTCATCTAAAACTGAGCTTGGCGCGCACTCATTTTTTGTCACATGACTTTGAATTGGTATGTGCGCTTTGTAAAATTTCATGGCCCACATTCTGTTCCAATACTCATTTATAATGTAGCCTTAATTCAATTGTCAAGTACATGAAGCGATGAGGAGGAGCAATCATCTGTGTGGATGTGACACTACGTTTACTACCGTGAAATGCAAAATGTATAAAACGTAAGATGCCAGTGCGCGTTTCATAAAAGCCACATTGAGAATTACCTATTAACCAATGTGTCCGAAATGGTCTAATTAATGAATAACGCAAACGAAGCCCAACCAAAACTTCGCCACGCTCGGGTTTAATAATCCTGCCTTGAAGTGGACTTAAAGGCAATCAATAAAGCATTACATCAAAGCAATGAAAAATGAGCGTTGGTCGAAAATGTCGCAACAGCTGCTCGTGCGTCTCTGTGGCGACAGAAAGGATTGCGGTGGTTTATGGGGGGATGCGGACATTTCAAACCGGCTGCAACCAGCTTTCAGTTACCAGAGAATACTCATTCGCGTTTTGCGTCTTCGTTTCCCAGCTTGGAGTTTTTCGCCCGGCAATAAGCGTCAAATAGCGAGGAAAATAACGCAAGGGACGCCGGCTCACTGGACTGTCAGGTTCCAGCCAGCAGCTTGCTAACGTTTGCCACCAACTAGCCCATGCCGCGCGGAACTGTCAGCTGTCAACCGCCGTGACACACAACACAAGGAGGGCCTAAAGCTCGTACCTGGCTCGGGTGATGTCGACACTCCGTCTCCACCGAGGTGTTCCGCGATCGGACATCTGTGGAAACAGGGGGATGCCTCTCGAAACGTTTCTCGGCTCCTTATTGTCCGGTCGAAAATGCGAAACCGTGAGGTATGTCCCTTCCCGCTCGCAGTCCCATCCGCAACCTCGCGCATGCGCAGTGACAAAACAAAACAAAACAAAAGCTATTGTAAAAATGTTTATTTGGATTCAAAGCCCCTTTTTGATATCCCAATACTAGGAAGAACAATTTTTTTTTTTTTTAAACGTAAACTAAATAGAACGAACAATTGACTGCTAAACGTGTGAGCAAAGAACACAAATGACATTTCCCTATAAAGAAAGCTATTCATATAAAAATATATTTACAGGACTTTTTTGTACAGGTTGCCCTTTTAAAAATATTCACAGATAAAACAAGAACATTTGTGTTAAAGGCACAATCGTGAACATGCACACAAAAATGCAACAATACAATGTTTAGTTAGAATTACTTTGATAAAGTGTCTCTTTTCGCTGAAGTAAAACAAAGCTGCAGCAAACATTTTTTTAAGTGTATATGAACCATCATATCACTTTTTTGTTGCCGTTTAGCATGATTCCATTGTTGTTGACCAGCAACGGACGTGCCGCCCGGCCGGGCTGCAGGTGCTCGCTCATCACTTTCTGATAGGTCGGGTGGCTCATCAACGCTCGCACAAGGTCATCTAAGAAGCCAGTAGCAAAATACCCCAAAATCAATAACAAGCTATGAACTAAGACAACAAAACTCACTTGAGGGGGGAAAAAAAATGTAGCATAGCTTGATCTTTTTTTTGTTGTTTTTAGTAGAAGTAGGTCCACACGGTTTTTGCCACTTCTGGTCATAATAAAATTACCTTGATTTAATTGGCCACCACTGGAAACCTCAGAGTAGAGCTGTGCAGTGTGTTGCTGATGTAAACCCAGCAGCGCCCCCATCAGGCCAGACAGTTCATCGGCACTCAGACTTCCTTTCCCCTCTTCGTCAAACAACTGGAAGGTCAAAGGCAATTGATCACAGTGAACGCCTGTTTATGGCATTTATTATACAGTATGTTGGATATCAATGTTGTCAAGTAGTTACATTGAAGGCCGTGCGCAGGAGTGACTGGATGTCAACGAGTCCAGAGAGGGCGGCCATATTCAGATAGATTCGTCTCAGGTCCACAACTTTTCCCTGAAAACCACCAGACAGAGGAAGCTAACGGACATCACGCCACAGAGATGACGCCACAACAGACATTCTCGGAGTACCTTGGAGTAGAGCCCGCAGACTGTCGCCGCCGTCTGCCGGTCGGCGAGTCCCAGGAGGGAAGAGAGTTCTTCGGCTCCGACCAGAGCGGATCCTGACTGACACTTGTCAAACATTCTGTCCAGTGCGGCTTCCATTTCACTTGCTTGCAGGCTGATGCACACAAATTACGGGTGGTTGTTGACAAACGTGACAAAATGTCCGAAATAGACGCTCTCATACCCGGCCTTGCGCAGCAAAGTCAGCGCTTCCCTGCCGGGAGACGGCAGCGGGAGAGAGAGATGGCCCACTCTTTGGACGGGTACGCCACCCTCCATCACGTAGTCCGTAGCCGGGACGCCCATTGCTCTAAAACGCAGCGCCAGAAGATGTTTGATTTTCCATGTGCACTCTTGACGCTGTCAAAATGGCACCAAATACAGTGCAGAGTATAAAAAGGCCACAAGCAGCATCCCCCCCCCCCCGCTGTTTTTACAATTGTCTTTAATTTGAAATAATTCAGTGATTATAATTTAAACCCCAAAAACCAAACAGAAAATGCACACGTTACATGCAAAGTATTTTTAATCGACGTCTTTGAATCGATCATAAAGGTCATTACCGTATTGGCCCGAATATAACGGCCCTGATTATAAGACGATCCCATTTTTTCAAGACTCAAGTTTGAAAAAAAGACTTTTTGAACACCAAATTCATTTTTACACAGAAAAATATTACAGTACATCTGAAACAAATGATTATAACAATATATTTGAGAGAAAAAGGAAGTTATTTTGCCTCATTCAAATCTTAAGATCTGAACATTTAAATATGTAAACTAAAGTGCAATCACAATCGTAAATGAATGGCTTCTGGTTTTTTAAATGAAAATGACATCATAACTTCTCCTCAGCTGCCTCTTAACCGGGCCGATCTTCGACCTACTTTTCTCCAGATTGTTGCTACTTTTCTCCATTTTCTGTTATCTCTTCTGTTATTTTCTTCTCTTTTCTTTCTTACCGCTATTTTTTTTTTTTCTTCTTCGTGCTACCGCTATTTTTATTTTTTTCTTCGTGACAGGGGTTTCTTTGGCCTGGGGAGTCAAGTTACCGCTTCAATGATATCTGGCGCCATTTTATGGGTATAACGTTAACCCGAATTCTTTTTCAGTCTTATTTCAATGCAAAAAACACAGGGGTATTTTTAACCTGTCACTTTGTGTTCCTGGCAGGAGATGGTTGATTTTAACTATGTCAAGAACTGTTTTCGAGTTTGGGAATTTTTGGTAGGAAAAAGCGCTTTTTTTCCCCCAAGTCAAGTTTTAAACAATGAACATGCTTTGTTCCAGTTCAATTTGCAAGCAGGAAACATGTTAGCTATCCAGATACAATCAATGATAGAAGCGTGAATCGGGCCAATGGAGACAGCAAACTGAAGTAGATCTAATTGTTAAAAAAAAAAAATTGCATTTCCCTATATTGCCTCATGGGTGAGCCGACTCACAGCAATCACAGCAATCTCTAAATCACCGATTCCCAACCTCTGTGCCGTGTAACGCAATCCAAATGAAACGAATAAACTAAAATTGTTTTGAAAATGATCACTTTGAATAATTACTTTGCCATGAGATTCTGCACATTGTCAGCGTACAGGTTGGGATCGTTCCTCTCCTCCGGCGAGGGATTGTAGACGGGCAGGAACTGAAGCACAACATTTTTTTAAATAAAATTAAACAGCACAATGACACCCCCCCCCCCACACACACACACACACCCCACACACCACACACACACACAAACCTCCACAGTCATGTTGGTGTATAGTTGCGAGGTAGTATGCCACAGCGCTTCAACCCTGTTAGACGGACGACAAACATCAGCATCTGCACCAAAAAAAAAAAAAAAAAAACCCCGAATGGCTCCACAAGCCCGGCGAGAACTCACCATGTTGTCCCTTTGTACGTCCAGCGAACCGTGTCCTGAAGCACAAAACCGTATTGGAAGAGACCATTCAAAACAACACGAATAACACGTTCACTTCAGTAGTAGTGCAGACTGATGATGCGCCATTTTTTTCGTCCAATCAGATTTAAACCTCGTTGTGTTGCTATGTCAATCCGATCCCACGGCTTTCATAATGAGTCGTGCTTGCCCTCGCCACTTCAGTTCTTCAACCAATCGCATTTCAAATTCGCTCGGCCCTCGATGACGTCAGAAATCAAAATTATTTCTTCAGATTGATTGGCCAGAGCAAAAACCTCAACTAGCCAAACACATCTTGCACACATTAGAACAGCAAAAAATTCGGATTCTCTGGGGAGTATCAAGCATAGTCCGCCACCATCCGAATATTTGTGCCGCTAAGTAAAATATGCAAAATAGACAAAACACGTCAAGCTCATGCCACCGCGAAAGACTCCCAACAAAACATTTTTTTCCAATCCATTCAATTAAAAGCCAGCATTGTTGTTATTTTTGCTGCAGCATGTGTGTGATTTGAGGCGAAGAGCCAAGTTTCTACTCACCAATTTGTTGGGGTAGCGCAACAAAACAGGTTGGACTGGGACTCCGCATAAAAAAGCACCTGCCCGGTAAGCAAGAAAGGAGAAACTCGTCAAAAGGAGAGAAACAAAATGACTGAATGACTTCGGCAAACACTACGCCCTTTTTTTCCCCTCCTCATGCCAATCATTCCGGAAGAAAGCCTCGCGCGCGGCATCAAGGACCGGATCGTTGTGACTGACCGTCTCGAGCGGCTCACGTCAACTCTACTCACCGGGTTTGAACTTGATCAAAGCGCTGCCGTTTGTGGTGGTGCCCTCGGGGAACATCAGCGTCTGGCCGAGAGTCACATGGGGAAAAACACACACGCGTGTGCCCAAGAGACTTTTATCAGCGGTCACCGGTTTGAATATTTGTGGCGTCTTACCTGAGGCCAGTATCCGTTGGAGGTGATTCTCTCTGTGAGTAGGGCAACGGCCTTTTTCCTGGAATCCGGGTCGCTCCTGCTCACCAGCACCGACTGGTTGAACTCCAGGAGTGCTAACACAAAAGCATACAGTGGATGGAAAAAGTCTACACACCCCTGGTCACATGACAGGTTTTTGTGATGATTAAGATTTAAACCAAGTTCATTCCTTTCCAAACTTTTGACGCCGTTAATTTGAACTCTAACTTCGTCAATTGTTTATTTATTTTTTTACCGCTTGAGAGAAGATTTCATTTGCCCCGCCTCAATTTGATCCGACTCACCTCCGATGACGGGCAGGCTGGTGTTCTCCGAGCGGGAGACTACGGTGGGCAACTGGGTGGTACACAAAACTAACATGTCCAGAAAGGTGCTATGGGGAGCCACCACCAGCACGGGGGCATCCTTCAGGTCAGCCCACCGACCTTTGACCCGGACCCACACGAACCCCAAGGAGAAGAAGACGGCCCGGCTCAGAAACCAGACCATGGGATGGAAAAGCCAGCGGCGCCAGCCCGTCACGGGTCGGGCGCGGTCTTCCGCAGACAGGCCCGCCAAACGTAAGCGGGCCAGAGGCCACATAAGGAGGAAGAACAAGATCACCAGGACCAGCCGAACCGGGAGCAAGAAGCTTCCGAGGATCAGACCCTTGAGAGAGAACAAGCCCGAGGGCAGTTTAGAACTCCAATCCACATTTTATTGTACATTGACAGATGGAGAACATGTCAATATTTGCACATGAAATATGACAGTAAACAATAGCTTTACTCCAACATGGCAGCCATGTTATCCACGTGAAGGTGTCGAACATGGACCAGCAGCGTTGCCAAAACACCCAACAAGCACTCTCGGTCATGTGTGGAAGAAGTTGACAAAAAAGTGCTTACCCGAATCCTTTGGAAGCGGCTCATCGTCACCTCGTGAAAGAACGGATTCGTGGACCCATGAGGGGACAGGTGGACGCGACGCTCCAACTTCTCCATGGTGACCACAGCAACCCAAAAAAAAAAAAGGCTCCGAGGAGTTGCCGAAGTGAGCGCGACAAAAATTCAAGTCAACACGAGCTGAAGCTCAAGAGAACTTGTCAAACAAGCGAAAGAAACATACTGACAGGAGCACGTGTGGAGTGTAACTCGGTATGTAGGTGTGTATGCGCACACACACACTGCTGGAAAGGTGACTAATCAGCGGACGCAGTGTGTGACATCACCACACGCCACTTTCCTGCCACACGGATGGTCGAACCGGTCTGAGGGATTTAATTGGGGGCTCGCCAAATCCGGTTCTTGCAAATATTATCATTGTTAATGTTAGCTATCAACAAAAAAATGGGAGTTTAAAAAAAATATATATATCGAATTTACTAAGCTAGATAGCGTCCTTCAAATCCATCTTGAGGCTTATCTAACGAGTGAATCATCAACACGTTAGTGTAACTGATTTAATCGACAATTTACGTCGTTAACTTTTCGGCTAACACTGAAATCAGTGCTAATGTTCCTGGCAAGAGCGTCTTGTGGTCAGTTACGCGTACTCGGTGGCGCCGTGAAAAATGTTGAAACCTTTCGTAGTTTTATGTGTTCTGTTGTATATTATTTTGGTAAATTTATGTTAGGGTTAGGTGTTGTGAAAGCTCTTTAAATATAAAGACTGGGGGAAAAAAAGCTTCATTTTCTTGACAGCATGCCAGTGTTTTGTTTACTGCTCACCTCTACCTGAACCAAATCCAAACATGCGCAATAAGATAAGAGTCGTCAAACGAGATCAGTAAACAGTTTACAGCGCCAGGGAGCCTATTAACATAAAAAAATAAATGTATGGATGAAGTACCTTTTGATTTGTATTTTTCAAAATAAAGCCTTTGCACATTTTACATCTTTTAAGACTTTATTAGTCAACTTGAATGCTGTTTAAGTCATTTGCCTTGTTTCCGGTACCTCTGTTCAGTTACATCATGGAACAATTTCCTTTACATTTTATTTTATTTAAGACTGTTTGTGCACATAAGATCTTTTTTTACAAGTGTAAAGCAATTTTTGTAGTTCTTGCTGTTTATTTATTTTTTAAAACAAAAACACATCTCTGCTTTCACTCTTCTCAAGTCATGTGACTGTAAACAACGACAAGTCTTTTGAAATCAAGGATTTATTTCAACAGTCAGTATAAATTAAAGAGTTTAGTGACACATTGCTGGCTGATGGAGTAAGAGGAAGCAGATGAAGAGAAATAACTCCTGTCAGAACATAGGCATACTAAAAAAAAAAAAAATTCTTGGTGTCAGGTGAGGCAAGACATTCCATGAAATACACATACGCGCTTGCGCGCACCTACACAACTAATAAACAATATCTCTGTCCAAAAAGAAACAAGGCCAAAACAAAGTAAGACATTGCCAAAAATGCTGGCCGCTGACAGCGCATCGAAGGCTCCCTCCTGCGCCGGGGTCGCAATGGCTGCCGCAATAGTTGCCTGACGGGTGTGTGCGCCACCCGCTTCATAGCACCATCCCTCCGCCCATCATTTCCATCCTCTGTGAGAACACACGTTTTCATCAATGTCATTACATGAAAGGCAGACATGTGAGTGGCGTTTTTGTTGCATTTTGTAGCATTCCAGCTCAGCGGACCATTCAAGTAAAGGTATCCCCATATGACCCTTTGAAATGTAATAAGTGCGTCTGTGAAGCTACCTGAGGAGGCTCAATGAAAGCCAGCCAATCGGACGAGTGTGTGGGTAGCAGTCCCATCGATTGACACTTGTAGACGGCCAACGCCGAACCCAGCAGGTTACCCACCAGGTAGACCAGTCCCTGAAGCCACTGTTGACTGGAGCTCTCCAACAGCTTGAAAGCTGCTCAAGACACAAGAAGACAAGGAGAGAATGAGGGGGCTAACTTGCGCCCCCTTGAAGAGAGGCCGCCATGTTCCGCAAGGAGACACACTCACTGGCTGACATTGACATCAGAGCCTGTATGGGCCTCCAAGCCATCATGCACACCATCATGATAGGGAAGATGGAGATGGTGTTCCCCGACATGTACATGATGAACAGATTCATGGGGATCTGTTTGAGAGGGCCCAGGGCGACATCCCAGCATCGCTGGCAAGACAAGAGGAAGAACAGTCAACAATCCACCGACAGAAAAAAAACCCAAAAAACGTACAGCCTCTTCATACAAACTCACCTTCTCCACCAGGTTCTTGTCTGTTTCCTGGATGCTGGTGTCGGGAACAGGCTTCTCTGAATAGCCAATGGGATAAACGACATCTCCCTGGCCGGCCTGGCGGTCGCTACGACACCTGGAGCAAGGCAGCGCCTCTGTCATCTCAACTAACAAGTCAAACTAAATAGTGTTCAACCGCAAAGTTCAAGAAACTACATTCATGTCAATCACATATTTCATCATTTAGGCCCTTTACGACAGCTGAAAAGTGTCTGTAAAAGGGTGCCACAAGTGTATGCTTAAGAACCACTTATTTTCCTAAACAAGTTCAGTACTGGTGTCAGAAATAGTTTTCGGTAATTCCTCAGTAAATAGATTTACATTTTTTTTCAGTTGATCTAGTGCTGTGAAACCTACAATTTGATTTCTGTGTAATCCAAAGGACTCTTGCTAAACTTAAAATTGGTTACATTCAAGCAAGCTGCAACTCCGCACATCAAATATGAGGAACAAAACAACTCTTAACGAGACTGCTTGGTAAAGTGTTTTTCTGTTAGAAGTGTTTTGGTATCTGGATTGATGACAACTTGTCTCTTAAAACATACATAGCAGCTATTTTTTTGTACAAAATTATTTTCTTTCTCAATATTGAATACCTCACCTGAACTCTATATTGACAGTGCAAGCTACATTTTTATTGATTTTGGACGATCAAGATACCATTTATATGCATGCTCCCTCCTCTACATTAAAACGACGACACAGTTTATGCTGGGGATAGATTACTAGCCATGGGTTCATGATCCATCCCTGTCACTTGTGTCAGAATATTATGTGGACCTTCTTGGCCCTGAGAGAAGAGCAATACTGTTTACTCACAAATACTTACTTCACACACTGCTTGTTTAACAAATGTGCATGTCTTGAAATGATTCAGTTAAGAGCTCATAATAATCATTTGGCTCTTGCTGCCATCTTGTGAGATCTATGGGCAATTATAAATCTCTACAGCGCATCAAGTACTTGCGAATTTCCCCTACATTGTAATTACATCTCGTTTATATTTACCTAGTGTTGCCTACACTCAGCTCCAGAGCCCACTTCATCCTCTTGGTACCAGCTCCTCCTCGAGTGGACAAAATTCCCCCTCCTTGTCCCCCTGGAGATGCCATGGCAGCTGGATAGACTGCGATATAGGCCTCCTGAAGATAAAAAGAGACACTCACACATAAATAATCATTTACATTTTGAATGAATAAAAATATAAAGCATTTGAAGTTCCATGTTTTGTCAACGATAATTCCACAGCTTTTACTGATGTTTTCGAGTTTCGTCGTGGTATTCGTACGTTTTGGAGATACAGTACAGATTTCAAGTCGGAATTTTCGTATCCTGTTTTCTCACCGGTTCTGCCTAATTCAAAGGCCGTATTTTGATTTAGTTCACTACTTTTAACGACTTTTTCCAACCCGGAACGTCGCGTGACGTCATGGTAAAACGTCACCTGCATTATTTCATTTAGTGGCGAAATTTAAACATCACTCGACAGAGCAGATGATTTTATTAATCGTTTTGCAACACTCGCCAGATCCGTTAAATTATTTTTTTCATCATCTTGCTTGTGTCAAGAGTGACGCTGTAGCCTCAATTAGCAACTGCTGCTAGCACGCCACCTTGAAAAAGCCAAAACGAGCACGTCCCCGCGAAAAAAGCCGTGATAAATGACAACAATCCGACTTTGTGAACAAACGAGCCTTTCAATTCCATTGAATTCTGTTTACCTTTTAAAATGTCCAATGCGAGGCTAGCGATTATATCAGGACGATGACAGGGACCACTCTTCTTTGCTGCTTCCGTCGTCGAATTGACAAGTTTATTACGCAAGGACTCACGGTGCCCCCCTGTGGCTTTTCAGAAGTACTGCATTGTCCACATCAAAGGAGTTAAATTAATTTAGCTTTTATTACACATTTGATCCTTTGTTATTGCCGCCAGTTAATAAGTCAAACCATGAACAATTCAGGTTTGGACATCATGGCTATCTTAGTGCAAACATTTAAGACAGTGAAACATGGCGTCACACATCATAAAATGGCAGTGCAATTGTCATTGAAACACGTTAACGGGTTGTTGTCATCAGTCTCGTGGAAGACTTGAGACATGGTTGTTGGAGGAGGTGTACTTGTCACTTGTACAGGCTGAGTTCGGGGCTGTGGTACAAACACATGTAAGAGTCACACAGGAGCCGGCGAGCGCGCTCCGGGAGGGTGGCGGGATCCACCCTGCTCAGCTCCTCCTCCGACAGGCTGAGGTAGCACCCCACCTCGGGACACGGTCTCACCAAGGGGACGTTGAAGCCATTCTCACCTCCTGGACAAAAATCTGGCCGGTTAATTCGACTATTGGGGCTTTTTGACGGGAATAAACGCAGCGTCTGTCTCTCACCTTGGCGGTCGGCCATGCTGTCAAAGAAGAGCCAATCGGAGGGCAGAGGCCCGTGTTTGACGAAGCTGACGTAGTGGCTGGTCTCGATGCACGTCACGGCAAACAGAAGCATCTGCTGGCGAGTGCAGTCGAGGGGGGCGCTCCACGTCCCCTCGGGGACGATCATCTCCAGCGGGCAGTGAGATGTCCGCCTCCTGTGACTATGAACCTGATGGGAAAGACGAGCGTTGATTCCTGAGACGCCTTGCAGCCAGCGGCCGACTTCGGGGCTGAACCCACGTACCTGAGTGTTGCAGGTGTTGCAGTACTGTTTGAGGTGTCCCGCTGTGATGTCTCGGTCTTCGTAACACTCCGTGCACTCCCATTGGGCTAAAGCCTGGCAGATGCTGCACTGCCTCAAAGCTAAACAAATGCGCGTGCGCGCAGAGAACATCCACATTACATGCTAACAGCCATTAAAATAGAACAATGGGATCAAACATTAGGGCTGCAAAATTAATATAATTTTTAAAGAAATAGTTTCCATGGGAATGAATGGGAACAAACCAGGAATTGACTAAATTGAATGTTGACTCTCAACAGGAAACTTTAATTTAGTTGGGGAAATCGAGAGTATGTTCAAATATGGTCAATGTAATAGTTTTGACAAATTGCTGCGTGGGAGCCGCGAGGCATTTATGCAACCTCAAGATTAAAAGTCTGGATGTTTTTGAGACAATAGCAAATGAAAAAAGCTTGATTATATACATTTGAGTGAGCCTGTTTATTTAAAAACGGATCGCCGTCATGCTTCAGTGCATAAGTAATTGGTCACCCATGAAAGTACAGTCAAACCTCGGTGTTCGTCCATAATCCGTTCCAGAAGGCTGTTCGAAAACCGAAATTGTTTGAAAACCGAAACCACGCTCTTTTTAAAATAAAAATGTTTACTGAACACGTCTGCTCACAATGGAAAGCAACACGAGGAAGCGTCACTTCCTCGTCTACCCAAGGAAGCGTCACTTCCTCGTGTAAGGAAGGCGAGAGGAGTCAAATGGTGCATTCAAGTGCGCTCAGTTTGTTCGAGAACCGAAATGTGTTCGTCATCTGAGGCATAAAAAAACTCTAAATTTTTGGTCAAAAACCGAATTGGTCGAGAACCCAGACGTTCGAAAACCGAGGTTTGACGGTAAATGCATTCAGATTCATTTCCACCGACTAAAGGAGCATTTTTGAGCGTGTTGAATTAACGAATGAGTGTGATTTGAGGGCGGAGTCGTTATGAACGCAATATTGATCACATTTGAACTAGAATGATGTGGTGTATGATTTCCTGAATAGTTTAAAATATGGAATGCTTCAAAAATTCCCCAGTTGAACTTCCCATGGAAATTGACTGGAAACTTTGGTATCTTTTTCAACCCTACTGAACATTGGGATCAATTGTCAGTTACTGTCATCCAGCAGGTCTGTGATATCCAGGCTGAGGGTGGGCAAGATGATGTCAAACATCTTGAAGTCCTTCCCAAAGCGGGGCATGAGAAGAAGGAGGCAGGACGGAGCCTGTGGCGATGGGGGGGGGGGGGGGGGGTCAAATACAATAGAAGGATTTTACCAGACACAACGGCCGTGCCGTACCTCCGCTTACCTCGGCTAACTTGAGTCCGGCGTGGAGGAAGGAGGACTCCAGCAAGGTTTGGACGCTGGCCACCCTCATGGGGCTGAACAGCGGCGAGGACAGCAAAACGGAAGCGTCAGCGGGGGAGGGCGAACGAGGAACGTGAGGCGGGAAGAGCTGGTATAAGTGACACTCCTGTGGCTTTTGAGACAACGATCTAGAAGGGCAGAAAGACAGATACAGTCAAACCTCGGTTTTCGAACGTCTCGGTTCTCGTCCAATTTGGTTTTCGACCAAAAATTTCGAGTTTTGTTATGCCTCGGATGACTAACAAATTTTGGTTCTCGAACAAACTGAGCGCACTTGAATGCACCATTTGACTCCTCTCGCCTTCCTTACACGAGGAAGTGACGCTTCCTCGGGTAGACGAGGAAGTGAAGCTTCCTTGTGTTGCTCTCCATTGTGAGCAGGCGTGTTCAGTAAACATTTTTATTTTAAAAAGAGCGTGGTTTCGGTTTTCGAACAGCCTTCTGGAACGGATTATGGACGAAAACCGAGGTTTGACTGTACGTAATTCATCCCATGATGAAATTTAAATTGTCACAGCAGCAATAAATTAGATGTTGCTTGGTGGTATATGGTGAGACTATAATAATAATAATAATAATAAATGGAGAAAGTAAAATCAGTCGCAAGAGAGAAGCGTGGAGGTGTGGCGCTACCTGATCCTGAGGAGCGGCTCGACGCGGAGGAGCAGGAAGAGCTTGTTGAGGAACTCCTCCGGGTCTGCGCAGACATGAAAGGAAGAGCGGTGTAGCGGCATTCCTCGCGCACAAACAGGAAGTGCACGGCGCTCTTGCTCATTTACCTTTCTCCTGGCTGGTGAAGCCTGCGTCTTGGTTGGCCGCCTCCAACAGTCGCCTCAAGGCCATGGTCTTGCTAGCGCACACGTAGCCGTACCTGTAAAATCGACAGGCCTCATGGAAAATGTCAATGTTTATACTGTATAACTACAGTCAAACCTTTGTTTTCGAACGTCTCGGTTCTCGACCAATTCTGTTGTTCGACCCAAAATTTTGAGTTTTTTATGCCTCGGATGACGAACAAATTTCGGTTCTCGAACAAACTGAGCGCACTTGAATGCACCATTTGACTCCTCTCGCCTTCCTTACACGAGGAAGTGATGCTTCCTCGTGTCGCTTTCCATTGTGAGCAGCCGTGTTTAATAAACATTTTTATTTTAAAAAGAGCGTGGTTTCGGTTTTTGAACAATTCGGTTTTCGAACAGCCTTCTGGAACGGATTATGGACAAAAACCGAGGTTTGACTGTATTTACCTCATGGAACATCTTGACTGAATTGAAACTATGGCGGGAGCGATAAAGGCTCAGTCAAGCTCTTTAGTCATTTTTCTCAAGCACCCTTCCTCGGTCAAAGATCGGACCGAGTTTGAGTGACAGGCAGACCTGCGCAGTGGGTTGACGATCTCGCAGCGCAGCAGGTCTTGAGCTTGACCTGAGCTCGGGCCCGCTTCCGTGTCGTCGGAGGGCCAGAACAGCAGCCAGTCTGCCGAGCTGCAACAGGAGAAGAGGCTGCGGACGGCGAGACGGAGTGAGATCAAGTGCCATAATGGAAGCTTCTGTGAAGGCGGGATCTTAGTCAGCAAGGCACCTGAACAGCGTGGCGTCCAGGTAGCAGGAGTTGAGGTGGCCCTGGATGCCTTTCTTCCAGCCCTGGTACAGTTCTTTGGCCTCGTCCCCGTCGGCGGGGAGAGTGTCATCCTCCACGCGTTCGCTGTGCCATTCGGCGAAAGCTGTCCGCCAGAGCCAAAAACTCAACTCAACTGCTGCACCCCCCCGCCCCCGCCACCCCACGCGGCAAAAAGTGCACAACGCAACCTGTTCACCTATGGAGTTGCAGCGCTCCACTTGATTGACACGAGCTTCGGGGACGGGGAATCTGGAATCTCGCCGACAGTTGGCGAGCTTGACGAAGAGCCCCTTGTAAGGCGGGCAGTGGAAGTGGCGCTCGCCAAGGTACGTGCCGTCGGATGCTGTCGACACCTCCTGCTCCTGCGTGGGCAAATGTAAGCGGCACTGAACTGCACAATCATGTCAATACATTTTCCCTTACGTACAGTGAAACTCCTCTAGAACGAAACCTACGTGGGCGAAAATACCCCCTAATGTGAAAAAAATCTTCATGCATTAACATCATTCCCATTCTCCTGCCTCTCATGAAGTGTCTAATAATTGTGGGCTCATACTTATGCACTATTGGAATAAAAATAAAGAGTACACATATGATTGTGTGTGCGTGTGTGTTTACATCTGAGATCAAATTTGCTACAGTGAAAAACCCCCTGTTGTGAAAAATGTCTTGCTGCAAACATGATTTCGTTGTAGAGGAGTTTCACTGTACACTGTTGTCAACTTGCATAAATAAAGTTTTCTCAATCTGAAAACATGCACCCGGCTGCAGGAGGAAGAGGACGGGGCTCAATTTACCAGCTCGATGCCTGCCACTGGCTCGTGAACTCCCTCGATGTGTCCAATCCAGCGGATCACACCGTAAAGCGGTGGGTTGTTGACTTCCACCATGGAGCCCACCTCCAGGTTTTCTACGTCGTCCACGAACACGCCCTGGTCCGAATCCGGCGAGCCAGGTGGCGAGGGTGTGGCTTGAGTGCCGTTGGTGTGCTGCGCCACTGCCAGGTCGGCGGGTTTGGGTGGCGGCTGCGGCGGCGGGGGCGGGGGTGGAGGCAGAGGCAGGTGATCGTAGAACGGCTTCGGCGGCGGTGGAGGAGGAACGGGTTTGAGGGGTTTTATGGTGGGTGGCAACAGAGCCACTTTGGAGGCAGAGGTGGGCGTCAACGCAGGTGCCGGTTTGGTGGCAGGTGGCGAGGTCTTTATGATGGATTTGAGTACCTGGGGGGCAGGGATGGCGTGATGCTTGGACTCTGTGGGTGATGACAAGCATAAGGCATCATTTGCAAACAATTCAAGAACAAAAAAAAAAACACTGCTTGGGGGGGCATGCCTCCTCTCAAAATGAGACTTGATTCAAATCACTCATGGTTTTCGTGCACAGGCCAGATCTGGAATCACTTCATTTCATTGAAAAGCATCCAGATAGAATTCCTCTACCTGGGGACACCTTAGAGACGGGCAGCAGTTTTCCATAGAGGGCAGAAGGAATTTGGCAGAGCTTCTCTCCTCTGTAATGGCCGTCCCAGTTGCCCGTAGGAGTGTCCTGAAACATGAAATGGTCAATGATTCACATTCTGCCCATCGTTAAAGCATCCCTGGAATGAAGGAAACGACTAACCAGCAAGACGCCCACGAAAATCGACGATGAGGGCTGACGGGGCAGCGGACCACAGAAGCGCACCTCTCCGCTTACGGTTGAGCCCTCCAAGGAGATGGTAACCCGCTGACCCACACTGTACGGCAGGGGCCACGCGGTGCCGCGAAGCGGATGTTGAGTTCTGGTAGTTGCCTCCTCAGCCGATCCACTGGACGGCTGAGACTGAGTAGGAACGGTGGTCAGAGGCACATGGGCGTGATGTGCGGCACCGCCGCCGGGCAGCTTCAAGTGTGCGGGGCGACTGTTGCTGTGATGGTTGTGGACGGTACTGCGGCGGAGAGGGCGCTTCCTTTCTTGGTCGTCTGGCTCGTTGCCGCTGGACCAGTGTCTGACCTTGATGTGGCTGACCGGAAGGAAGACGGCACAGCCGTCAGGGCAGGTGAAGAGACCACCGCCGGTGCCCTTGCCCTTGCCCGCCGCGGAGCCCTGCGGCCGAGGAGTGCCGATTGAACCACCTGATCAATAGAAGAATAAGTAGAAATGACTTTACCTTGAGTTGCACCCCAAAATACTGAGCTCTGCTCCCTGCCGTCAGCGGCCCGACGTATTTGAGTTCGGCCTCAGCAAGCTCGTTCACTTGCTCCATTTGGACCCACAAGGGCGTACCAGCGGGTAATTTGGCCAACTCGTGCAGCTTCTCACGAGTGCCTGAAAAAAAACCCGGCATAACAAAGGCTCCCGCTGAATCGTTCTATTGTCCGTTCATTACTTACGTAGTAATTCGAGGCGAGCCTCTTGGGCCACAGGCTCCAATAGGCCAACACAGTCCGTTGGGACTTCAACCAGAACCCTTCTGTCCAATTGTAAAATGATGTCAAGTTCCAGCATCTGAGGAGAAACCAAGATGGGGACACACCTATTTGACACAATCACACCCTAAGTACTACCGAGGAAGAAAGTCGTTATGCGTGAAGGTTATTTGAAAATGGTGTTCATTGTTACCTCGACATACAGAAAGTCGACTGTGCTCCTACTCGATTGTCTGTCCGAGCACATGGACCCCCGCGGCAGCACGATGGTACCTTCCGAATGGCCATGGTAAGGTTGTTCGGCCGACAGCAAGAATATTTTCGGGGGTCGTAATTTCTTTCTGGGGTCATGTGCTCCTGACATAATTCGCGTGGTTACTCTCACCTGGTCGACAGAAGAAGAAAAGCTTTCCCTTACGATTTAAAAAAAAAAAAATTCAGTGAGAACCAAACACAGTAACGTCGCGCAAAAGGTTAAAGTTAACATTGCGCCAATTATCTTTTAGATTTAGTTGAAGCTTGCTTGGGACGAGTAATATGTAGGCAACACATTCTTAATTTGAACATAGTCCGATGTTTTCATTTTTTGAAGAAAAAAAAAGCCGTTTCGGCAAAACTTACCAACTCAAATGTCAATCAGTCAGAAGTCAGGAACTCTCACAACAAACCGAACGGTAAAGCCGGAAGCACAAAGACTGACAGCAGTGCCAACCAATTAAAAGACGGAAAAGTTCCACAGCCAATCAGGTAAAACATGGGCGTTTCTTTGGTGGCTTTCTTTGTCACACTTCCTTAAAATACAAGCATGTTATGTAAAATATTGGCAAGTAACTGGCATTCATATTCACTGATATTTATTTCTTTGAAATAAACATACGTAATAGTTAATTTAACCTTGAAATGAAGAGGCATTTTTATTTAAATGAGTTCCCATTCAATTATGAAATCGATGAATGCTGTGGAAGAAATTCCTCCAATGTATATTTGCGTGTCAGATAGTTATTTTTTTCATTTCAATTTTATTAGTACATAAATAGTATTTCCACATTCTGTACAACATCCAGCTATAAAAAATAAACAAAAAATACACATAATCTAATAGTATTTAAAAATATATATTACAACTTTTTGCATTGCAATATTAACATTTTAGCGACTTCAACATTTCTTTGGAGTGCTGCCTACAGTAATGTATGAAATACGTTCCTGAAAACAATAGTTAAATAAAAGTGCTAGTATTTTAACAGATAAAAACATTGGTATAAGTTGGTCACCTTGTACAAAATCACTTGAGCACAATTTATTGCAATTAAATGTACTCAGAAATTGGGAGCATTCAAAAAAATAAGTGGTTGGAATTTTGATTGTTTTCAACTATTACAATTGAAATTCATGTAGATTATTTCAATGCTCTGCACGTCGGACCCTCGTTAGTAAAGTTAGCTTGGCCATCACGTAACACTAGTGATAAGTGTGAATCATCAAATAAAATGCTCAAATTGTGAATAATATTAGAGTCTTAACTTAAAAATTCCATTACAGTGCATTTGTTAAATACAGTTTAGTTGTATTTAACTTTTAAGTACAGTGTACAGTATTTGGCACTCTGTGAGTCAATGTTTGTTGAGCCTGTACTATTGTTGTATATAGTTTGATAACCACTGACGTGGACCATTCCGTTGTCAACAAAAAATGTCCATCTAATTCAGTAAACTATCATGGATCTGACATTTGGAAAATGAAAAGTATCCATATGTAAATACAGACACACAGGCATGATGATTCAACTAATCAGGATCATATTTAGTGTCTCATCCCAAGACTGAGGCAACCCATGGTGCATCGTGACAGAAGTCGGGCGGGCAGCAGGGCTAGACAGCGACATCAACGCAACAGCCAGCGTAATCCGGCGGCGGGCTCCTTGTAAAAGTCTCTCTTTCAAACCGCACTGACTACAAACTGCGGCCGTCAGACGTGCGGAGATGAGTGCTCTGTATTGACAAAGTACGTGGTCAGCTCCCCTTTCCCCTTGACGTTGATGACTCCTCGGAGTGTGATACCGTAGCCCACGCTCTGGACCGCCTGGGCCGTCTCCTCTGTCACCTGGACGCAGAGACGGAAGCGGACGTGGTCAAGCGGGGAAGGAGGGGAGTTAGTGGCGATGGACTGACCTGGATCCTATCCAACACTCCCGTGCTGTCCATCCTGCTGGCCACGTTGACCGAGTTCCCCCAGATGTCGTACTGCGGTTTATGAGCACCGATGACTCCAGCAATGACGGGGCCCTGGTTTATTCCTGCAAATGAACATTGAATGATCAATTCTTTTATGGAAGAACCAAAACATGAATGGTAACTATGACTCACGCCCTTTGAGCCAACCCACTAAAGAAATTGACATGCCAACGTCAATTGCAAGCACCACACGGTGGGAAAATGGGCTCACCTATCCGCAGTTTAAAGCTGTTGAAGGAGTGCGTGTTGATGAGCTCCAGATTGCTCATTAAAGTGATGGCAAACTCCACCATGGAGCGCACGTGACTGTAGGACATGTCACATTTCTGCAGAGGGACCAAGAAATCTTGTTTCAAGCGAGGCATTTCAATGTGAACGTACAGTGAGCCCCCGCAAAATTGCTGATTTTTTTCAACTGTATAATTACGGGTCAGACGGAATTTAGACTTGTGCGCCTTCAGTGTAGTACCATATTGGGCCACAACATGCCAGGCAGCACTGAGTACTACTGGATGGAGATGCAGTGGAATTCAGAAAAGAGAAGAAGCTACAGTACTGTACTGTTTAAACATACAGTCAAACCTCGGTTTTGGTCCATAATCCGTTCCAGAAGGCTGTTCGACAACCGAAATTGTTCGAAAACCGAAACCGCGCTCTTTTTAAAATAAAAATGTTTACTGAACACGTCTGCTCACAATGGAAAGCAACACGAGGAAGCGCCACTTCCTCGTCTACCCGAGGAAGCGTCACTTCCTCGTGTAAGGAAGGCGAGAGGAGTCAAATGGTGCATTTAGGTGCGCTCAGTTTGTTCGAGAACCAAAATTAGTTCGTCATCCGAGGCATAAAAAACTCGAAATTTTGGGTCGAAAACCGAATTGGACGAGAACCGAGACGTTCGAAAACCGAGGTTTGACTGTATGTTGAATTCTCCTGTGTTTGTTAAAGTTGCATGTTTGAAGCTTTATACATCTATGCTAATTTCTAGTAGCCAAATTACGGTGTTACAGGCATTACTGGTGTATTTTAGCATCAAGCTAGCAGACCTTCATAGAGTACATAATTTAGTAGAACATTTTGGTGTTTTAATATACAATTATAAATTCTCTTTTGTTTTATGTGTCGGTTAAATGATATTTTTTTTCCCTATCCCTGTAAGAGGGATTCACTGTAAAACCATAGTCGGAGATGGAGTCAGTTTGTGATGAATATACCTTTCTCTCATCCCATGAGTGCGTCAGCCCCGCGGCTGCCATGTACGTACTGCCGATGGTCTTTATCTTCTCCACTGAAGAGAACTTTGGCTTGGATAAAAGCTGAGCAAGAGAGTGACACGCGAGACGGTGAGGCAAGAAATTGGGCATACGCTTGGGTAAAACCTTCAGACGCTACTAATCCCTCACACCTCGTCAAAGTCGGCAATGATCTCGTTGAGGAAACGTAAACACTCCAGACCATCTCTAGTGGCGCTGCTCTCGCTGTAAAACTCCTTAAACTGAGGCACGGAGGCGAACATGATGCACACGCACTCGTACGACTGGCTGTATAGGTCCTGAAACCAAAGACAGGCCATCAAATTTCAGCAGCATGTCACTTGGACTGAAATATAGCGGCAATTCAGAACAGAAATGATCACAAGGCCTTTTTCGAATCACGATAGAGGGGTTGAGCCAGGAGATGGGCATAACAACAGCTGTTACAATTTTCAAGAAGGCCACAACGTTACCCCCCCAAAACAAAACATCACCTGATTGCGGACAGTTTTGCCCATGAAGAAGGAAGCCACGTGAAGGGGCAGAACGTTCTGGAGCAGAAGCTTATTGACATTCTCCACAGTCTCCATCTCCTCTTGTTCCAACTTGAAACAGTGTTCCAACAGGAAGTCTACGCGGCAGCCCAGCTCATCCTGACAAGGTTGATTGATTAAACGTTTTAATTTGAACATATTGAACGTGCGAGAAAAAAACCCAACAAACCTGATGTGAAAAATCTGCAATATAAATTCCATATCTATCCCATACTGAAACGCTATGCCTTAAAAGCTATTTAGATCTTTTACTAATGCGGTGGTTCATTATTAATCTGTCACGAATTGCAATATGTACTACACACCCCTGTTCAAATACCAGGTTTTTGTGATATGAAGAAAAAAAAAAGCGACATAGATACAGTCAATAAACCTCTGGTAATCCGTAACCTATACAACTCCAAGACATCTATTCAAGAGTGGAATTAAAAATGATTTTTTTCTTATAACTGGCAACGTGTTTGTGTTCAGATTTGAACAATCACATTCAAACTCATTTAAATGGGAATCAGCACACAACTGCCACTGGTGAACCCCAAATAAAGTTCTGCTGTTCTAGTAGGCTGATATGTTTGCTGTCACACAGTACACCATAACAATGACAATAATAATGGAGATTTCGACCAAATACTGCGTGCAACATATTTTTCATATACAGTCAAACCTCAGTTTTCGAACGTCTCGGTTCTCGACCAATTCGGTTTTCGACCAAAAATTTCGAGTTTTTTATGCCTCGGATGACGAACGAATTTCGGTTCTCGAACAAACTGAGCGCACTTGAATGCACCATTTGACTCCTCCCGCCTTCCTCGTGTTGCTTTCCATTGTGAGCAGACGTGTTCAGTAAACATTTTTATTTTAAAAAGAGCATGGTTTCGGTTTTCGAACAATTTTGGTTTTCGAACAGCCTTCTGGAACGGATTATGGACGAAAACCGAGGTTTGCCTGTATTCTTAAATGCTAATTGTAGAGATTTTTGTTGAGCCAGAAGTCATGCTTCCCTTCCCTATTCCCGGACGGATTTTGAATGTTTTCTGGTAGCTTGTCGTTTTTGCCCTTAGACTATCTGTGAATTTTATTAGATTTGATTTAATAAGAGTGAATTGGTGTGTTCCAGAAATCCTAATTTATGAACGGTCCTGATTGCGTTCTATAGGGCGGAACACAAGTCTTTGTGTATTGCATAAACGTGCGCACGCACGTACCTGTCTAGCCAGTATGATGCAGACAATATAAAAGATGACCAGCCAAACACCAGACATGATCTGAGGGTCCTTCAGCACACCCGGCCTGGGAAGAGCGCACAGATTGAAAAGAGTCGGAGCCTGTTTTCCGGGGCAAACGCACCTGCGCACCCCTTCGGCATCAAACAAAAGCCGCTCGCTCACTTGGTGGTGGTGTTGTACAGCAGGTCGATGAGGCAGGACGAGCGGTTGGCGTATACGTGGAGGAAGAGGGCCAAGTAAACCACCACGGCCAGCGTGAGGAGCAGCGCCTTTACCGACAAACATACCCTGACGAAGACGATGACTCCCAGCATGGCCACCAGGCAGCAGTACAGGTAGTACTGGAAGGATAAATGGAAATACATTTGAGTGCGTATTCTAGATCTCTTCTAATGCCCCTAATTGTCAGTCAAACTAGTGAGGATGAAGAGTGTGGAGGATTCTGCGCACTCGAATAAATTCTCAAATGGCTTGCCGTATATGTACACCAAGAGGAAGCTACATATGATCATTGCTAACTCACAGGCACAGTGTAGAGTTTGAGATCCTCCAGCACCCTCCTGTCGCTGATTTCGGTGCAGTTGTTTCCTGGGATGAAGACCTGACGAGGTACAATGAAGGTAGGAAGGAATAGCTAAACGTGCGAACGCTGCGTCCAACTCTTACACAACACTAATATGAAGAACAAGGCAGGTGATGTGACTTAAGAAGAGATTGTTTTCAAACAAGATCTCAAATGATAGAAATGTTCAGAATATGATTAACACGTGTATTTTGTCATGATAATGTGCATTTTCATTCATTTCTATTGCGCGCTGTGTTTCTTTTTAACAACACACCAATGGGCTGGAACGAATTCATTCTATATCCCTTCATTTTAAAGTGAATCATTGCTTTGGGTTCTCAGACAGAGTCTCGGAATGAATCAAGTTCACGAAAAGAGATTCCAATGGATATTTTTTTTTAAATGGCAAAAGGCTCACAAAGTTGAGGATGGCCATCAGCAGTGTGATGAGTAAACTCAGGCACACGATAAACAGCCGCAGCGCCGCCCTGGTGGTCACCCGACGACACAGTCCTGACATCCAATGAATGCGTGGCCGTGTCTTGGAATGACATTTCTTCAGATAAAAAATAAAAAAATAAAAAAATTATATCTTAAATACCCGTTGACTTATTTTATTGGTGAGTTTGGCGAAGCATACCTGCAAGTAGCCACAGAACGCGATGGACAAAAGAAGTACCAGCACAGGAAAGGTGGCGCTGTAGGACACGGCCAATTGAAAATTCCTGTTAAGGATACAAACACATTTGTTAAATGAAAATATTAAGTACTAATGGATTTGGAATATTAATGTTTCCCATCAACTAAAAAGTATAAATTTGAGAAAATGTTCCAACTTCCTGAGTGTTATTATCTAACAAGTGAACGCTGGCGCGTTTGGCTGCCCCTGCTCAACCCGTATTGTGTTTTATTGTTTTTGTTCCTGATTGTAAAGTGTCCTTGTGTGTCTTGAAAGGCGCTTATAAATAAAATGTATTATTATTATTATTATTTTCTCAACACTTTTACGGTAATTGATGAGAACATTAATCAGGATAAAGAATATTTGTCACATTCTTAGTGAGCTGATCTAAGCTCATAAATGCGCAGCCACGAACCTTGTGCATTATGTTGCATGCTAAAATACTAGCTACAGTTGCACAAAGGGTGGTAGACGTTTTTTTTTAATTGAATGCCTTATGTGATTGATACAATAAATGCTTTAAAAGTTTAATTTTAAATTTATACTTCTTTAAAATTGCCCCGCCGAAGATGTTTCTAGATAATGTGAATTTAAGAAATAAAAACTGTTGATTATGTAAAAAAAAAAAAAGAAACTCATTGTTTATTCCCTATTAACTATAAATGTAAAAATAGTTCATGCGAATGCACGATTATCCGTCTAACAATTTGGGTGCCACTCACTTGTCAGAAACGAGCATCTGGACAGCAAAAAGCGTGACAAAGACGAAAGCGAGGCAGCTCATGGACTGGTGTAAGCCCTTCACCTCTGACAGGCGAAACTGTAACGCACACACGCACACACACACACACAAGATGTAACACAAAAGCACCACAGTGGCTGGCTCACTTCCTGTTGGGCAAGTGACATCACCTGTTTCTCCAGGCGTATGTCATTGAACAGCAGCGTGAAACAGTTAAGCCTTTTGGCCCTCCACCTGGGGGAACACACACACATACACACACACACACACACACACACACACACACACACACACACACACACACACACACACACACACACACACACACACGCACGTGCGCGCAGATTAGACGGAGAGTCAATGAAAGAGGAGAAAAATAATTAAACTTACCCTGCAATGTCCATCGTGTCCAGTGAACCCCTCACACGGTTATCTACAAACAAACTGAGACAAAAAGCACAAATTCCATCTGTGGTACTCATATCTAGTTAGGACTACAGTCAAACCTCGGTTTTCGAACGTCTCAGTTCTGGACCAATTCGGTTTTCGACCAAAAATTTAGAGTTTTTTATGCCTTGGATGACGAACAAATTTCGGTTCTCGAACAAACTGAGCGCACTTGAATGCACCATTTGATTCCTCTCGCCTTCTTTACACGAGGAAGTGACGCTTCCTCGGGTAGACGAGGAAGTGACGCTTCCTCGTGTTGCTTTCCATTGTGAGCAGACGTGTTCAGTAAACATTTTTATTTTTAGAAAGAGCGTGGTTTCGGTTTTTCGAACAGCCTTCTGGAACGGATTATGGACGAAAACCGAGGTTTGACTGTACTTGAAATTCGCCTGTCAAGGTTAGAGTGCATTTTAGGTTCATTCTAAAACATTTTGGCCACTTTTAGTGAGTAGTATATTGGACTGCATTGACATTTTTAGGCTGTGTAATTTTTCAGGTGTAATCAGCTTGAACATTAAAATGGAAAATCAATGGCGCATACCAGGATGGGTTGTTCTGAAAAGGTGGTCTTTCCTGAAACAGACATTTTCCAATCAGTACACGTGAGTCACTGCACGTTTGCAAAGTGTAGCGCATGTAGCGCGTGGTCAACGTACAACAAATGACTGCTGTTGGTTCGCTGCGACCTCGTTGATCTTCTTGGGGAGCTTGGCCTGATGGTTGCTGAGGTCGGCAAAGGGTCGGATGTTCCGCCACGACTGAAGGTACTGAGACATGCGCATGGACGCCCGCTCCGTGTTCTCAACGGTGGTGAGAAGGTTGGCCTGGAAAGGAACGAGCCACGCCGTCACACGCTTGCGTCTCCCCGCCGCAGTATGCCGCAAGAACTCCCACCGTTGTCGATCTTTGGAAAAGGCTGCCGGAGTTGTTGGGGTCCAGAACCAAGAAGGTTTTCCTCCCTTGAAGAAGAGGATCCCGACTCCCGCCGTCGCCGTCCTCCACTCGGTACGCTCCGTTCAAGTGTTGCAGAGTCTCTTCCGTGATGTGAACTCGCCTTACAGAAAGAATAAGCGCACTTTATTTGCCTTCCAGAGCGCAAATGCCGAGACGTGATCATCTTCATTTGAGCGCTCACCCAGGAACACCTCCGGATTCCAAGTGATTGGCGAGCGTCACGTCATGCGACCACACGTCGTACTGCCATTTTTGCAAGCCGATCACACCGGAGAGCACGTTGCCCGTGTGAACGCCGACGCGCATGCTGATCTCCACTCCTGTGGCCTCTCGCAGTTTACTGAGAGCCAAGAAAAGGAGAACAGTCCTTTTACACGTTGTCAGCTCATTGTCAGCGTATACCCCATGCTCCTTGCGAGAGTTCTCATTTTACATCTGTGCCTTTGACAGTTTGTCCCATTCGTTAAAACGTCGGAAAGCGTATCAGCTACTCTACTTTCTGAACCTGCCTCTTAATCCAAACAAAGAGGGAAAAAAAGCAAAAGAACCAAAATTAATCAAACAACAGCTCGTGACTTGAAAAACCTCGGGCCACTCGTATATCAAGGTGGTGTAGGACAGGGGTCCCCCACCTTTTTTGTCTCACGGACCAGTTTAATGTCAGACAATATTTTCAGGGACCGGCCTTTAAAGGCCAAATAAATACAACAAAATAATACGATATGACCGGCATGAAAACTGTGGTACAGTCAAACCTCGGTTTTAGAACGTCTCGGTTCTCGTCCAATTCGGTTTTCGACCAAAAATTTAGAGTTTTTTATGCCTCGGATGACGAACAAATTTCGGTTCTCGAACAAACTGAGCGCACTTGAATGCACCATTTGACTCCTTTCGCCTTCCTTACACGAGAAAGTGGAGCTTCCTCGTGTTGCTTTCCATTGTGAGCAGACGTGTTTAGGAAACATTTTTATTTTAAAAAGAGCATGGTTTCGGTTTTCGAACAATTTCGGTTTTCAAACAGCCTTCTGGAACGGATTATGGACGAAAACCGAGGTTTGACTGTATTTTCAAAACATAATAATAAACACGAATCACAACACGAGGAACGTCCCATCTGGCCGCAACACTCTCTGGTCGCTATGGTAATGTTTACACGTGCCTTCAAAATAAGATAGACCGCAAATACAAAGTGCATGAAAAATACGACTCACCATCGCCGCATATTATGCAGACTGGGCTTGGTGCCTAGAAATCTCCCGTTGTGATCAATCCGTATTTTAAATAGGACTCCCGACACTGTCTATTAAATGTAGCCTTTTTTTTCTTGAAAGTCGCAGGCTCCTCCTCTGTCTCCCGGCTGGGCCTTTCCCCTTCCCAAAGAACCTTGTTTTTTACTCATTTTGCTAGCTCCTAGGTTTCATTTTAGCGGTAACCTATCACGTGACTGAGAAGCGCACCTTCACCTGCATCAAGATTAACATACTGTAGACGGACGTAACAGAGAATCCGGTAATTTTTCAAAATAAAACATCTTTCAGATTCCGAAATGAATAAAACGGAAGTAATGTAAGTTATTTATTCTTTCTGTGCGGCCCGGTACCAAATGACCCACGGACCGCTACCGGTCCGCGGCCCGTGGGTTGGGGACCTCTGGTATAGGATGTTAAGAGATAATTGTGCAGTAAAGGTCTCGCTAGCAAATGAACTGACCTGATAGCGGTGCACATGTCCAAGCCCATCTGAACACAGTTGCTGGCGTGCGTGGGGATCGGGTCAGGCAGTCCTGACACGCAGTAGTAGCAGTCGCCCAAAATTTTGATGCGAAGGCATCCGTTCTTCTGCAGACAGCGACAGCATGTGCGGCAAATGTGATGGCGCGCTGTCAAACACACACACGCATCCACGCGCACACTCTCGGACCGGGCATGTTGTTACCTTGGCGATGTCGTCAAACCTGCCAAAGAGCTTATTGAGCATCGCAACGAGCTCCTCTGGTGTGCAGCTACTGGCCAGTTTTGTGAAGCCCACAATATCCGCGTACAGAATGCTAGACACACACACACACACACACACACACACACACACACACACACATGCCCAGACACGTTGAGCATTGCACAAACAGAAGTCGTGACAGCATTCTGTTTCCCTCCTCACCTGACGTCTTTGTGCTGCCGTATGTAAAGACTGTGGAAGTTGTGTCGATTTTCTTTCTCACTCGTGGGCTTAGTAAGCCTCTTAATCACCTCCGTTTTCAGCTCTATGGCGATGTAACGCGGCAACACCGACAACAGCAGACGCTCCTGGAACGAACGGACGACAATTGTTTCCAACGGGTCGCTCAGGAGTCATTAAAAATTGGATCCGATCAAACCTGCTGGTATTTTCTGATTTCCTTCTGGGAGCGGATGGTGCTGAACTTCTCTCTCTTGCGATTGGATTTCCTGAGATCGTTTTCGGTGGTCCACAGGTGGAAGACTCCGATGCAGTTCACACACAAGAACAGGATGCCGTTTGCCACCAGCTGTGGACATAAGTCCGACATGAGCGCCAAAGTGAAAAGTGGGTCAAGTTTGGGGAATATCCAAAGTTGACGGCATGAGCAACATTTTTGAAAACGAAAAAAAAATGATTTAAAAATATTTTGAAAGACCTTAATCATTCATCTGGGATAAGAGCATAGTTTTTAACCTGGATTTAAACGCATTATTGGTTTTTATCTTTATTCATTCATATTATGCACTCTGATAACAAAGGACACCAGCAAACTGGGGGATCGTATTACACACAAGCATGAGAAAAAAAACAAAGACATTTTTTTTTGAAGGGTGAATTTGGGAGGGCGCAGTATAAACGGGTGCATATTATTCACGGGATTTCATGGCATATATGATATCTTTCCATTCCCACAATTCCCAAGTAAAGTATCCAATGTGTCATAAAGTAACAGTATCACTTTGGTGCTATCTGGTGATATCTTGGTTTCGATGGTGAAGTGAGTTGAGGAGTTTCATTTCCACATAAGAAGTGCATTTCTGGAACTTTGTGGCAGCAATAGGCCAGAAAAACATTTATGGTTTTTTTTCGACTGTGTCAATTGCTCACAGACTTTAACTCCTGAAGGGAGCTCAGGACAGAGCCCTGCGGGATTTACTGTATTTGAACAACTCCCCATTTGAAATTCATCGAACCATCCCTCCATTTTCCGAACCGCTTGATCCTGACTAGGGTCGCGGGGGGTGCTGGAGCCTATCCCAGCTGCCTTCGGGCAGTAGGCGGGGGACACCCTGAATCGGTTGCCAGCCAATCGCAGGGCACACAGAGACGAACAACCATCCACGCCCATACTCACACCAAGGGACAAATTAGAGTATTCAATCAGCCTGCCATGCATGTTCTTGGAATTTGGGAGGAAACCGGAACACCCGGAGAAAACTCACGCAGGCCCGGGGAGAACATGCAAACTCCACACAGGGAGGCTGGAGCTGGAATCGAACCCGGTACCTCTGCACTGTGAAGCCGGCGTGCAAACCACTGGACTATTCCCATTGATTTTTTTTTTTCTCCCTTTCTTGTCAACCCTCATCAAGTTGGACGCACCTGCACAGTCAAGTCTGGCGTCTCCGGACTTGTGACCGGGACATAAACACTGATGATGATGATGTGTGAAACGCTGGTCCAAATCCCAACCATGAGAGCCCAGGCCAGTGAGAGAGGGAGCACCGTGTACACGCTCAACGATAGGAAGAGGAAGAAAGCCACCTGAGGAGGCAGAAGTCAGGACAGACGGGTGTGAGTTTCTTTCAAGACGACTCGGCTCTCGTGACATCTCCCCACCTGTTCCCACGTTGTGACGGGTCCTCCGGTGAAGATGAATACAATGGCGGTGACGTACAGCGTCCCCCAGACGAAGAGGGCCAGGGCGCCGGCGCAACGCCTCACGGTGGCCAGCCACGGTAGGCACACCAGCAGGCCGGCGCTCAGACACAGAACCACGCACAACACCGCCAGAGCTCCCACGTGAACGTCAAGGTTCTGTGCGCAACATGCAACCCTTGAATGCGATCGCAGGCCAACGCTTCTTTTCTAACTTTGTGTCAACATCAGATACAGTACGATTGAAGGAAACCTCACAATCTTACTGTTTAAATATACAGTGAAACTCCTCTACAACGAAACCTACATGGGCGAAAACACCCCCTAGTGTGAAAAAATCTTCATGCATTAAAATCATTCCCACTTTCCTGCCCCCCATACAAAAAAAAAAACCTGTTGCTTTATACGAAATATTTTTCTCTACTCTTGCCTCGCGATGAGATTCACTACAACGAAGTCTAATCCAACAGCGGATTCAACAGGAATTTGGCTTGCATCTTAGCATGTGTGTGTGTGTGTGTGTGTGTGTGTGTGTGTGTGTGTGTGTGTGTGTGTGTGTGTGGGTTTACATCTGAGATCAAATTTGCTACGGTGAAAAACACCCTGTTGTGAAAAATTTCTTGCTGCAAACATGATTTCGTTGTAGAGGAGTTTCACTGTACAAGGTTGAGTTCGCTTTTGTTCAAGTCGCAGTTGTTTGAAGGTTGAAATTACAGTTGCACCTATGCTAATTCACATGAGCTTGTCTATGGTGTTTTACACTATATGTTAGCATTGAGCTAGTGGATGTTCGTTTTTACTGTATGTATTATATCACACACGATGCGGTACTCACCCTTCCCATGGTAGGAATGAGGACGATAATGGCGATACAGAAAGCTAAGGACAGCACCAGTCCAGTCAACATGGCCGGCGTCTCCTCCCCACACTGCAGACACCCCCTGTGCATGGACCTGTAGCAACAGCTGATGCTGTCTGCGACGCTGCGGTGGGAATGTGTGCTTCCATGTCCTTCTTCATTGTCCACACTGCTGCCAGTACTCACAACCTCATTTGGTGGACTGGCGTTTTCCTTTTTCTTGCTAGATTTGGTACGTTTTTTCTTTTTTGCCCTTTTTTTGGATTGATTTCCTCCCAAAGTGTGTTCAAAGAGGTTGGCAGGAGAAACAGAGCTGGTCTTTTCAAAGGAACTTCCAGTGAGTTCACTTAGGTCGCCAGTGAAAGCGGTGCTGGCGGAAACGGGGCTGGAGTGAGTGCTGCCATAGTCCGAGTCAAAAGCGAGATCCAAGTTTTGAGAGGACGGGTCCACCTGTGGTGCGTCGCTCCCAGACGTCGACAAAAAATCCACCAGCGGAGGCTCGGGTAGGTGGGTAGTCGCTTGACTTTGTGAGAGTCCTGATTGGCTGCCCGGCAGTCCTTCGTCATCAGCAGTGTCTGCGATGTGGCCAAGCTCGAGCGCGACGATTCCAGTTTGGGCCACGACATCAACCCGCAATGCTGCCGCTGCCGCTTCTCGGTCAGGCTGCATCTTCTCCTGGACCCTTTAGCGCTTGTCTGCCGTTGAGGAAGCCTGACAGATGTGTCCTGTGGAAACACAGCCCAGTGATTTATTTTTTCAGATCATCATTTCACACTACAAAGAGGGGTGTCCAAAATTCTTCTTCTTGGGGCCACGGACAGAAAAATCATAGGCTGCAAGGGCCACCCTGACATTCTTCACCCTTGAATTTAGCACTGTGAAACGGAATCCGTTTGCGTGGGTAAAGATGCGCAAAACAATTGAAGAGAGTTTTTAAAAAATGATGGATTTGTAAGGATTTTTGAGTGGTCAGTTGTGCCCCTATCACACTATAATAGATCCCGCAGCAGAATCCCATCTTCACATACGGGGCCAAAACAAGAGCAAATCTACACTAAGCCGACCTTGACAAAGAGCAGAAAGTGGAGCAAACAATCGCGCTTCTGAGGCGCGTCTTTGTGAATGATGAATGATTGGTGGAAAACAAGGAAGTGAGAATGAATTTCTGCTTCTCCTGCCATGGGCTATGTCAATAGCTAATTTTAGAACAGGTTGCAGGCAGCTAAGAAAGGAGCAGCAGATGTTACCTGGGTGATGGTTTGGTCACCACGGCTAATGTTTTTTTTTTGTCCATTCATTTTGTGTGTGTGTGTGTGTGTGTGTGTGTGTGTGTGTGTGTGTGTATGCGCCCGTGCGTGCGAAACAGACCAGTGTTGAATCCAGAGTGTTCCTTGTTAGTGAAGTTGATCCCCCTTCAGTCAGCGCTCAACCATCGATGGCCACCATGACATTCTTCACCTTGAATCGATGGACGACGTCAAAGTCTTCCTGCCGCAAAAAGAGGGTCAACAACAGTGTGACAATGACTCACTCAAACACTTAAGTCTATTATTATGCCGTCCTTGGTCGCTTTTCTATTATGCTAAACTCGTTTGTCTGGCTATTTCCTCAGTCAGGCACCGTTCAGGCGTGTACCGGAATGGCATGACAGCGATGCACCTTGACAACAACTTTCCAGTCACCACCTAGTCCAACAATCAAGTGCTGCCATTTTCCTTCGCTAAATTTCTGATCAGCTGACGGCCATTACAAAATGTCAACATCAACCATATGAACTCATGTGAACTCCACATCACATAAAAATTATTTCGTACTGTCTGTACTGTCTGAGGCGTGTCAGAAAGAATCCAGGACGGCTGTCATAAATTTAAATACATTTTGTGTGCCGGGCAACCAATAAGGAGAACTACAAAGACAGCCTGTGGCGTGTGGACAATTGTGAACATCGTTACCATGACAACACGCCTTCTTACAACACCCCGAGCATCTGACACTTCCCGATTATGCTGAAGTGACCTCCCTACTCACCTGACCTGGCTCAGTGCGATTCTCTCTTCCTCTTTCCCAAGCTCAAGGTGGTCATCAAGGACACCAGTGTAGAAGAGGTGGACGACATCAAGATGGGCCAGGACAACTGAGCTGCGGAGGATCCCGGTACAATGCTTCCAGGAGTGCATGAAGGCATGGCAGAGAAGGCTGGGAAAATATATGACAAGATTCCGAAGGGATTACTTTCAAGGGGAAAATTTGTAGATTGTAGTTAAGATTTAAAATGTCTCCTGCGACACCAGTCCTGGATGACACTTGACCGCTTCGCTTTTAACCCTGGAGAACCCTTTTCTTCTTTGGAAAAAGATGAATTATACATTAAATGACTGCTATATGTTCACTGAACACCAAAATGTTTTTTTCAAATATTCAATGCCTTAATCCTAATTTAGGATGAGGGCCAAATTTGACCCTTTGAGATTTAAGGCTAGCATTTGAGTAGCAGAATTGATAGGGGCCCAAGTTTGACCCAGTGGGTTCTCTAGGGTTTAAAATGACGATCAAAACACCTGCTATGCAAATCCATCCATCCATCCATTTTCCGAACCGCTTCATCCTCACTAGGGTCGCGGGGGGTGCTGGAGATCCCAGCAGTCTTCGGGCAGTAGGCGGGGACAAATTTTGAACAACCATCCACGCTCACACTCATACCTAGGGTTCTGCCATGCATGTTTTGGAATGTGGGAGGAAACCGGAGCACCCGAGAAACCCACGCAAGCCCGGGGAGAACATGCAAACTCCACACAGGGAGGCCGGAGCTGGGATCGAACCCGGTACCTCTGCACTGTGAAGCCGACGTGCTAACCACTGGACTACCGGGCCGCCGCTATGCAAATCGATAAATGATATTACTTCAAGGAATAAACGAATATTTATACTGAATATATCCAAATTATTGCCGTTTGTCAGCGGCGTCAAGCAGGTTTAAACCACAAATGGAAAATACACGTAAGTAACATCTTCAGACATGTTGTAAAGGAAAATATGACAAGGGATTACATCACCAAGTAAAAAGGTAACAAGTGCAGACCACTACATCGCGAAACTAATGTGATGTACAACAAAGTACAGTACTTTCAACCTGATGGTCTGAGCGGCGTTAACTTGACTTCCAAAGTACTTCACAAGGACAATCCTGGCATTCCTGACATTGAACGTGAGCGCGGTCGTGTTAGCTTCTTACCTCGTGACACTCGTTCAATTTAGTCATGTTCCACTTCCAACAGCCTGCCTCCTGGCCAAACAACGACAAAACACATTCACATAATAATAATAATCTAGAATTCCCTTTCAAAACGCCGTGAGAACAACCGAGAGGGACCCGGCAGGTGTGAGCGAGCCAATGTATACAGTACACGGTTTCTTTCTTCCCGCTGAGCTGGGCGGGTGAGTGGGCGTGAGCGACGCCAAGCTACGGGAGTGCTTTCGGCTACGAGCCGTCGACTGATCGATGTTCTGCGATCGGAGCGAACCGACTGACAAGTGCAGTCAGCAAACCGACTTGTGAGCTTGGTCACAGACTGAAATAAACTGTCAATGTCGCCGCAATAACAGAACTGGTACTTCAGCTTGTTCGTTTTGGGGGAAAGACTTTAGGACACTGCGATTGGCCTGCGACCGGTTCAGGGTGTCCCCCGCCTACTGCACGAAGACGGCTGGGATAGGCTCCAGCATGCCTCCCAACCCTTGTGAGGATAAAGCGGATCAGAAAATGGATGAATGGATGGATGGACTTTAGGATACTCATGAAAAAAAAAAAACACCTCTGTGTAATTTGTCTCCCTCTAGTGCAGTGGTTCTTAACCTTGTTAGAGGTCCCGACCGACCAGTTCATATGCACATTCGCCGAGCCCTTCATTAGTGAAAAATAAAAAATCATTTTTTAAAAATAAATTCAAGACATTAAAAAAATGCATTTATTAAAAACAGGAAAAAGTAAACACCGTAAGTATAAAATATACGTTATTTAATTGTGCACAAAATGAAGCAGTCGGTGATGGCTGAGCGGGCATGTCATAATTAATTGACATGTTGAGTCGGGTGTGTCTTACCCTCCATGGCTCCACAAACTTCAACTGGTCCAGAATTCTTCAGCTCGTATCATCACTAGAACCCCCCTCCTTCCATCACATCACCTCCATCCTCCAACAGTGCCACTGGCTCCCTGTCAAACTGAGGATCAACTTCAAAATACTCCTCTTGACATTTAAAGCCATCCATAACCTTGCCCCTCCCCCCCTCCCCCCCCCATATCTGTCTGACCTTCTTCAAATTTCTGTTCCCTCTCGTTCCCTCAGGTCATCAGCCTCCCTCCACCTCTGTGTTCCCTCTGCCCGTCTCAGCACGGTGGGGTGCAGAGCTTTCAGCCGCTCTGCCCCCAAACTCTGGAACTCACTACCACCCGACATCCGTAATATTGACTCTCTTCCCACATTCAAAACTCATCTCAAAACCCACCTATTTAAAATTGCATACTCAGTCTAGATGAGGGGTGTCAAACTCATTTCACATTGTGGGACACATACAGACTCGGTAGATGTCAAGTGGGCCAAACCATTAACATAATACCATACTGTGCAATGAATCACCAAAATGTCATCTCTTTCCTTTGTTTTGGTGTCAAGAAGCATTGATTGCCGCTTTCATATCATTTGCTGCGTTGGGTCTATCTCGGTGACAGACTGAGACTGCTGTTTTCTTCCCCGATCAAAACAATGTTGTCTTCTACTGTGATCAAAACAGTGTCCCCGCTAGCGGCTAATACACAAATTGCGTTTTATTTAAAATATTCATTCTGTGTCTTTAATGCATTTTTTTTTTTTATTTTAAATTATCCCGCGGGCCGGATCGAACCTCCTTGGGGGCTTGTTCCGGCCCGCGGGCCGTATGTTTGACACCACTGGTCTAGATTCATCTCCTCTTTTATTATTTATAATTTTATCTGTGGTTTTATTGCTTTTGTTTGATTGTAAAGTGTCATTGAGTGTTTTGAAAGGTGCTTATAAATAAAAGGTATTACTATTATTATTATTATTATGGAAGAGGCTCCGTCGAACCCCTGAAACTGATTCACCGAACCCTAGGGTTCGCGATCGAACCCAGGTTAAGAACCACTGCTCTCGTGGCATGGCAATCTGTGCTCACGCTGTCAAAGAAGCCATTTTTTACAAGCTCATCAAACACACCACTGAAAGACACATTGTGCTTGGTGGGCCTGCACCGTAAACCTAAAAGGGATTTTTTTAGTCTCTTTATCAATACATTGGCTAAACCCCCGGTAGGATGAAAAGGGACGTGGACAGGACAGTTATGGTTTGTGGAAAAATATATATATTTGGATAGAAAGAGGAAAAAGGAGAGAAACATACAGATTGCGGAAGAGAGCATGTCCGTCCGACCTTGAGCGTGGTGTCGTCTCAGCTCCACTAGCTTAGCTGTTCGTCGTGGCTAAACTAGCTGAGCTGTTGAAAGAGATCAAAGCTCTTTGATATGTCATGTCCGTTTGCGTCAGCACTGATTGGTTGAGGCCAAAAGAGGTGTGTGCGTGCGCGCGTCGCTACAAACCAACACACAATGGCCTGACAGCCAGCCTTAAAGGTAAATCCAAGGATGCTCGCAAAATACATTGCCTCTTTTGAAAGCATAAAAGCCACCAAACCGGTCGACAGTGTCAAAACAAAAAGGGCGCTTCATCCATGTCAGTAAAGTGCAATATTCACACCTTGGTGGAAGTGATGCTGTCATGATTCTGTTTGGGACCAACAGGTGGCACTGTAGGGCTCAACCTGCAGCTGCACACCTGTTGGTCGTTCTATAATTATTGCTTTAAAAGGACTCCCTGGCCCGACCACTCGTTGTCGGGTCATTGTTGCTGTCATATTTTTGGTCATGTTTCTGTTGATAGTTTTTTTTGCTTCAGTCATGGTTTTTGAATTGAATTAAATACAACTTTATTGTCAAATGTGCTGTACGTATGTGTCACATACAGCACAGATGACATTTCTTTTTTTCCCTCTCAACATAAAACAAGAGCCGCTGCGGGTGTCCGCGCCACCATCAAAAGAAAAGTGAACAAAAGTTGGTTTGCTACTTTGGATTCTTTTTGTTTTCAGGACTTTGTTTGTTCAGGATTTAGTTTTCTCTGTGTTTTTTTATCAATACAACTCATCAAGCAGTGGTGTAGTGGGGATTTTTTAAGTGAGTGTACGCGATTCTGGGATGTTCTATATATACTGTATATACATACAGAACATCAATCATAGGCTACAACACCAGTTGAACTAACGTTAAATTTAATGTTTTACTACTCCAAAATAATCACAGGCCAACGTTATTAAGCATAACTCGCATTAGAACAATGATCAACAAACATTTCAATAACCCGCAGACAGTGCAGGGCTAAAACCGAAATAAAAATTGAATGTGGCGTCGGGAGAAGTGGGTGGACGGCGTACCCCCGCGTACCACGCCCACTACACCCCTGTCATCAAGTACAACCTGATCCACCCTCTTGCCTGCTTTTTGGGGTCCACCACCACCACGCAACGTGACAGATCAGGAAACCAGTCAAGTCAAATATATTTATATAAACTGGAATCACAAAAAAATTCTCACAGGACTTCACATGCTCACAGTTGACAAATATGAACAACATCCCCTGAGCTTAACTCCCAGGAAGGCAAGGAAAAACTCTCCAAAAACCCATCTGGGGAGAAAAAAAAAAAAGACAGACCCTGAGAAGAGGCCGCAGATGAGAGAACGCCCTCATCCAGGATGACGAGGATACAATGGATGCCGAGTGGGCAACATTTCACACAATATGGTGAAATACAAACTTTGAACAATATAAGAGTCAATTTAAGAAGATGAAACGCTGTTTGTACAGATGCCATCAGTGGCGCCTCTAGCGGACACTCTGGTGAACAGCAGATGAAAAAGGCATCGCAGTTGTGTGAATTTGCTAAAAGTATTCAAGTTCTATTGCTCCAAAAGAAGGGCAGAGAGCACGTTGAGGTCATTCTCTGTCGGGTTGCTCTGGAGAACCAGCATCACCATGTTGTCCTGATCAGGAAACACCTGACAAAGACGCTCTCTCAGGCTTGCCGTGGCCTCCACCGTTCTGCTGGCCAGAGCCGTCTCAGAACCCTGCTTGTCTCTGGGTTTGGGGTGCTCCAGTCCGGCTTCCCTGCTCCCTTTGCTTGCTCTATTCAGAGCGCCACCCGGTGTTTGGTCAGGGAAGTTGTGGGCTGGAATTTGTGAGCACTGCGGATTGAAGGAAGCGGAATGTGTGGCAACACCAGCCGGGTCGGGTGTCCTGGTAGGGAAACGATGGTGAGGAAAAAAGTGTTGAATTTATTTCAGAATGATGTGACTTACGTCCCACCTGCAATCCGAACGGAGGAAATCGTCTAAATGAGGGCCCCCTCTTCCCAGTGGGTCATCTGGAACCATGAAATGATCACCAACAAACGTGTACTGAAGCAGTCTGCGGGGGACACGACAGTCGGAGGCGATTTTTGGATCTTTCGTTCATCAACATAGAAGTTCTTGACATTTTTCAGACCATGTACCACCTAAGACAAGACTTACCGGTAATTCTCAAAGCACTATTTAATATTGTAAGTCACTGGAGCATGATTTATTTCTAGATTGACTTAAACTTTATTTATCTAGGTAAGGCAAGTGGAAACTGATTTTTATTAGCATAGCCGGTTTAGCAGCCGTCAGCACAGTCAAACAAAACGGATTCAAAGCAGACTCCAAGACATAGAAAACAAATTGTACAGTGTGACATAATACTGTACAGTCAAACCCTTGTTTTCGAACGTCTCGGTTCTCGACCAATTCGATTTTCGACCAAAATGTTCGATTTTTTTATGCCTCGGATGACGAACAAATTTCGGTTCTCGAACAAACTGAGCGCACTTGAATGCACCATTTGACTCCTCTCGCCTTCCTTACACGAGGAAGTGACGCTTCCTCGGGTCGACGAGAAAGTGATGCTTCCTCGTGTTGCTTTCCATTGTGAGCAGACGTGTTCAGTAAACATTTTTATTTTAAAAAGAGCGTGGTTTCGGTTTTCGAACAGCCTTCTGGAACGGATTATGGATGAAAACCGAGGTTTGACTGTATATTACATTGCAGCCTAGTAAATGCCCAACTCACCTCAACGGTATTTATCGCGCATTTTAAAACAATCACAGCTGTACACAAAGTGCTGTACATGGAGCATGAATAATTAAAATAACAATAAACAATAAAATAATAAATGAATAACAAAGACAGTATAAAGCTGAAAAACAGTAAAACAAAAAAATTAAGTCTCATGCTGAGTCAAATGCTGACTACCGGTAATAGGTTCGAAACAGGCTAAAAGCGATCACGTACGGTGTCCCTCATTAACTTAACGAGTGGTGATATACATGGTGAGCAATTATAATTAATTTAATGTTCAAGACCATACTATTCTTAAATATTAAACGTGTCAAATGATTAGAAAGTGAATTTCATGTACCCCCCACTAGAGGGCGCCCGCATAGCACCACAGTTGATTTCCTGTGTTAAAGTACACACACAACTCTAGTGAGGTAGGGGTTGGGGGGGAGTCTTGGGCCTTGTATGTTTTAGTGGTCAGTATTTCCAGTACCATCTCATCGCAACCAGATGTCGGTTTTGTTTGGAGTGTTTTACCTCTTTTTGATGATGTCCCTCCACGCGATCGACTCTTTCAAAAGGTCCTTCATATTGTCCTTGGTCACGATCACGCCGTCGGTCTTTTGTGCAAGTTGCAGCATGAGTCTGCAGGTCAACCGTGCAGGTTTTAGTTTAGTTTTTTTTTTTTTTTGCAGCAGCAGCAATGAGACCAAAAATCTCCAAAGACGATATCTATACGTGCTACCTGTCGTCATACGAGCTGATCCTCGTACCCATTACCTCCCTGGAGGGTGTGAAGGAGAGCAGGCCCAGGTTCTGCAGTTCACCGAGATAGTGCTGCTCTGTGGACGTCCCAAAAAAAAAAAAAAAAAAAAAGAACAGTTCGTGTCGTGTTTAGGCGAGGTTAGAAGGAAAAGCAATTCCAGGTCACACAAACATGGGTTCATCGAAGGGAACGGGTGTAACAACCTCGGATGCGGGGGTCACTCTTCTGCCGCCACTGGGGCACCAGAGCACTGATGTGCCGATGACCTCGCTCCCAAAAATGTTGAACAGCCAAAGCAATGCCTCGGCACGAGAAAAACTGTCCCAGCCCGTGACTACAGAAAGGGTAGAAGATGGGAGGGGAAGGAAACTTTCATGAAATGAATCATGAATATGCTAATTTAACTCTTTCGTGCACACTGTAACCTGATAACATGAAAAGCTATCAACTGTGGTAACCGCTGTCCCTGAAAGGGTTAAAACCCGGGAACCGAACTACCGCACTGGCCCGAAATAAGACGGTGTTTTTTGCATTGAAATAAGACTGAAAAAGTGGGGGTCGTCTTATATTCGGGGTCTAGTCATTATACCCATTCACGACGCTAGATGGCGCCATATATCATTGAAGCGAATGCTGAACTTGACTCCCCAGGCCAAAGTGAACCCCTGCCACGAAGAATAAAAATAAAAATAGCGGTAGCACGAAAAAATAAAAATAAAAAATAGCGGTAAGAAGAAAAAGAGAAGAAAATCATAGAAGAGATGACAGAAAATGGAGAAACGTAGTGACAATCTGGAGAAAAGTGGGTCGAAGATCGGCCCGGTTAACCAGCAGCTGAGGAGAAGTGATGTAATTTATATTTCAAAAACCAGAAGCCATTCATTTACGAATGGGATTGCACTTTAGATTTGAATAAGGCAAAATAACATGCTTTTTCTCTCAAATATATTGTTTTAATCGTTTGTTTCCGATGTACTGTAATTATTTTCTCTATAAAAATTAATTTGGTGTTCAAAAAGTCTTTTTTCAAATTTGAGTCTTATATTCAGGACCGTCTTATATTCGGGCCAATACGGTACATTTGGGGATAATAGGCTATTATTTTAGCATTATCCTGACTAAAACAAGCACATTTCATTAAATTGAAACCTCTTTTGGAAGATCTGTTCAGCACTTGTCAAAGTGCAGCTTGTGCACTGAAATTAGCGCATTGCCACCACAAATAAAAAAACGAAAAAACCCCCATAATCTTAACGATGGCTCCTGTCTCAAAAAGTCATAAGTGAGGCCACTTGGATCTGAAGGCGCCAGTGTAGTTCCAAAATGCGCTCCCCTCCCTCCTCCTACCTCATGGCCACGTTGCTCCCATCAATGACGACGGTCCTCAGCTTAGGGTTCCCCGGTCGGTCTGTTAGCTGGAGTTTATAGGGTGTCTGCAGACCCTCAAGGAAGCGCTGCTCGCCCGTCACCGCCATCGAGGGGACGCTGGCCCCATTGGAACATTCTCTGGATCCGGTGGGAGAATGCTGAGCTTGGAGCGCTCCCTTCGAGCAGCTCGGGCTTTGAGGTTTCAGGCACGGGACGTGAGTGAAAGATGAGGCATACATTGGCCCGGGTGGCCCTTTGGCAGAATCGGGACGTGGGAGCACCAGGACTTCATTCAAATCCGGATTGGAACCAGGTTCTGCTTGGCTTGCTGTTTCTGGACCTCTTCTCTCAACCTCCTTTGTCATTCCAGCTTTCGGATCCTCCTCCTCTAAGACTTCCATTTCACTGCCGGTCTCCTTCTGCAGCTCCAGGAGCAGCAGGTGGCTGGCTCCATGCGGCAACATGCTGCAAGCCTTGTCCACCTTGTGCTCGGTGTAGCCGCAACTCACGACGGCTCGCTTCAGAACTCCCAAAACAAAGTCATCCTCTTCCTTGGATTGTGCGCTGCCCACAGCACCGACTTTGCACGGCACATCTACTCCTCCTCCTCCTCCTCCCACTGTCTTGTCATCCATTTTATGAAGGGGGTTCCTCTTGCTCTGGTGTTCCCCGCCACTGTAGTCCTGCTCTTGCTGAACTAAGTCCAGTATCTGAGAGGCCTCTTTGGGTCCCGTTCGGCCAAGAACCCGTTTAACCACGTCTTCTGTGTACCCCATGGCCGTGAAGAATTTCAACAAAAGCCGGAACTCCTTGTTTGCCGGTGACAACGTCTCCATCGCAACTTCATCCTGTTCCTGCTGCTCCTTTTCTCCCGCCTCATGCTGAGCCTCCATTTGCCCTTCCTCAGCGGCACCCAAAGTCATCCCAGGCAGGCTCCGCTCATGTAATTCTACTCGTTTCATGTTAGGCGCAAGTCCCGAGTCTTTCACCAGGTCCAGCAGGGCTTCCTTCACAGATCGTGGCAGTACGAGGAGATCCAGGACGTGGTGGTCCTCCCATTTCTCCACCAGAGCTTTGAACGCCTGGGGTGAATTATACAACTCACCCGAACCTCGTTCTTCAGCGTCCGAGGAGCCGGCCTGCCCCCCCTTATATCTCTCCAACAGGTCAGCGATGAGGGAATAGGCTCGCACCACCGGCTCAGTGAGACCGGATATGAGCAGCAAGCCCGGAGAGCTCACCTGGTTTGAAGTAGAACAAGAACATCATCAAAATACTGTCGGACCCTAAATAGAATCGAGGTAAACAAGCGCTACAACAAAATAAGAAACAGCATAAAACCGTGCTTGATGTTTCGGTAAATTAGCAGTTCAAAAATGAATCTGGTTTCTAGATTTGAAGAGCGTGTTGGGAGGAAGAGCGGCCTTTCTCTTCCTCGTTGAATTTCGGATGATGAGGATGTCGGTTATCCAAATACAGGCTGGAGTCAATGAACAGACCATTGAAGGGTTTAATTTATTTTTCTCCAGTTTACGAATCGATTCGGGCCCCTGAGGGTTTTTACATAGAGACAATATGAAAATGAGAGGTGTGGAGTACTGCCCCTTATGTAAAAGTCAGAAACAAAGAAAAGGTCAATGCAGTTCGATCATGGCATGATGGCAAGGTCCAGACCTCCCTGCTGTGCATAAATCCTGAGATAAGAGTTCCTCCTTCGGGAGACTTGACAGCCGTCAGGAACTTTCCCAAGGTGTGGGGGGCACGAAAGAAGACACTTGGGGGCTGTTAATCACTCAAGGGGGGAAGAAGATATAAATTTAACGCTATATTCTTTGTTTTAAGTGTTTAAACAGATGTTCAGGAGACGGGTACCAGCAGCACCCACAGCAAGGCCAAACTCCTCAACACAGATATTTGAAATACAGTCAAACCTCGGTTTTCGAATGTCTCGGATCTCGTACAATTCGGTTTTTGAACAAAAATTTCTAGTTCTTTTTGCCTCGGATGACGAACAAATTTCGGTTCTCGAACTAACTGAGCGCACTTGAATGCGTCACTTCACTCCTCTCGGCTTCGCTTCCTCGTGTAGCGTCCATTGTGAGCAGACGTTTTTGTATTGTTCAATAAAGTATTTTTTTAAAAAGCAGACGTGTTTGGTGAAACGCTTCCTCGTCCATTGTGAGCAGAGGAGTTTGTATTGTTCAATAAAGATTTTTTTTTTTTTAAAGCAGACGTGTTTGGTGAGACGCTTCTGTTAGGGGGAGTGAAACGCCCCTCTTTTCAGAATGGTTTGCCCAGCAGCACGGGGGAAGTGCGTGCGTTTGTTGTCCGGCCGGCAGTTTTCTATACAGCAGCACATAATCAACACTCTGGTGTCCGGTGTCTCATTATTATGCAATAATCACACAGAAACAGCTTCCTCATGTCGCATCCATTGTGAGCAGACGAGTTTGTATTGTTCAATAAAGATTATTTTTTTAAAAAGCAGACGCGTTTGGTGAGAACTGCGTAATATCGGACTGTTATTTTAGCATCGTGTATCAGCCCCTAATCATGGCACCAAAGAAAGCAAGTGGAAGTGGTGAACCTGGTGAAGAAAAGAGGAAAATAGTGCGCAAAACTATTGAATTTAAGAAAGATTTGATCGCGAAATATGAGTCAGGTGTGCGTGTGTCTGTGTTGGCTAAGAGGTTCGGAATGCCGAAATGCCCCGCCTACTGCCCGATGACAGCTGGTATAGGCGCACGCCCCACGACAGATAGAGAGAGAGAGATGTTCCTTCAATTTTTATGTTACTATGTTAATGTTAAAATTGGTGAGAATAAAACATATTACAGTTTGTTTGTACAGTATTGTACACATTACCTGCTCTCTTATTACATGTGTACAGTTTATGGTGTGAAATTGTAAAAAAAAAAAAGTGGTTTAAAAAAAGTTGTTTTCTTGATTTGGAACGGATTAACAATTTTTACATTGATGCCAATGGTAAACATGGTTTCGGTTTTCGAACAATTTGGTTTTCGAACAGCCTTCTGGTACGGATTATGTACGAAAACTGAGGTTTGAGTGTAACAATTCCTCTTTTGATGTTAAACATGTCCTCTGGTGGTGGGGGTGAGGGGGCATTAAAGGTGATTGTTAATACCTTCAACAGCATTCTATATTGTTTCTTTCACATCTAACTCACAGAGAGGAATAATTCCTTAACAAGCGTTAATAACTCGGCGCGACCGAGGTCAGCACGTAAGCAAGACTAACCACAATCTGTGCTGAAGTGCTCTTGATCATGCAGTCCATGAAGAACCCATTGGCACTGTAGAAGATGCAGTTGAGTACGGCGGGATAGGACCTCTCCTGTTGCTCCTCCTGGCTCACAAGTCCCTTCACAAAAATCTGAAAGACGGGCATAGTTGCTGATCCACTGCACCACGAGCCACATGGGCACGAGGAATGGGCGCGTCGAACCTTGGCTGCTTTCACGTCACGGTCTGACCCTTGCAGTCGCAGCCATATCTGCCCGCTGGTACCGGGCGGCATGTTTCTCGTGTTGATGGTGAACGACACTCGGAATATCCTTTCCACCGTTTCCTGCTGGGAGTTCAGAGGCCCCCGCAGTGCCTCGGGGCACACAAACTCATCCCCCACCTTGTCTTGTACGTCCATCCCTCGTTTTTACAAGAATGGTGTAAACATGCTGGGGAACATCCCCTTTCCTGCAGACAGTGTACATTTCATTAAGTAGCTGCCTCGCTAACGCTAACTTTCAGAAGGTCAACCCTCAAATTACAGTTCGTCAAAATCATTGAGACCCGTTGGGAGTTCTCTGTAGTAATGGTTGCAAACATTCAAATGATGCAGGGAGAAAAAGCAATTCCAAATGTACGTAAAGCGCTGACGAGAAAAATGTAAAGTGGCAGAACTCACATTGTTTTGGTTGAACGAAACAAATGTACTGCTGACCAATTTGGATGAACGCATCTCCCTCAATCCACCAGCCAATTGCAGAAATTGAATACAGTAATATATGAATGGTCTCTGCCCGGTGAGCCGATATTGCTGTTTTGCTAGCATAAACAAAGAAATTGTATGTTTGCCTTGAATTTAAGTTATTTTACTTTAAAATAGTTACGTAATTGATATTTTTCAGGCAATATCTGAACGTGCAAATTCCTATTTCCTTATTATACACGATTGACACAGTACTTACGCAAATTTATCACATTAGTCTGACGTGACTGCCATTTCAGACGAGAACCCAGTGTTCGAAAAAAAAATGTGGGTGATGGATTTCTTCTTTTCAAATTACCAAAAAAAAAGAAGAGTTTCTTTTCACAAATAGTCAACTCCGTCTCTCTTCACGCGTTCATAAGTTTAACTTTCCTACGCAAGTTGATAATGTAACAACATTAGAAAACGAGTTCTTGACACTTTTAAGGAACGTTGAAAACCGCACGGCAACGGCAAAGTGACTTGGCACGGGAAAAAAAAGAACTGAGCGAAGAACGTAATGTCAATAAAAGCTGTTTAGTTTTCCTACCTTTTGTTTCTCCCAGGTTTCCGAGTGGCTTCGGCGCGCGGGCTTCGTGCTATCACGTCACAACTCCAAACAAAACAACACAACATACGGCGCACCGAAGTAAGAAACACCAACGCAGCGACGAAAGTGAAAGTAGTCGTGGAGAACCAAAAAAAAAAAGCAGCAACGACAAAACATGTCGATGCTAATAATACTCAAACGTCACACATTCCAAACACACAACGCGGTCTTTTACAGGTGAAGGAAATAGCTCTTGAGCAGAGTTTCAGTTTTTCAACAAGGCGTTGAGGGGGAATTCCGGTGACGTCACAAACCGAGTTTTTTTTTTAATCGTATTTTTATTTTTAGAAATCTCAATTCATTACAGGTATGAGTGTGAACATTGTGTGCCATTATCAAATGCTTTGTGAAGCATTATCAAATAATTTCAACTTTTCCAGAGCTGAAGGCAGATTCATAAAAGAATGCTTTGAAAGTGGAATAAAGACCCGCCTCTCTCCCCGCAAATTTGACCGAAATGGTCCTGTCATCTGCAAAGTCAAGATAAGATAAGAAAACCTTTTTTTGTCTCACAATGGAGAAATTCGTAATTTACAGCAGCAAGATTTGGAGGGAAGAAAGTCGAAAAACATGAAGTATTTGCATGCACATAATAAATTTACAAAATGAACTGTACACAGTACAGAATGCAATATAAAATATAAAATATGGGCCTCTCCAACGGGACATGTTCTTGCTTTTCTGATGACGCTCTAAATTTTCAACTCTCCCTATTGATGCCTTAGTGGGGGAAGGAATGTTACTACGTTGTTACAGACAGACGATAAGTGATGCCTCAAACCCTGTCTCCTGTTTAGAGATGGCTTTTGTAGTTTGACATAGATGGCTTCTTGCCACTTCCTTCAAACCGGTGATTCTCCCGATCCAGAAATTGGAGGTCAAAGGTTTTTTTTGAATCAGGTCTCTTTGGCTCGTATGATCATTTGACTTGAGCTAGCCCGTTATTTTGCTGTGTCCTTTTTCTCGCTTTCAAATCCATAAAATGTCTCACAGACGAAAAAAAAACCCCATCCAGATGCCTGAATCTCTGCGTACGCATGGAGCTAAGCACATTCTTTCATACAGCTGAATCAATGCAGAAATGTTGGCGTAACACTCTTGCCCCGCCCTGCCCTTATATAAATATGCAAATTAGTATAAAAGGTGCCTGCAGGTTTGATATATCTGAATGCGACTGTGGAAAAGTGTCCACCTTTTTGTGCATATGCACGCTTTGTACACTAGGCCCCGAGTGAGGGGTCCCCACAGAACGTTTTAACATTCCCGCAGCAACCCTGATTTGTATCCGGGTCATGGCACCAATTGAACATTTCTTTGTGAACCCCTCACCAGGTCCTTTTATTTTTCATGCTCGCAAAATTAAATGAACAGTGATTACCAAAATACTTTATATTCTTAATTGAGCTCTTTCATGTATGCCGGAAAGACCAAATACATACCTATGGAGCCTTTTCTGCTAGATTGCGAAAGAAGGTGTAACCTGTCCAACATTGTTACTAATCTTATCTTGCATTGGCCGCCCACCTACAGGGTGGGGCAAATCTGCCTTGCCCATTTGAAAATGTGCGAACGCACACATTATGTTGTTGTTGTTGTTTATACAGTAGATCGGTGGTGTCAAACATACGGCCCGCGGGCCGGTGACGGCCCGCGACAAGCTTTGATCAGGCCCGCAGGATAATTTAAAAGTGAAAAAATGCATAAAAGACACAGAATGAATATTTTTAATAAGATAAAAGTAAATTGCACATTTGTCTAAGGAAATCTAAGGAGCTTCATGAAATGTTTTGTAAAAGATCTGTTTCTTAAATTTCAACATTTTCCTAATGTTCTTGTGCTTCTTTAGACCAAAACAAAGGAAGGACATTATTTTGGTTATTTATAGCATAGTATGGTATAATTTTAATAGTCTGGCCCACTTTACATCTACCGAGGCCGTATGTGGCCCACAATGTGAAATGAGTTTGACACCGCTGCAGTAGATGATCTTTGCACCATGTACAGCACTTTGTATACAGCGGTGGTTGTTTATAAGTGATCTATAAATACAGTTGAGTTGAGTTAAGCTTTAAGTGAAATCAACTAATATGTGCGCCAAGGGAGTCATCGAGAAAGGAAAGCAAGGTGACAGCAAAATAACAGGCTAGCTCAAATCACCTCTCTAATCATATGCGCCAAAGAGGCTTCATCTAACAAAGGAATTTCCCTTCTTCTTGACATGCAAATGAACTGCTGACCAAAGAAGACGCTCGCCGATGTTACTCTATATGCCTGTGCAATGGCGACTTAGCCTCTAAAAGATATGGGTCAATTCACTCCTCACTGTACTGAATAAAATTGCCTCGGTTCAACCGTTGTGGATTACCATGACCTGGACGAGACACAATTTACACAGCCTTTTGTCGCTATGGTACATACGGTCTAAAACTATATTGTACTTACTTTCTACTGTGCTAATTTGCATGTTATTGGCTCTGTGCAGCACAGAGGAAGCAGAAGCCCAAAGTTATTAAACATGCTGGAGCTCTTCTCTATTATGTTACTTCTTCTTTCACTTGTTGCAACATGGTGGCAGTGCAGTGCTGCAAGTTTTGGAAGCAAAAGAGCACCACCATACGACCGGTCGGTGAATTAAGAGCTCAGCCACACTAGAATAATGTAGCATGCCATGTAGCATTCCTTAACCTGCGCTCGGGAGAATCGAGTGTAGAAAACTGGTCCTTTATTGGCTTTGCGAGTTGTGTAAAAAGGGGCTCATTATGCGTCATGTTTGGATGAGAATCAGGTCAGCTCCGCCAGGAGCCCCAAATACTGTTCCGATAACAAGTGAGGCTTTTTGTTGCATCTAAAACATCATCAGCTTGATTCATCCCATTTTGACATAATAGAATCTGAATAACCTTTTTTGGCCAAGTATGTAGCGGACACAAGGAATTTGTCTCCGGTAATATAGGCTACACTAGTATTGCAATAACAAGCTCCTACAAAAGACTTTCCATAATCAAAGGTTAGCATTTTGCAGTAGTACCTTCCAATGACAGCTGTGCGACAATGTGCAGAGTCATCGAGCAGAGATAATGTGATCACTGGTGCAATGCAATACTCTGAAGGTTGTGCAGTTGGTGCGGAAAAACGGTGCGTCATTTTTAAAGAGACCAGTAGGAGTAATTGTAGTGCAGCTTTAGGCGTGCAATTATATAGGAAGTCCTTGAGCGCTTTAAAGTGTCTGGTCCTGTGGATTATTGACCAACGACAGTTGTTCAAGAATGTAGAGAGCCGGAGCTACAATGATCAGTGCAGGAATACTGTTCCACAGGGGTGTGGATGCATACTATAGTTTATGAACCTTCCACAGGTCCTCGTGGGCCGGGGTGTGTTGAATTCAAATGAGCAGGTTCAATGTCAGGCTTCCGAACCTCTCAGGTGTGTTGCACCAGGGAGACTTTGCAGGACAGCGGCCCACGAGGACCTGAGAACCTCTAGAGTTACTGTTTTGAGAGTTAATGGCGAGAGGGAAGAAGCTGTTTGAATGTCTGCTGGTTTTGGTGCACATGGTTCGATAGCATTTATCTGAAGGGAGTAGCTGGAAGAGGTGGTGAGCAGGGTGTCGGGGGTCAAGTAGGATTTTCCATGCAATAGCAAGTTTAGCCCTGGAGAACCCACGGGTCAAATTTGGCCCCTATGAATTCTGCTACTCAAATGCTATCCTTAAATCCCAAAGGGTCATATTTGGCCCTAATCCTAAATTAGGATTAAAGCATTGAATATTTAAAAAGATATATTTTGGTGTTTAGTGAACATATACCAGTCATTTAATGTATAATTCATCATTTTCCAAAGAAGAAAAAGGTTCTTGGGTTCTCCAGGGTTAAAAGTTTTTGTTTTCATTTTGACGCCTGCTCTTGCCATGCTCAAACTCTGAATTTTTTTTAAGGCAAAGCCTGAAAGTAAGGAAAAATGTCAAAAATATCCAGAGCTGTGACGTATCCATGTATTTTTATTCAGGTTTTTATTAGCGTTAGCCTTCATTTGGCAATGAAATATCACATTGCATCGCAGCATAGCCACGTGCTAACGCAGGTCTCCGCTGAGACCAACAGCTTATGGCGGTCCAGCATGAACCCAGCAGGCTTCTGGCACTGAAGCATTCGCTTTGCCGCTGATCCTCCATCTGCCACCGGATGCTCTGTGAATAGTCACCGTGTGGACAAAAAAAAAAAATACTCACGTGGTTGCTTGCTTCCATGTTTACACATCAACATTAACGACAGTGACACTTGATTAAAAAATGTTTTAAAGACAGTCTACCTTCGCTAAGGACACATCTGTTACAAACCGCAGCCAACTACCTGACCTGGTGGTTTGGAGGTGACACGTGTAAGTAAAGCACGAGGAGAGGAAAGGTGCTTTTGACCAGCTAAAATTTATCTGCCTAATTCAACAATCTGCAGGACAACAAACACATTCACTGTGTGATACAGTACAGTATATTGAAAGTGAGAGAGATGGCAAGACATTAATATATATACAGTACTAGCTAGCTAATTTGAACGCTCCAGCAAGCTAGCTCAACAGAAAATTTCACTTGTAGCTCGAGCCACTTAAATACAACAGCTAGCTAATTTGAACGCTCCAGCAAGCTAGCTCAACAGAAATTTTCACTAGTAGCTTGAGCTACATGACAAAGTCAAGACAGATCGATCAGAAAGCGAGCAAAAGCAAACGAGAGAAAGAAAAAAAAACCTCCTCCCCCACAAACAAATAGTTTCATGCATTTGAGAAAATACCAAGCATCGTGTTGCTAGCAAGCCAATACATTAGGGCTACAATCTTGGGTTAGCCATAAAAGTGCAGAGGAAAAGGAAAAGTCAGGATGATGTTGGGGCCTGTGAAGCATCGACTATCTTTAAAGTCTTTCCTTGGTGAACATGACACAAAGACTTGATCTCTCCACAAACCTTCACCTCGCCACAGTCCTACAAGGGGAAGACCAGAAATCCGGAGAAAGTGGAATACTTCCACCCTCCCATCAGGTTGCCCCTCTCGAGTTTGAGATACGCCTTGTCCCCCCTTTCCATCATCACCAGGCCAGCGTTAGTGGCAGCTTCCCTGGTCACATCCTGGTCACCGGCGAAGGCTGAGATCACTGGCCAACCGTTGACAACCAAACTCACCTTGAAGAAACGGGGTATGGGGAGCGGTAGAAACAGTCAAGTTACTACAAGGGGAGGCGGAGAGGGGTAAAAAGAAGATAGAACCCACCTGTATTGTCTGCCTGTTGTAAACTTTGACCACATGAAAGCTGAAACTGTAGACTCCCTTTCTTGGAGCCACAAAGAGACTCCTGGCGGGATCAAAATGGCTACCGACGTTCACCAAAATCTGCGAATAAGGAAGAGACCTGTTCATTCCGCCACTACTACTGCCCTCCGCCACAACAAAATCCAACCCACCTGGTCGAAGTAGATGGTCATCGTGTGGTTGCTCATCTCCGAGGGTTCATGGTTGGTATTGCGGATGGCGGAGAACGCCACCCTGCCCGTCCCCGACCTCACCGACATGCCCAGGGCGTTTCCCGATGGCTCGGCGGAGGGGGTGGAGTCGCACACCACCAAACATTTGCCCTCCAACACGATTGGCTCCGTGTCATTCTGGCAGCGGACCCCCGGTGGCGCCCAGCAGGTGACCAGAAGCAATCCGGCAAAGAAGGGCCAAGGAGGCTGAAACCGCATCATTCTCAGGATTTGTAACTTGGCGCGATCTTCACAGGTGATGGTGATGGTGCTCTGCTACGGGGTCACGGGACATGATGAGGATGTTCAAGGAACAGCTCTCCCAAGTCTGGGTGGAGCTCTCCTGGCAGCAGACGGGAAGCCCTTTTTTGGGCACACAAGTGGTGAGCGATCCTGTCTTGGGTGGCGAAAGGCTCACACGCCTGCAAAATTTGAAGTGAAAATATTTCGTAGCTGAGTCGGTCGAATCCTTTTGGCTGTATGTCCAGATCAGAAACAGAAGAAACCTCAAAATGTAAACTTTTAAGTATTGGATGGTGGCGGCTTGAGACCGCTATCACACCCAGCCTGTTGGCAAGAGTCAAACTGAATTAAATATTGTAATGAAAAGGTAATGGCAAAGTGCCATTTGCGAATTGGATAAAAAAAAAAACAGAACCGTAGATACGGCTTTCTGTTAATCAAAAACCGACAAACATCACATCACATGCAGGAAAACCTACCTTTTGTATGTGCACACAGACAACTTGTCCACTCCGGCTTTGCCTCTGCTATTTCTTCCCGCTCATTCCCGGCAAAATTTCCTCTTCTCCGCTGTCCCTCCCCTCCATGTTGCCCCCCCACCCCCCCCCCCCTCACTCCCACCTGCTTCCCTTCCTGCCTTCTCAGACTCTATTGGCTGAGAGGACAACATCGCATTCCAAGCAAAATGATCCATTCTGGCTCAGGATAACGGATATTTTCTCCTTTCAGGCTGTGCATGATGTCATCAAAACAAACATATACTATTTTAGTCCGTGGTGCAATATGGCATCTTTTGTTGTCCCCCCGCACTGGGTTATCTATCACATACACAATCTTTGGTTAATTTTTTTTTTGCTTTGCCAAAGTTGGTTTCTTTGTCCCAAGTTATTTAACCCTCATGCAGTATTTTTAAGCGGCTGCATGAAGGGTATTACGTCCCAAAAATGTCCCTCTTCTAATGTGCAACAACCTTTTTCACTTTTAATTTTTTTTCACTTTCAACCCCTCAAAATGTTCAGTGGGAATTGGCCAAGACATAGATATACATCCTATGCAAAATTTCAGCTTCGTGGAGTTATTTCTCACTGTTTTGTCTGTGGTGTCCATTTGTCCAACAGTCCAAAATCGTCCAAAGTGATAATTACTGCATGGGGGTTAATCTGTCTTGAGGTCATTTTCTCATATTTGAGTCAGTGAAAGGTGACCGGAACTGTTTGCTTTGGTCTGCAACTGCGCCATAATTGATCCCCTGATCCGGGGGTCGGCAACACGGGGCTCTCGAGTCGCATGCGGCTCTTTAGCGCCCCCCCCCCCCCCCCCAGTGGCTCCCTAGTCCTTTTTCAACCTTCATTATAAATAAGGCTTTTTATTTTTTATGCGGCTCCAGACATATTTTTTTTTTTTGTTTATTTTGGTCCAATGTGGCTCTTTCAACATTTTGGGTTGCCGACCCCTGGCCTGATCGTATTAAAATGAGGCCTTAAAACAGAAGTGCTATAAATATAAATTCCACAGCGTCTTCCAAGAGCTCACAGTAAAAAAAAAACAGAAATGGCAGCATATCATATTTGCGGAAATATGCACGCTGTCCCTGCCATCACAATCCCTTAAAGGGATGCCAGACTTGACTCTGAGTGCGCCTGATCCAATCTCAGTCCATCGACATCCCAATCCGAAGGTCTCACGAGGCCGGTCCCATTTTAGACACCTATCTATCTAGACTACATAAGACATATTCAAAACAGATGATTATTTTGATTTGATTTTTTTTCAGCAGATCCACAAAAGCTTGAAAAAAAAAAAAAATCAAGTTGCTGAAAATGTCACATGATCGTAAAGTGACAACCATGTGACGAGAGGAAATCATGCTCGATGTTATCCGGAGCGACGGCATTCCTCTGCGTCTGAGTGCTCAGGTGAGTCACGGGTCGAAACGCATGAACTGTTGGACCCTGAGCGGGCGTGATTCTTCCGGGTGTCGCGCCACCGACGACAGACGTGTGCACGAGCGAGATCGTCGCAGTAAGTGTAAACGGACACTTATTGCACTTTGGTTACTTAGCCACTGTCTTGTGTTTTCCTGCTGTTCAAATGCGATGTTGCTCTCACTTCTTTTTGAATGAGTTACAAGACCGAAACACAAGGAAACATTCAAGGGTGCTGTGTGAAAGTAAACCAACCCAAAAAAAAATTCAGCTGACTCAACATTTTTAATTTTTTTTTTCATGTAATCAAACTAGAGTAAAATGTCACCGCAGCACACATACAACAGAAATGCATTGACTAGTCCAAACGCCGGCAGACAAGCTTTGAATCATTCCTTCGACAGTTTTTCCGCGTCAGTTTTGTTTCCCGTTTGAATCATAAGAGTCACGCAGGCGTGTCAAAGGTTTCGAGGACAAAAGAAAGCGCGCATAGCCGTGCAAGGTGGAGTCTAGACAAACGACTTCTCGTTACAAATGGCAGGACTCGTCTTGGTTGTGTCACAGGAAATATGGACTCCCCGTGCGGCGGTCCGGCTCAAAAGCAGTTGGAGTGTCCCTTGTGCGAGCAGGTGCTCAACGACCCCGTGACCACGCCCTGCGGACACAACTTCTGCCAGGCCTGCCTCCAGCGCCGGTGGGGCGACAGCGAGGCTTGCCGTTGTCCCGCGTGCAACAAGGCCTTTGCAAAGCGTCCCGAAATAAGCGTCAACGCCGCCTTCAAGAAGCTGGCTGACACCTTCAAGAGGATGACGCTTGGTCTCTCCTCTTCGCCGCCGCCCCGAGACGGCGAGGTGCCGTGCGACGTGTGCGCCGCCGCCTCCCTGCAGGTGCGCGCCCTCCAGTCCTGCCTGGTGTGCCTCACCTCGTATTGCCACACCCACCTGGAGGCCCACCGCAGCGTTGCCACCTTGATGATGCACCGGTTGATAGCGCCGACCGCCAATCTACGGGAGCGTCTGTGCGGGCAGCACAATCAGCTCCTGGAGATGTTCTGTCGGGATGAGCAGCAGTGCGTTTGCCGGTTCTGCACCGAGAGCCAGCACAAAGGCCACCGCGTCGTTCACATTGACGAGGAGAGCGAGGAGAGGAAGGTATGTATGGGCATCCTTTTGTTGCCATAGCAATATTTCCACACCAACATGGACAGAATATGGGCCCAAGTCTTCAGGGTTGGTCTAAACAACTTTGTGGAGATGTTCCTTTTCTGTTCCCAGTACACAAAGCAGATGAGGGAAAATAAATCTGACCACACAAATTTGGGGGAATTTCTGGTGGAGATAAATCATTTCTTCATCTCGGTGATTGCCTTTCATCTCCAGTAATCCCTCATTTATCGCAGTTAATGGGGACCAAATCCACCCGCGATAAATGAAAATCTGCGAAATAGCGACCCCCCCCTCCATATAGGTACATAATATTTATAAGGCCAAATGTAATGGTATACATGCATGTAGAAGTAAATTTTGAAGTAATTAACGTGACTTAATGCTGTATACGAATAGATTTAAACATGTGTAAGTTAGGTTAGTTTATGAATAAAAAAATACAGTAAACATATTTAAAAAAAAAAAATATATATATATATATATATATATATATATATATAGTCAAACCTCGGTTTTCGTCCATAATCCGTTTCAGAAGGTTGTTCGAAAACCGAAATTGTTCAAAAACCGAAAGCACGCTCTTTTTAAAATAAAAATGTTTACTGAACACGTCTGCTCACAATAGAAAGCAAGGAAGGCGAGAGGAGTCAAATGGTGCATTCAAGTGCGCTCAGTTTGTTCGAGAACCGAAATTTGTTCGTCATCCGAGGCATAAAAAACTCTAAATTTTTGGTCGAAAACCGAATTGGCCCAGAACTGAGACGTTCGAAAACCGAGGTTTGACTGTATATGAATTTTAAAAAAATGTTAAATTTTTTTAATGAATATGTTTGAAAAAATCCGCGATGCACTGAAGCCGCGATAAACGAACCGCGACATCACAGGTGTGGACAAACTGTTTTTTTTCAAGAAACTATTTACGCAGACATTCATGTGCGTCGTTTATGCGAGACCGCTGAAACCATTTCAGGTCCAAATGGGGACGACGCAGGCCGACTTTGAGCACAAGATCCAGGAGCGACAGAACAAAGTGGAGGAAATCCAAAATGCTCTCAATCTCAGTAAGGTACGTCCTAATCCCTGATGAAAATTTCCCTGACCTGGCTGTCACTGAAGCGGGGTCACCCTGTCCTCCTTAACCAGATAAGTGCGGCAAATGAGAAGACAAAGAACAAAGAGCTCTTCGACCGCCTGATAGCTTTGGCCGAGGAAACGCGAGTGGCGGTCGACGGCGAGGTTGAGCAGAGTCAGAAGGCGTCCGAGCAGAGGGCCAAAGGGCTGGTGGGCGAGCTCCGGCGGGAGATTGCCGAGCTCCAGTCGAGGAACGCAGAGTTGGCGAAGCTCATGGACACGGATGACCATCTGATCCTCCTTCAGGTGAGCTTGAGGTGTCAATACAGTCAAACCTCGGTTTTCGTCCATAATCCGTTCCAGAAGGCTGTTCGAAAACCAAAATTGTTCGAAAACCGAATCCACGCTCTTTTTAAAATAAAAATGTTTATTGAATACGTTTGCTCACAATGGAAAGCAACACGAGGAAGCGTCACTTCCTCGTCTACCCGAGGAAGCGTCACTTCCTCGTGTAAGGAAGGCGAGAGGAGTCAAATGGTGCATTCAAGTGCGCTCAGTTTGTTCGAGAACCGAAATTTGTTCGTCATCCGAGGCATAAAAAATTCAAAATTTTTGGTCGAAAACCGAATTGGTCGAGAACCGAGACGTTCGAAAACAAGGGTTTGACTGTATTTTGTTGCCCGTCATATTCAGTGTGTCCTGTGACCTCTCTGTGTTTATGCGAGGGCAGAGGTTTCCCTCGCTAACGTCGGCTCCCCCGACGAGAGAATGGGCGGAGATCGGCGTCCACACTGAGCAATGTGTGGGGACGTCGAGAAGAGCGCTGTCAAAAATGGTCGCCGCCCTCAGGAGTGAGCTGGAGGGCCTGCAAACTGACGGTGAGTTCCACCCTTCAAAATATTTCAACATCTTAAGCTCATCATCACCGTCATCTTCCTCACGCCCTCAGAAATGAAGCGCATGCAGAGTTACGCAGGTAACGCTTTCATCACTGTTCTCCTCTTGGACCATGACTGGTCAGATAAACCGAGCTTCTGGTTCCAATAGTTGACGTGGAGCTGGACCCGGACACCGCCCATCCCAATATTTGTCTCTTGGACAACGGCAAGCGGGTGGGCCGCGCCGAGATGCTGCGAATTGTGCCCGACAACCCTCAGCGCTTTGACCCGGTGATCTGTGTTTTGGCCAAGAGAGGCTTCTTGTCCGGCAGGTTCTATTTCCAGGTCGCTATCTCTGCTGAGCGAGATCAACACCAAACGCGGCCACACTTTTCAGTCTCTTTATGAAATCTTTCTCTCCCATCAGGTGGAGGTGGGGACTAAGACTTTTTGGGACGTGGGCGTAGTCAAAGAGTCAGTCAATAGGAAAGGCCTGATCACCTCCAAGCCTGAGAATGGCTTCTGGACGATGCGTCTGAGAGGCGGGGACGAGTACCGTGCTCTGGACTCACCGTCTGTCCTTTTGACCTTTGACACGAAGCCGCAGACGGTCGGCGTGTTCACCGATTACGAGGAGGGGACGGTGTCATTTTTCGACGTGGATGCCAGGTCTCACATCTATACATTCACTGGGTGTGCGTTCTCCGAGAGAGTTTTTCCATTTTTTAGTCCCGGAGTTTGTGATGAGGGAAGGAACGCCACGCCGATGATCATCACCACTGTAAACAAGTTAACACTGGCCCCTTCACCACAAACTGATGTGGCACTTAATGGCAATGCATGAGCTTTGTCACAACAGTAAAAAATATGTCAGTCTTTGAGAATCTCTCACTTTCTTCCTTTTTTTAAAAAAACTAATTCTCTGTCTAAATTTAAATACTTGAATAACCGGCTGGAAAAAAATAAAACCCAACACTGCAATAAAAATGTGTCAACAACTGTGAAATGACTTTTAGTATTTTTAGACAAGCAGTACAATCCCTTTGTTATGTCTACTGTTGCGTAACTTCATCTAACAATTACCCTTAAAAGTGTTTTTTCATACAGTGATCCCTCGCTATTTCGCGGTTCGTTTATCGTGGCTTCAGTACATCGCGGATTTTTTCAAACATATTCATAAAAATAAAAAAATTGTCCGTGAATAGTCCGCAAACGGTCCTCGAGAAGCAGCGAAAGTCAGCAAAACAACAGTGAGTCACATTGTGTGTGGCTGAGAGAAAGAGAGAGAGAGAGAGAGAGAGAGAGAGAGAGAGAGAGAGAGAGAGAGAGGCTTATAAGAACAAAAGCAGGTCTCTTCCATCCTTAATTGACTAATCATCCTTCTGCTAATCATAAACACAGTGGGATCGCTGGCCTGTGTGTGTGTGTGTGTGTGTGTGTGTGTGTGTGTGTGGTAGTGGCTCTGCTCAAACGTGAAGGCCCACGTGGGGCAATTTTTTTTTTTAATGTTTATTGGTGCTACTTTGCGATTTTCGTTTATCGCGGGAGGTTTTGGTCCCCATTAACCGCGATAAACGAGGGATTACTGTAAATTCCATCAATGTTGAATCCAACTACAATGGTGAGGAAGACAAAATCGTCAATTGAAAGTTGTCTTCCTCGTGAAACTGTGTTGCTTTGAACAAGCAAGAATAGAGGCCCATTTCGGAGACGGCGCCAACCTATCTCGACTAAGTTGAAAATGGGAGTTGAGTACGTATGTTGAGAATTTAAAAAAAAGGAACAGGCAGGTGAGGTTGGACACAGTTTCGGTCGAAAAGGGCCAAAAGGTTACGGGATGCTTCGAAGGTTGTTTGTAAGTCATAGACACCATTTTTGTTGGTGGTAAGTGGTCGTCAGTGGACGTATGTGGGATGTTGTTAGCTTTCTGGGAGGAGGTAGAATGTGCAAGTGTACAATGAAGGCCTTGATTTAGATGACTTGTGACTGGGGGTTTTTAACCCACATGCAGTAATTATCCCAAAATTGGACATTTCGGACACTTTGGACGATTTTGGACTGTTGGACAAATGGACACCACAGACAAAACAGTGAAAAATAACTCCACGAAGCTGAAATTTTGCATAGGATGTATATCTATGTCTTGGCCAATTCCCACTGAACATTTTGAGGGGTTGAAAGTGAAAAAAAATTACAAGTGAAAAAAGTTGTTGCACATTGGAAGAGGGACATTTTGGGGACGTAATACCCTTCATGCAGCCGCTTGAAAATACTGCATGAGGGTTAATTCTTTGTTTTATAACTGCTTCTGTTACGCTGCTATTTGGCAGAATATTCCGATCATATTACTTTGTTTTATAAATTACGTTCACAAGATGCACATTTCTCTTGAAACATGAGAAGAACCATCACGGCTACTGATGTGGGAGGAATGATGGTCTTGTGTCATGAAATGATGTCACTTCAGTTACAACTTTGCTATCATTGGGTTGTGTTGTGCCTTCCCTCATTATGAAATGTAATGACTAGAGTTGAATCTATTCACTACCAATCATGTTTTCAAACATACAAGTTCATGTTGGTCTGAGTCATGTCAAAATTTAAGATCTTAAGTCATGTCTCATTTGTGCATACATGGGCTGGATTTCTAAATCTAGTTCAACACAAGAGCAAAATCTTCCAGCTTTAATCAATGTTTATGTTTAAAGGTCATATGTGGACAATTTGAAATTGAAAGCCCCCCAAAAATGTCAGGTCCATCAATTTGACATTCAGACATAAAACACAAGGAGGAGACAGGAGACTCAATTCTGGTATCAGGGGGGAACGAGGAGAAGCGTTGGTTTTCAGTTCTCTGCACGTCACCCAAGTATCTCGCCGCTCGCCCTCTCATTTATTGGGAATCTAATACATGGGCGTGTCCAACCTAAAGAATGAGGGCTGTTGAAGACACTGAACTTGTTTGACTGTGTGTGTATGTGAGTGAAAATTAGGTACATGTGTGCAATCATTACAAAAACACTAAGTTGCAGCTGGTGTTGACAGTTCCGTCCACGTCCGACCTTGCTCTTGTTTTGTCTTTCCAACCACTTTCTCGGAAAGGTGGTTGCGTCCCTCAACTGCGTCCCTCAACTGCCACTCAAGTGCACTAAGCAATCTTATAAATGTGTGCATATCTTCATTAAAAGCATTATATTTCTATTAAAAGCATAAGCGTTCTTCATTGCAAGCATAATCGATTGATCATTAATAATAATATGCAAATGTTTGATAACTAAAAACAAACAAGCTAACAAACTTTTACGTCGTTACTATTAAGCCACGGCCCTATCGACAGGGGCTTTAAAACCAAACAGTCAAAACAACTGTTCCCTGACCGGGAATCGAACCCGGGCCGCGGCGGTGAGAGCGCCGAATCCTAACCACTAGACCACCAGGGACACGATATAAAGTTGACCAAAAGGTAATTAAGTAGATGACTTAGTCAGTTCTAGTAAAGCATTCAAACTGTATGATTTTTTTTTTTTTTTTTTAATAAAACAACGGTCTCGTTTTTAATGACCGCTTATCTAGTGTATCTAAACGTTAGGCGTGATGGTGGAAGAAATGTTTTGGGTAAACAGTTTGAGAAGGCGAGTGCAGTTGCAGCTAGTGGCCTACTAGAGGGAGCCACTGCACGCTAGGACGCTTGTAACATATCGAAGCAAAGAAAGGAGGGTGGAAGGAAGGGAAAAAGAAAGAGCCTTACCCCACCCCACGATGGCGGCCACCATAGACAGCAATGCTGTGCAGGCATCCAAGAAAAAGCATCTCGGTATCCCCGAAGCAGTGTTCGTGGTACGTGAACGCTTGCCCGTTTCGCGTGTGTCATGTGCGGAGCCTCACATTGCTTGTGGAGGGCCGTCTCTCTCGGTGCTTGTAGGAAGCGTTTTGAGAGCGTCATGCTAACACAGAGCTAACGCGCTAACATGCAACTCAAAAGTATGTGCAAGACCATTTACGGGTTTGAAACTGGAGTTATTGTAGTTCCGTTGTGCGGCCAGGCGTCCGCTCCCGCCATCGTTCTCAATGAATTCCAAAATCCTGAAAGCTACGTTTAAATTCACGTATGGGGGATGAACACCTTTCTACCATCAAGGACCCGTTGCAAATCATTTTTATACTCATTGCAATCCCTCAACGAGAAATGCAGCGATATATTTGAGTTGCATGCCACCCGCGAGAAGCGGATGCCATGCTTGAGCTGGGGGAGGTAGCTAGTTGCCTTGCTCAAGGGCACAACAAATAATTATGTACGAACAACTATAGTTTAATAGAAAATTGGACAAACTGAAGACCCAGGCACTTTTCAGGGATTCGGGCCAAAAAAAAAAGGGTTCTCCCAAAAGAGCCCAAATTACTTTCACAAATTCTGTGATTTGAGCATTAGTGATCAGGTCTGCAGGTTCCAGGAGCAAGCCTTCGCCGATGTTTAAGTTAATTGAAGTTAAGGTAAAGTTTAGGTCAAGAGAGTGTACTTCGCATACAAGCACCTGTTGTTAATTTGTATTCACAAAGCATAATACGTACTATTACAGTGTAATTATGTGGACAATTTGGGCCTGTCTGTTTTCTGCACTGTGTTGTCTGTTTTTGCGATTAAATGGCATAAAAGAGCTTTTTGAAAGAGCTTTTCAATAAAAAAAAAAAGATTCTGCTCAAATAGACTCTTAATTGCTTTGTACGTGTTTAACGTGGACTACCAAAGTTTTTAAAAAATAAATTCAACCTTGAAATAAGATAAGAAAGCACATGAAGTTGCTCATTGTTTTGCCTTCTCCCGTGTTGACAGGAGGATGTCGACTCGTTCATGAAGCTGCCTGGCAATGAGAAGGCGGACTCTGCTCTGAGGAAGCTGGATGAGCAGTACCAAAAGTACAAATACATGGAAGTCAACCTGTCGCAGAAGAAGCTCAGGTAGGCGGAACGGGGAGACGCCGAGCCGGTTGGTCTGTCGGCCTTCCCTTTCCTGCTTCCTTATGTCATTCCATCCTCTGCTGGCTTTCAGGTTGAGAAACCAGATCCCACAGATCAGACAGACGCTAGAAATCCTGCGACACATGCAAAAAAAGAAGGTGCGTTTGACTTATTCCGACGGCCGTGTTGGTCTTGAAACTCACGTTACTTTGTTGTCCTCGTCACCAGGAGACCACGGAGCCCATGGAGACGCGCTTCATGTTGGCCGACAACGTTTACTGCAAGGCTTCGGTACCGCCCACTGACAAAGTCTGCTTATGGCTCGGAGTAAGTCAACTGAGTGGGGGGGGGGGGGGGGGGGCGCACACGGGTGATCCTCTCACCTCAGCTAATCGTACGCTCGGATGCCACCACATAGGCAAACGTCATGTTGGAGTACAACATCGATGACGCTCAGACCCTGCTGGAGAAGAATCTGTGCACGGCCTCTCGCAATTTAGAGACCCTGGAGGAGGACCTGGATTTCTTGCGAGACCAGTTCACCACCACCGAAGTCAGTATCCTTCCACGTGTCGGCAATGCTTCTATGTATGTGTGTGTGTGTGTGTGTGTGTGTGTGTGTCTCCGTACTTGTTGCCGGTTGTGTATTGTGCCTTTTGGCCCTTGACCACCCCCGCTCACCTCAGACATGGCGCGAGTCTACAACTGGGATGTGAAAAGGAGGAGCAGAGAGAGCCTTCTCAAATCAGCAGACAAGTCTTAAGATTAGATGAAGCCCCCCCCACCCCCCACCCCCACCGCCAATGATTTTTCTCTCCAATCAATACGCGAGACGGATCGAGGGCCAAGTCTATTTTCAGGTCCAAATGAACAAACGAGACTTTTTCAGTTGATTACTGGAGGAAACGCAGATGCCGAAAACCATGCGCGGTGACTCTCATCGTGTGCTTCTGCTCCTTCCGCACTTATTTTTGTGCTTTTTTTCTTTGGGACTCTATTTATTTTGTCTGTCATTAGAACGCAAAAAGAACAGCAGTGGGCCATCGGACAGAACTGAAGTTTGTCACTTGGAATCTTTCAGCACGTGACGTATTATTTCCCCAAAGTCAAAAATTGGGCTGGGTGGGGAAGGGGGAGGGGCATAACTGGACACTCGATGCAGAATGTATTCGCCACATTTCTCGTATCCCGATACAAGACGAGCAAAAGTGCATGGAAGAGAGGCTGTGTCCCGAGATTGGGAAGGGAGTCGAAAACAATGTCAGCGGGTCAAATAAAAGATTTTCAACATGACTGTGCTGCTGCTTGTGTCCCAAGGAAAAGAAAAAAAAAATCACAGACTTGCACACATCATGGCCAGTGGTTTTATTTCAGAGACTATACGAACCAGCAAACCACACCTTGTTTTGAGGATAGAGGACACATTCCGGCAGCGATAGCAAGGTCCACCTTTCTAGTATAACTTCCCGATGATGATGATGATGTCAGTCAGAGCCAATGGGGCTAAATGGTGAAGCTTAACCACACGGCGCAGCGAAGGGCGACTTCATTTGTGACACATTCAGTACGGGATGCACCGAAAATGGGCCTAAAAGTGCAGTTTCAGTTTTTTAGCGAGCAAAATTACATGGCTGAAACAAGACGTGATGACGCGGGTGAAAACCGTTAAAGAAAGCGCTCTGTCATCTGGGAGGTTGAACCAGTGTGAAACCCGGCTGGTTGGATGTCATGGGGCACACGACCTTGGAGCTCAGGGTAAAATTACATCCATCCATTTTCTGATCCGCTTAATCCTCACAAGGGTTGCGGGGGGTGTTGGGAGTCGATCCGAGCCGTCTTTGGGCAGTAGGCGGGGGACACCCTGAACTGGTTGCCAGCCAATCGCAAAGCACACACAGACGAACAACAATCCACACTCACACTTAGGGACAATATAGAATATTCAATCAGCTTGCCATGTATGTTTTTGGAATGTGGGAGGAAACCGGAATACCCAGAGAAAACCCACGCAGGCCCGGGGAGAACATACAAACTCCACACAGGGAGGCCGGAGCTGGAATTGAACCTCTGCACTGTGAGGTGATGCGCTAACGACTGGACCACCGGGCCGCCCAGGGTAAAATTTAAATATGATTTAGTTTTTTTTAAATGAGGGGGGAGGGGGCCGGAGGTAGCGGTGCGTCATGCCGCCATGGCCGCCCACAGTGCGCCTTGGTCCAGACCCATTGAAGTCAGCAAAGGTGGGCGGCGAGATTTATTTATTTTTTCTTGTAGGATTTTAACCCTGGAGAACCCAAGGGGTCAAATTTGACCCCTATAAATTCTGCTTCTCAAATGCTAGCCTTAAATCCCAAAGGGTCAAATTTGGCCCTAATCCTAAATTAGGATTAAGTATTAGGAATATATAAAACAACATATATTTTGGTGTTTAGTGAACATATTGCAGTCATTTAATGTAAAATTCATCATTTTCCAAAGAAGAAAAGGGGTCTTGGGTTCTCCAGGGTTAAGGTATCCTTTCTTTTGGTTTTTGGCCAGCTATTTTCATTTTGGTGCATCCCAATAATTATGTGTCGAAAGCAGGTCACAAACATGAAAGGTGGCATGGCGGCGGAAGGTAAACACTGACTATACGCCAGCTGGACCAACATCGCTAGGTTGTACACTTGAGTCCATCTCGTGTGGAAGGGCATTGCTAGCTTCCCAGAAACGCAACATCCTAAAAAGTTCAGTGTGAGGCTCTGCCGACTCTTGACAAGCTTTCCGGCTTGCAATGTGGCTCCACCCGGAGTCCTTCCAGAAGTGAACGCAAACAGAAAGTCAGTCCCCAAGCAGATAGGGACAAAAATCCCAAGTGGATCAAGTTTGTGTGTGTCATGACCAAATTGCATATTAGAGGAGACCCACTTGGAGCCTGGACAAGCGCATGTACTGTATTAGTATTTGGGAAGTGACTTTCTCCACTAATGATCCAAAAAAAGAGCACCGCCGCTCAGTTGTCCTTCTGCCGACTTGCCCCCGACGAGCAAAAGACGTCCGCCGCTTTGCGGCCAGCTGGCCCCGTGGGACACATCAGCAGATGCAGCGGCGGTCACTCTTGGTCACCTCCTCGGAGGAATGAACTACGTTGGGGACGAAGCCGCTCTTGACGCCCTCCCAGCCCTCCTGGATGCTGATCTCTCCGGAGCGCACCAGGGCGAAGATGTCTTTGGTGAGCTCGGTGAAGGCGCGCTCCACGTTGATGGCGTCGCGCGCCGATGTCTCGATGTAGCGCATGCCGTACACCCCCGCCAGCCTTTCGGCCTCCTGCCGGCTCACCTGTAAGATTGGTCGAAGAAAAGAAAAAAAAATGGCTTCTTTCACACAAACTTTGCGCAGCGCTGTCTTTTCTTCCCAATACATTCACTTGGCAAAGGGAATCTTGTCTGTTCCATTGTGACAAACTATCAAAATGGGTATTTTATTTTAATTTTATATATACAGTCAAACCTCGGTTTTTGTCCATAAACCGTTCCAGGAGGCTGTTCAAAACCGAAATTGTTGGAAAACCGAAACCACGCTCTTATTAAAATAAAAATGTTTATTGAACACGTCTGCTCACAATGGAAAGCAACACGAGGAAGCATCACTTCCTCGTGTAAGGAAGGCGAGAGGAGTCAAATGGTGCATTCAAGTGCGCTCAGTTTGTTCGAGAACCGAAATTTGTTCGGCATCCGAGGCATAAAAAACTCAAATTTTTTGGTCGAAAACCGAATTGGTCGAGAACCGAGACGTTCGAAAACCGAGGTCTGACTGTATATTTATAATTTTGGGCGGGGCGGGGTGGAAAAAAAATATTTTTACTTGACTACATTTCAGTTTCTCTTTTTTTAAATTTTTTTTTTTACTTTTAACTTCACATACTTCTATGTACAGAGAATATAAGAAGTCTATTCATCCCTGTTCAAATGATGCGTCCTGAAATGTTAAAATAATGACTGATGATGAATAATGTTAAAATAAATAAGTTTTTTTTATTATTGATGGTAGCTATAACTTGTGCAACTCCATTTTTAATTTAAGCTATTTGATACGGTAATTTTTTTTTTTTTACCTCAGGTAACATGGTTGCAGAAGTGTGCACACCCTCACAACTGGGATATGTCTGTACTAGTCAGGGTCAAACTCATTAAATAGAAGTCAGCACACATCTGCCACCATTTCTAGCATCCCCCTGAAGGTATTGTACTAAGTCTGATTAATCTTTGGAACTGTTCATAGTTCCCCCACTGGAGGTACGGTGTCCATCTGGTGATGAGCAACGTTGGGTTGCGATACAAAAATTTGGAATTGTGGCCAAAAGGTTCAACCTTGGTCTCAAAATATTGCAAAAATCTCCAAAACACAGGTAGGAAAATGTGTGTTACAGAGTCACGAAACCAAGGTCAAGCCGACTAGAACAGCTGAACTTTATTTGGGGTTAATCAGAGGCCTTCTATAAATAGTGGCAGTTCAGTTCATTTTAATTCACCTTTAGATATTTTTTCTATTCAGCTATAGTCACATTAATGATGAAACAGTTTAAAAGTGATGGATCTCGGTGTCAGTTTTGAAATAATAATAAGCAGGCATTTGAACAGGGGCGTGTAGACTTTTCATATGTAAGTAGAGGATGCAAGTTGTTTTGCGAGTTGTAATTTAGCCGCACTACTTCCCCATTGTTGCGAGAGGCGGGTCAGCGTTGGCTGGCACGCACCTGCCGCTGAGCGTCCAGGTCGCATTTGTGGCCCACCAGCAGGAAGACGATGCTGTGCGGCTGCACGTGACTGCGCGCCTCCTCCAGCCACTCGTGCACGTTCTGGAAGGAGCGGCGGTTGGTGATGTCGACAGGGAGCGGTTCCGGTAGTACGCCCGAGTGATGTCGAACTGCCAGGAGCTCAAGTTACATTTTTACATTCTTGTTTTCACATCTGCCAGACTTTCTCATTTGACGATTTTGTCCACCAATGATCCAATTTGACTTGATCTGTCCAAAAATGACAGTTGGGACTTCAACTTGTTCCGTCCGTAGGCTTGTATCTCCAAACACAAAATTCATCTTTCCCCAATGAAATGAATGCAAATGGCATGAATCTAGGTTCCTCCGTTAGCCCGCAATGGCATTTTCCATCACGTCTTAGCATTAAGCTATCTCAGGGGTCGGCAACCCAAAATGTTGAAAGAGCCACATTGGACCAAAAAAAACAAAAAACAAATATGTCTGTAGCCGCACAAAATATAAAGCCTTCTATAAAACTTACAATGAAGGAAACACATGCTGTATGTATGTAGGAGACTGGACTGTCTCAGAATTGTTTGTTATTCATTCCTTTGTTGTGTGTTCATAAACGCCCCCATATGATTTATTTTGTAATTTCCTCGCTTGATTTTTTTTGTTTTGGTGCATTATTGTCACTTTTCTTACTGTCAGTGAAGTGAATCATTAATTTCCGTTTTTCTGAGGCTGTCTTTGAACGCTCCTCGAGTCGAACGAGAAGAGAGAAGGCACTTTTTCCATTTTCAAACATTTTTTTATAAAGCTCCAGGGAGCCACTAGATGTCGCTAAAGAGCCGCGTGCGGCTCTGGAGCCGCGTGTTGCCGACCCCGGAGCTAGCTGGAGCCTTCCTAAGGCGACATCGTTTGGTTGTTTGAAAGATCCCATTTGCCATTTTCAGAATTTTGAGTATCAGATATTTTGACATTCAACTTCAACTAGCAGCTTCAAGCCTCCTACTGAAGCAAATGTTCACCGTTTGGCTGCTTAGCCGTAAAGTCACACGAGTTTCCCATCAGGCACCATTGCATTTATTGACGACAAATCATGTATCGTTATCGATCTATGCCAGTGATGTACACTGTAATAGAAATATTTAGTTCTCTTCTATGAAATGGCAAAAGATCATTTAACTCATTGACTTTTTGTTGTTTTTTTCGGATGTGAAAGTGTTAATCGGCTCAATCAAGGTTCGGGAAACTGCTTTGTATTACATTGTGTGACGCTAAACACCGTACATTGTTTTATGTTGTTTTTCTTGTTGTGTCTGGCCTGCTCAAGTATTTCTATATTTGTACGTAAGCACAATTTCTATTTGTTGACTTTCTTTGTTTGTGTCGTTTTAAATGAATAAGAGCCCGTTTTCCTGCTGGAGCAAACAATTGAGGTGGTCATTCTTGTTTTAACACCTCCAGGCTGCTACACTTCTTTGCCTGACGTTATGTACACTTTTCCTCACGTCATTCGACCCTCACTTTTCTTTCTCGCGTCACGCTTCTCTGACAATAATTGCTTTGTGGATGTCCGCTGTAGGTTTATTTGTATTTTTTTTCCAAGGACATCTACGCAGACACGGCCCACCTGAAACGCTCCTGGCCGGCGGTGTCCCAAATCTGCAGCTTGATCCGCTTGCCCGGCTCGATCTCCACCAGCCGAGAGAAGAAGTCCACGCCCACCGTGGGGTCCGACACCTGAGCGAAGCGTCCTTCGGTGAAACGGCGGATGAGACACGACTTGCCCACCGTAGAGTCGCCGATCACGATGAGACGGAACTGATACAGCCAGATGGCTTCCATGACTCGCCTCTGCTCGACTGTTGCTCGACCGGTTCTGTCTTCTTGTCTGCGGCGCCGGGGACGTTTCCCAAAGTGAGTGAGAGAGTGAGAGAGAGAGAGAGAGAGAGAGAGAAACAGAAAGAGAACAACTGCAATGAGCCAAATCCGCAGCTCACGTTGAAAGTGCTTTGACATGCGCATCGTTTGTTCCGCATCCATGCTCGTACCACTCACATCCCAGATGATCTTTCCCCACTGAAATCAGTGAAAAAAAACATCCATCTAAAACTGTTTTTAACAATAAAAATTGTACACTCAAACCTCGGTTTTCATCATAATCTGTTCCAGAAGGCTGTTCTGAAATTGTTCGAAAACTGAAATTGTTCGAAAACCGAAACCACGCTCTTTTAAAATGAAAATGTTTATTGAACACGTCTGCTCACAATGGAAAGCAACACGAGGAAACGTCACTTTCTCGTCTACCCGAGGAAGCGTCACTTCCTCGTGTAAGGAAGGCGAGAGGAGTCAAATGGTGCATTCAAGTGCGCTCAGTTTGTTCGAGAACCGAAATTTGTTCGTCATCCGAGGCATAAAAAACGCAAAATTTTGGTCGAAAACCGAATTGGTCGAGAACCGAGACGTTCGAAAACCGAGGTTTGACTGTACGCTATAATCTTGTCCTTTATACAAATACACACTAATGGCATATTGAAATAGAATTCTATGAATTACAAACACATTTTTTACTTAAGTACAATGGACATTATGCTGGCCCTTCTGGTGTGCACACCTTAGCCACCTGGGGGCAGTGTAATACAGACGAACAGAGACACACACTCCTCAATGTGCCAGAGTAATCATCATTCTCTGCAGAGGATTAAGAATACATGCCTCTGAGTATTGCTGTATTATCTACGTGTTGCTCCACCATTTGTGTTCAAATATCCATCGCTTGAAGGGTTATAGCAACACAACATTGATGCAATGCGTTAGCCCATTTATGGGGTTTTGCATTGTTTGTAGCATCAAGCTAAATAGACTTTTCGAAAGAAAAGCTATGTGGCTGTTTTGAATACAAAGCCTGTAATTCTTTATGTTTAATTTGAGCATACATTTCAACGGGGAATAGCAACAAACAGCTTGGCAAAAAAAAAAATGTCTTCATGAATTGTTCAATTTTTGCCTGCAAGTCAAAGCAAAGATTCTTGAAAAACCCGCAGGTGGGGGTCACCATATCTGAAGGCACTCCTTTCTTGTACATGGACAATAGAAGGATATTTCACCTAAACGAAAGGGCATAAAATGTATTCTGCAGAGTATTTGTTCATTCCAAAGGTATTCTTCCATACCAAACCTGTGCTAGCATGGCTTAATGGACCCTGGGAACCTAAAAGGGACTTCCCCAAAATGTTCCCACAAGGTTGGACGAATAGAACTTTGTCCAACATGTCCTGCTAAGATGAAGAAAGAGATTTACTGTGGATGTGATTTCAATACGAGTATTGTAGCAGTCAGTGGCACTTTGCGCAGCGTGCAATTGAGGGGGGGGGGGGGCGCAACAGGTCAACTCAATCACCAGACACAAGAGAAAAATTCACTTCTACGCTTTTCACTCAAAGGATTTTGGGGAGTTTTAATACTTTTTGGATGACTGCTGCCCCCCAACCCCTGGCCCCACCTTCTTTTCACGAGAATGTGTGACCTTCCCAAACATGGGATTCCACTCTCAGGAATTTGGCTTGCAATCTTGTGTAAGCGTGTGTGTGTGTGTGTGTGTGTGTGTGTGTGTGTGTGTGTGTGTGTGTGTGTGTGTGTGTGTGTGTGTGTGTGTGTGTGTGTGTGTGTATCGTTTGTAAAAAAAAATGATAGCCTAAACTTGATTGAAGGATGACAAATAAATTGGAGGCTATGGCATGATACTACTCATTCTACTAATGTGCAGCAATATCAGCTGTACAAGGCAAGAGTGGTATAATCCTTACTAGTTACACAGCCATTCTACTTGTGCACTGAACTCTCCAAGTATTAGAAAGCTCTTTGCAAAACTTAACAAGTAAGACGGAGTAATAGAATGACTGCTAACTTCTACTTTGTATGACTGTATGATATTTCTGCACACTAGTAGGACAACTACGTAGACTAATGATTTCTCATTCACTCCTGTCTTCTACTGTATGGTATTTGTGGGCACCAATAGAAGAACTGGGGCGCACTAGTACATGTTACAAGATACAACTCTGCGATAGTTGACATGCGCATGCTACTAGTAGTAAAGAACAACTACTTCTTACTAGTTACGGTAATTTTTTTTTCCACCAACTGCCATCCACTTCTGCATGACATCTGTGCACACTAGTACACACAACTGTGTGTACTACTAGTTGTACACATACAGTATGCCAACCAGTGTACAGTTTTGACTCACCGTCAACATGCAGTTGTTCTACTAGTGTGCCGTAGTGGAAGCGAGCAGAGGAAAAAATGTTACTAAAAAGAGTCATTCTACTAGTGCATATGTATATAGAGGCAATTAAAAGCAGTGGAAGGATACTGAATAAATGCTCAGTTGGCTTTCCATAGAAGGATGCCCTTGGCGAATTGTGCACCTGTGCCTTATCGACCTCCCACTCGATGGTCATAATATTCCAAGCACGACACAATTTCTCTTTCACTTTCTGACAGATCACTTTCGACGGAGTGCACAAAACGTTGTTGAAATGACACAGACCTACTTGAGTGAACCGCTGGCGGCGACGACGACAGAGGCGGCCGTGTAGGCCCCGAAGTTCCGGGCTGGACTGGTGCACCTTCCCCGCTGCTGCTGCTGGTGATGAGAAAGACACTACAGGCGCATTAAAACGTCCAGGCTCACTTGGCGGCCGCACGGCAAACCCGCACAGTCATCCGCGTGTCATGCGTCCACGGGTCGGGGGAATGGCAGGGATAGCAGCATCATAACGCCTGACTCATCCCGCATCAGTACCACTACCGTAAAAGACCGTCGTGACGCGCAACGCGGAAGTCATAAAATAAAGAAATAATAAGACTAACACAAAGAATTAAAAAATAAAAACAATTTCGCTAAATATATTAATCTACTAGGACCAAAAGGTGGGTATGTCACAAAGACGGAAATATTTAAAACGCAAAACAAATCAAAAATAGCTCACAGTCCATGTGCGCACAAGACTTCTGCGCAGACCCGGAAAAAAACACATTGCTGGGATATGTAGTTCATGAGTAAATTAAACATACGATTGACGTCATGGGCCGTGTCAGACAGGGGGCGTGGCCGTGGTAGAGGACGTGCACATAAACTGCAGGCTAAATAGATAATAAAATTACATCTCCATTTTGTCTCCTTCACTTGGTACGTGGAGAAACTTCAGCTTCTTCTTTTTCTTCTTGGAACTCGGGACGTTTCGCAACTAGACTCACCATCAAAGTAAGTTTGCCTTCAACAACACGAACAGCAACGACAACGCAACTTTTACTTACGAGTTGAATTTGTTTCCGAGACCAAGCGCGTAACTCAATTTACTTGCACAGTCTATCAAATTATAGTTCCCTATTGAAATGTAAAGAATGTGTTCCAGCAAGCCCAAAATACGCTTTTTTTAGTTTTATGTGATTTGAAACAAGAAAAATAGCACACCTTTTGAAATAAATAAATTAATTAATTTACTAACTACAATTACGGTATTTTGGGACAAGCCGAAAGTTACATTTGGGGTTGGGCGGCATCCACAGCCACAGACATTGCAACAACTGTTGCCAACAGGACTCGGGCATTGAATTGAAGCTACAAATCAACAATTATTTATTTTTTGTCATTTGACCAGTGGCGTATCTTAAGCTTCTTGCTCGTATCTCAAATTTTGGCTCGCAAAGCAAATCAAAAATAAATAACGAAATAAAAAGTAATAGCCGAGTGTTAAACATTTGCAAGAAGTTTCATAAGTTAGCGTGTTTGTAATTAATAGTCAATATAAATAATAAAAATCAATAATAGATAGTCACAACCCAGCGGATGGTGGTCAACTGGTTAGCACGTCAGCTTAACAGTGCAGGGTTCGATTCCGGCTCCGGCCTTCCTGTATGGAGTTCGCATGTTCTTCCGGTCCCGACGTGGGTTTTCTTCGGGTACTCCGGTTTCCTCCCACATTCCAAAAACGTGCATGGCGGGTTAATGGAACACTCTAAATTGTCCCTCGGTGTGAGTGTGAGCGCCGATGGTTGTGTGCCCTGCGTTTGGCTGACAACCAGTTCAGGGTGTACCCCGCCCACTGCCCGAAGACAGCTGGGATAGCCTCCAGCCCGCGGAGCGACTCTTGTGAGGATAAGCGGATTAGAAAATAGATGGGTGGTTGGATTTTCACGACCTACTATTGACTAGCTGAGTAGCATGGCTAACACCAGTTGGTTTCAGCGCTGATGTTACTTCACAAAGCAAAAGTCGCATTTCCGCTGTAAAAATTAACCAACATTTCAAAATAATACATGTTAGAGCTGGAATTGGAGTAGAATGAAATACGATTTTTGCACGCGGTTATCAGACAATCACAGCGCGATAGAAGTCAATTTAGCACTGTACAGTATTCGCTTTTCAACCGGCAATCCCCTTGTCATGTGGTGAAGTGAAAAACGTGTTTTTTGTGAGTGACCTGTCTCCTCACATGCGACATCATTAGAGAGGCGTGGCGGAATTTGAGCCTCGGCCATGCAGCCGCAGCAGCGTCTTCTCAAAGTGCTGGTCATCGGCGACCTGGGGGTGGGCAAGACCTCCATCATCAAGCGCTACGTACACCAGGTGTTCTCCCAGCATTACCGAGCCACCATCGGCGTGGATTTTGCTCTCAAAGTGCTCCAGTGGGACCATGCCACGGTGGTGCGTCTGCAGCTGTGGGACATTGCCGGTGCGTTGCGCCACTTTTTTTTTTTTTCGACCTTCCTCTTCTAACAAAACAGACTCCATCTAAACAGCAAAGACTGTAGATGATAAGCTGCAATTTTTGTCGACTAGTACTTCTATTTACATGTTCAAGACAGACAGTCGCAAAGCTCGTAATTCAAATTTACTTTTGATATCAAATCAGTGTTCTACATGGAAATGCTGTGAGTCAGTTCCAGCCTACCCTGCCTCCAAAAAAATGTAATGTGCTTTTAATAGCGAAAAAAAATTGCACTCCATAATATGGTGCCGGTAGACGCCGTAGAGTAATCAACACATTCAATTAAATGTAAGAATTACACAATTTGTGTGTCATTCATTGGCTTCTTTTGGGATGTGCGACTTGGCCACTAGGGGCAGTATAATACAGTCACAAAGACTAACAGAGAAGACTTTCGCGACTACTTTAAGTTACTCAGTAAACTGCAGTAGTATTAGGTTGTTTTTTTTAAGATAAAGAACATGCCTGTGAATATTTTATAAGCACCTTTTATGTCTAAATAGCTGTTTCTTTATGTTATAACACAGTGACTATCGGTCTTATTTATCAGCCCGTCTATGGCGTTTTGCGTCGTGTGAGCATCAAGCTCGTAGAATGCAAATTTGCGTATTTTGAAATACCCAAAGCGTAAAATGCCTTTGTTTTTTTTGTTTTTTTCATCTTTGAGTCAACTTCAACTGGGAGCGGCATGAAACAGCCATTTTAAAATTTTTCACTATCTGCCCAACTGCTGCTTGTTGAGTGGAGAGCCCCCACTGTACTCAAATCTCAAAATTTTTGCTCGCATGTCAAAGCAGAAGAATTTGCCGATCTCCTGCTACCGCTATAGTCCAGACAACGATTTTGTCTAGGCTTGAGCGGCGGCAGGCAGTCCACAAAGCAGAAGTCTCCTAGCGCACGTCCGGCCATGACGGCGCATGTTGCAAGTCAACATGGTCACACTTTTTTCTTTTTTTTTCGAGAACATATTTGTGCTGATGCGACCGCTAGATTGGCATCATGCGGCGCACGTTAGCATCCACTACAGGCTCGTGTACACAATTCACACAAACCCAAAACAAAAGGTGCATTTTCCCAATGCTCCTCTTCTCTGCTCCTTTTCATGATTTGCCTGATTCCCATGAGTGGGAACTAAGAACACATTTGTTTTAATACATTTGAAACACGAAAAAAGATTTTATTAGCATTTTAATGTCTTGTTACGTTTCTTAGTTAATTATTTAACATGATTATTTTTTCGCTGATGACGTTTTACTTTTACTCACTACAAGATTGGTAACTGTATTTTCTACCCCTGACTTAAAATTTTTTTTTTAAAAAAGACCAGTTACTTTTTTAAACTCCATGGATGTATAAAAAAGCAACTGGTCTTTTTTTTTTTTTTTTGGCTTTAAGTCAGGGGTAGAAAATAAATAAAATAAATAAATCAAGAAAAACGCAGAGAACCAGTTCTTTCATCTACATCATTGACAAAAGCGAAACAAATCCTTGCTAGGCACTAAAGTTGAACGACCACCTGCTCGGCCCGCTTCTCGACACTCCATCAGGGTTGCTGCAAAGTAGCAATCAGATAGAAGCAAAGATGCACTTTATTTCCATGAGATGTTAAGCAATGTCTCATTTTATGCAAATGACATTAGAATCTTTGCAGAGCTCACATTGGGTCATCTTTTGGAATCAAAGTTTTCTTTGGACCTTTATGTAATTCTCATCCTCCCTTCTCCTACACAAAGGACAGGAGAGATATGGCAACATGACCCGTGTTTACTACAAAGAGGCCGTCGGTGCTCTGGTTGTCTTTGACATGACCCGAATCTCTACCTTCCAGGCTGTCCTCAAGTGGAAAGGAGACCTGGACTCCAAGGTGAAACAATTAGAAGGAAAACATTTGAGCCATTTTCATCATGTTGTTGTTGTTGTTGTTAGGTTGCCCTAAGTAACGGGAGGCCGGTTCCGGCTGTCCTCTTGGCCAACAAATGTGACCAGCGGTGCCTCGGTTTGTGCCCCAAACTTCCCAAATTGGAGAATTTCTCCAGGGATTACGGCTTTGTGGGCTGGTTTGAAACCTCAGCCAAGGTAAGACTTCAGGTCTTCCACCAGGAAAGACACTCAGTCCAAAACTGTTCTTCATTTGACCAAAATAGGTATTTTTGCTGGACTTGTTAGCAAAGGATATAGTTCCTTATATGCAGTGGATAGAAAATGCAACAAAAAAAAAAGTCAGGGAAAGCCTACTAGAGCGTCTGAACTTTTTTCAGGGTTCATCATAGGGACTCTGAATTGTGGCAGGTGTGTGCCGACATCCCAAACGTTTGAATGTGATTGGGAAATTCTCCACACAGCCAAATCCCACTTCGAGAGGGTGTGCACACTTATGCAACATTATCACTTTGTTTTTACTTCACCTATCAAAAAATTTCAATCGGGTCTCACAGCTTATATAACAGATCACAACAATGGTGGCGAAAGTTTTTAAATGACTCGTCTTGTTTTTTGAATCCCCAAAACTAAGAGGGGTGTGTAGACTTTTGTATCCACTGTACAAGTCGCTATACAGTATCGTCACGAGGGAGTAGGAGGCAATGAGTGATTGGGAAATGTCATCCGTACCCAGGACAACACGAACATCGACGCGGCCATCTTGTGCCTGGTGAAGAACATCATGGCGGTCGAGGAGGAGCGCGCGTCCAGGAGCGAGGCCGACGGCGGCGTCTTGGTGCTGCCGCGCTTGGACTACGGCGCCGGCGACAGGCCGCTATCGAAATGCTCCGGATGCTCTGGACTCAAGGCCCGCGACAAACATGGTGACTAAATCTCAAGCAAGAGACCGACGCTACATTTTAATGACTATTTATTTATCTTGTTGCTATGGGCGTTTCTCATCTGGAGTGGCGTCAAGATTTCAATAAAGCAGTGCCTCAAAAAAAAGCGGTGCACTTCAGACCATCGCCGCTAGATGGCGCCAATAAACTTCACAACGTCAATTCACATTGCTTTCCTTGAAGTGGAAGGACAACGTCAGTAGGGGGTGCTAGTGCGCCATGATGTTGCTTTGCTTACCGCCAAAAGAGGAACAAGGCAGGACGATACATTGGGTTCAGTCGTGTTTTTGGGGTTCTCATTTCCTGCGTTTGCAACTAATGTGGAGAGCAAATGTTATTACTGTGTGTTTTATGGTACACTACAATACAGTTGAGTCTAATGTCTCTTTTGAAAAAATATAGAAAGAAATGTTTTTTGTTGGTTTTTAAAAATTTTTTTTAGGTAAGGGCTGCAATGGATTGATTGCATTTCCATTCATTTAAAATCAACAGAAGTCGTCGTGCTTCTCCTCAATCGCAGCACTTTCAAATTGTATAATTATTAATTGCGGAAGATCCACTGCTGACGTTTGATCCAACACGTTGTAATTATGCAATTACAGCCGAACCTCAGAACAACGTACCTCGGGGGACCTAACGAATGCTGGTTCGTTGTAACCATATCCAACAAAATGGCCGCCAACTCCGATATATAATACAGTATGAACATTCGTTCATTCATTTTTCCAATCCGCTTATCCTCACAAGGGTCGCGGGGGGTGCTGGAGCCTATCTCAGCTGTCATCGGGCAATAGGCAGGGGACACCCTGAACCGGTTGCCAGCCAATCGCAGGGCACACACAGACGAACAAACATTCGCGGTCACAACCAAACCTTGGGAAAATTTTGACTGTTCACTAAGCCTGTCATGCATGTTTTTGGAATGTGAGAAGAAACCGGAGAAAACCCACGCCGGCCCGGGAGAACATGCAAACTCCACACAGGGAGGCTGGAGCTGAAATTGAACCCGGTACCTCTGCACTGTGAGGTCAACGCGCTAACCACTGAACATTTATAGATGTAAAAACATGATTATGTAATAATACAGTTTAAACATGTCAATTGCAAATATGTGCATACAGTATTCAGAAAACATTTAGTCAGCAAATGAAAAGTGCCTTCTCCAGTTCGGGATGTGCCGCACCCCGAAGCGGTTTATGATCATCTTTCAATCTGTTGGCCTCGAACTCTGCCACGATTTTGTTGCCGTTGCGAATGATTTGTCGAAATCGTTGACATTGCCAATTTATTGTCTCGGCCGAGCTTCATCTGGGAGACTCTCTTTCGAAAGTGCAAGACAATTTCAGCCTTTTTCACTATTTTGTGGCCAAATCTGGTCGGTATAATGAAGTTTACATTATAAAGGTGTTTGTTATAAAATCGGCAAATGGGAAATGAGTGACGTGAAATCGGGACTTGGAAATGTGGACGTTGTAGGGGTGAAAACGTCAACTGGGTACGTTAAAACGAGGTTCAACTGTAACCGTTTTTCATTTCTGATGGATATTTCAAGGTCAGAGTGGACGATAAATGACTGCAAAGGCACAGTCGCATAATCACCTCCACCGGGATTTTTCGTGAAATTTACCAGGGCGTTCTGTGACATCATTGCCGCTAAATCCAACTTACCTTTTTCCACCTTTTCCCAATTCAAAACTGCTCACTGGCCTCCAAGTCAGCTTGAAGTCCCAGTCCGCATGTTGAACTCGTGGGAACAGGACGAAACGCGTTGCCTCCCGGGAGAGGGCGAAAATAGACACCGCATGAAGTACGCGCCCACAAGTCTCCCAACATTTTAAAGTCGCTGCTGATAGATTGACAAACCGTAAACTCTTTTTTTTGGTTCTTATCATTTTCCCCAAATTGTCCAGTTGGAATCTCACACCTTGCGATCGCCTTCACTCGGGCTCTGCTTAGCCTCTCTTCACTTCCTGTTTCCTCCAAAACACACACACACAGCTGGCCTATGTCAGCCACACTGCTTCTTGATGAAGTGTTTTCCCACAAGTGGGGAAGCACATGCGTGCTTTTGGTCTTCTATTAGGCTGTTCTGCATCTTTTAGCAAAAATGAGAAAGACGCCGTACATATTGTATTAAGCACAGGTTTTAACAAGAGAGATGATGAGGAGTTGACAAGTGTCAGTAAAAAAAAAAAAAATTTTTTTAATCCAGATGTCAGAGGGGGACTCTGGGCAAGAGACAATTTGCATACTAGGTGATAGTTAACCAAATGCGAGATTGTCGAAATAAAGAACGCTATTGAAACCTGCTTTTCGTTGCGGGCGCTTAATGCCTTGGCCCAAAAAAGGGAACATTACAGGAATACTCCGTTCCAAATGCGACCTCATAAATGTCACATTAGCTGCCCTCTAATAAATGCAAAGTACACATCCACATCTGGTTCTCCACGTTCATCTATAGGCCACTCCGGACTTGGTTGAACTTTTATCTGAGCCTTTTCTCGCATTTTTCTCCTGGAGCCTGGCTGCCCTTTCGGGGGTCAAAGGGGGAGGGGTCGCGGGTTTGGGGGTCACGTGAGCGAACGTGTGCAGTGAAGGGTTGCAACAGGAGGCTCAGCGAGCCAGACACATTCCAGATGAAGAAAAATGGCAATTTGGGGGGGGGGCTGTGAGGAGGTCATGAGAACAGCAGTTAGCGCACACACACACACACACACACTGTTCTAACTTCTTCCTGTCTTTTTTTAACAGTAAAAGCAGTTTGTTTGTTTGGTGTGCGTGGTCCTGGGAGGTACGGGTTGCGCCAGATGAGTTGACAGCGGATGACGTTGACTGTTTTCATTGGGCGGGCCGTTGCAAACCAAAAAGTGGAAGACCAGCGCTGATTCCAGACTTGTCACTGTAGTTTGTTTTGTTACCCGAAACTTTTCCGCTTCAGCCTCGCAGCACGATCTGATCAGGGTCACTTCTATTTTTTTTTTTCATCCATTTTGAAAATGTTTCCATCCGCAGGATCGTCATTTGGGATGATGTTTTTTTTTTTTTAATCCAGCAGGTTTTTGATCTACGCGGAATCAAAACACGTGCCAAGCAAATACAATTGTGCTTCATTTGTTTTCAACAAGTCAAAAAAGACGACAGTGAATGTGAACATTTGAAGAAAATTCTCATCCTTGCAGACCGGGACCGTGAGCTCACAGCTTCGTCCGAAACCGCAGCGAAACGAGACAGCAGCTTCTGGAAATTTCACGTGAATATCGATCCTCGACGCCGGATGCGGACAGATTGTGCTCTTTATCAAAAAAAAACAGAAAAAGGTGTCCTGGGATCGCCTCCGTGGCGTTGTGGCTTCTTCCGTGCTTTCAGAGAGCAGTTGCTGATTTGACTTTAGAGGAGAGGACCTGCCTGAACCTCCTCTTAAGCTCCTGCATGTTGGGAGATTTGGGCCGGGCTAGGTGGAGACCGCCTCGCCGTTTCTCGCCGTTGCCTCCCCCCAACGCCCGGGACACCTGCGCCATGGATATCACGTGACCCACTTTAAAAAAACAAAAAACAAACTTGCATGGCGTCAGATAACGGAAGCCCACCTCATGACACAGTTGCAGGAAGGCGGTGTGGACGCCCTCGTGGTTCTCCCTGGCTGAGGCCTCGAAGTAAACGCCCCCTGTAGGAAGGGGCGGGATTCCACATCAACACACACTTTGAATCACCGCAAGCACTTTTTTTCCCCCACACCATCTCAACAGGTGGACTTTGTTTATTCCGGAATAACAACATCAAGCAAAATGAGCATGGGGGGCGGGTTCCCACCTAGAGAGGACGCTAACGTCTCGCCTTCGTCTGCCGGCACTTGTCGCGCTCGTAGCAGGTCACTCTTGTTGCCGATCTGTAGGAGATTACACGGCGGATCGGATTAGCGGGATTATCAAAGGCTCACCTGCAGCAAGTGACAACAGCTCCCACTCGTCTGGGAGGTCCGTCACAAAAAAAACGAGCGGTTGCGGCCTGTGAAGAAAGTGTTCGGAATTCCTTGACCGGGCGCGGGTGCAGCAGTGCAACCTTATCCACAATGGAATTCCTTCTCCCCGATTATTGTCATGTTCATAGGTGGTGATGTATCCAAATCGAATTCCGATACACTGAACTTGTCTTTGATCATTTCAGACATGAAATACCGTATTGGTCCGAATATAAGACGGTGTTTTTTGAATTGAAATAAGACTGAAAAAGTGGGGATCGTTTTATATTCGGGGTCTAGACGTTATACCCATTCACGACGCTAGATGGCGCCAGATATCATTGAGGCGAATGCTGAATTTGACTCCCCAGGCCAAAGCGAATCCCTGTCACAGAATAAAAATACAAATAGCGGTAGCACAAAGAAGAAAAATAAAAAATAGCGGTAAGAAAGAAAAGAGAAAAAAAGAAAATAATAGAAGAGAAAACAGAAAATGGAGAAACGTAGCGACAATCTGGAGAAAAGTGGTTCGAAGATCGTCCACGTTAACCGGCAGCCGAGGAGAAGTTATGATGTAATTTACATTTCAAAAACCAGAAGCCATTCATTTACGAATGTGATTGCACTTTAGATTTGAATCAGGCAAAATAACATGCTCTGTCTCTCAAATATATTGTTATAATCATTTGTTTCACATGTACTGTCATTATTTTATGTATAAAAATTAATTTGGTGTTCAAAAAGTATTTTTTCAAACTTGAGTGTTGAAAAAGAGGGGGTCGTCTTATAATCCTTACCTAATCCTTACCTAACCCTAACCCTAACCCAAAGTCTTATATTCGGGCTAATACGGTATAGTAAGTCCCAAAAAAAATGTAGAAACAGCACAGTCGAAATCCAAAACGTGCCACTGACCAGTATGACAGGGATGTTTCCCGACGGGTGGATGCGTCTGACGTGTTGGTACAGCGGGCGGATGGTGCGATAGCTACTGTGGTCCGTGATGGAGAAAACCAGCACGTAGCCGTCGGCCCAGTAGATGGACCTGCCGGTTGAAAGCGTGTAAGCGGCGCGTGCGAAAAGACAACGCGCGTGAGCTGGTGGGCGCCTGACCTGTTGATCTGCTCCTGGCAATAGAGGCCCTCGGCGTCGTCCTGCGCACAAACAATCATCAAGTGTTTGCGAATGACAGCGCGGAGGACACGTCTGTGGAGGGTAGGGCGGCAAAAATTACAGAAACTTTCCACCGAAATTCAAGTGGATTTTTATGGAAGGAGTCAAAAATTTAGCAGGTTGAATTACAAAAATTGACACTCTTGCGGTGGCGACGAAAGTTAGACGGCTCGCCATCCGCGCCACCAGGAGGGGCTTCCTCAACAATCGTTATCTTGCCCCCGGAGGAAGCAAGCGTCTCCGAGGACCGTCCTTTGTAAACATGTCGCTCTCCTTTAAGTGCCAGCGTCCCAGCCTAACATCGCATCCTGTCGCTTCGCACACATTCCTGACCTCGCTTGGAGATAAGGGTGCAAAAACAGAAACTGGCAAGGGGCTTATCTGCCAAACGTTGCCGGTAAGCGCCGCCGCCGGCAATGGCCCGACGACAAGCAGCCGCTGCGTACCTGCAGAGCTACGCAGGGCGTGTCCTGGATCTGAAGTGACACCTCTTCACCGTCCAGGGTGACCTTTCTGGAGTAGAGCGCACCTGCATGGCCGATGAGTGGAAAAAGGGGATCAATCGTTTCAAATACAAGGATGAGAAGGGGAAACGTTGAGGGGGGGGATTTACCTGTGTTGGCTTCATAGTCTCCAATAAAGCGTTTTGTCAGAAACCTGACGATGAGAGCTGGAAAAAGGCAGAGCGAGTTCTGAGAAAACAAGTGGTGTTGACCTACGTGCCACCCATTTTGTTGTTATCTAGGGCGCAATTTGCCTTTTTGGGAACAGTCTCAAACAAACAGGTTCAAAGTCCCAAGTGGAAAAATGACGCAAATATCACCAGGCCAAACCAATAAAGACAAGAAGAAAATAATTATAATAATAACACAGTGATCCCTCGCTATTTCGCGGTTCGTTTATCGCGACTTTGGTGCATCGCGGATTTTTTCCAAACATATTCATATTTATTTGGAAGTCCGCAAAAAGTCCGCAAACGGTCCGCGAGAAGAGAAAGAAAGAGAGAGAGAGAGAGAGAGACTTATGAGAACAAAAGCAGGTCTCTTCCATCCTTAATTGTCTAAACAACTTTAATTGACTAATCATAAACACGTCTGATGCAGCGGGATCGCTGGCCTGTGTGTGTGTGTACGTGTGTGTGTGTGTGCGTGTTAGTGCGCTCTGCTCAAGCGCAAAGGCCCACTTGGGGCATTTTTTTTAAATATACATGTTAATTGGTCGCTACTTCGCGGATTTTCGTTTATCGCGGGTGGTTTTGGTCCCCATTAACCGCATAAACGAGGGATTACTGTAATCATAATCACAATAATACATTTATTTTGAAAGTGCTTTTCATAGTACTCAAAGACACTTTACAAGAGTTTACAACACAAATGACAATAAAATGCTCATTGATGATCAAAATAAGCCAGAAGTGTCCAAATCACCCCTTGGTTGTTATTCGCAGCCCCCCCCCCCCCCACTGCTATTAATTTGACAAAAGAAATAATATGCAGTACATGAAAACAACATAATGGGTGCCTTGAGTACTGCAGTGTTTGTTTGTTTTTTTTGCCGTACAATGCAAGTTTTCTTGTGAAAGAAACATGCTGAAAATATGAATTTTGATGGATTTGGGTTAGGGTGATTTGAAAAACGAGTGACTCGAGATACGAGCGCGGTAGCGGAATGGAATGACTTCAACGTCATCGACTCAAGTTGATAGTGTTTGGACAACGGATGGGTGGATGGTTGAAGGGGGGTTTGAACACCCATGCAATAAAGGCACCAGTAATCCTAAAGGAAGGAATTCCTATCATCCCTCCCCTGTCACACTTGAGCCGAGCTGGGAATTCAAACGTTTGCATTGGAATCAACCCGGAGTGCTCACGTACCAGTTTTGCCGACGTTGCTGGCCCCCAGCACCACGATCTTCACCGTCTTGTTGGGCACGCAGTCCGGCAGCGGGTACTCGGGGATGGGCAGCAGCAGAAAGTTGGCGGACCCGCTGTTGTTCATGGCTCCCGGTGCGGGGAAAGGGGTCGTTCCAGCCAGCAGCATTGACCTCGGATCCGTGTGGGAGCGAGATCACCCTCCTCCTCCTCTTCCTCTTCTTCCTCCTCCTCCTCCTCCTCCTCCTCCTCCTTCTCTTCGCGGCGCCGAGGACAACTCAGTCCAGTATTCCCAGAACCCCCGAGCTCTTTTATCCCCGTGTGTGCTTCTGCTGCAGGGCAACTCTTGAAACCTGCGCCAAACGCATGTCGCAATCCTCCAAAAGCGCCAACAGGCTCCAGGCAAACTCCGCGTGGACGTGGGGGGAACGTGCGCACTGGGCACTGCACTGGGCAGGGCGAAAGACGAAGAAGAGGAGGACAAGGAGGAAGGAGGAGGCAAACTTCATTCGCCAGACCGCCCCCCCAGGAAAAGTTTTTTTTTTTAAAAGTCCATTTTAGGTCGATTCCAGTGACAGAGCTACGTGGGGGGGGGGGGGGCGGCAGCGATAGTCATACATTTTGAAATAAACGGAAATCTTAAATACTGTACTTAAGTATTCATTAAAAACAAACTGAATCGAATATTGACATATACAAATATTTTAATCTATACCTAAATAAGCAAATTGGATTAAATACGTGAAATTAAAATACAGTAAACACTCAGAGATCAAATTAAAAGACTTAAATATTGAAATAAGCATTGAAATACTTTTAATAAACAGTAAAATAACTAAAAACACAACACTGCGACTGACTGACGAGCGTTTCAGGGTGCAGTCTGGTTTTTGTTCATCAAATTTTGTCATTATGTTATATAAAATGGTATATATCAAAAGTGCCAGCGGTATCGCGACGCAGTATCGAAGAGTGAATACTCGTACTAGAATCGTTCTGGAAAAAAAGTGGTACGAACAACCCTATTGAAAAACAAACTGAATTGAATATTGACGTATAAAAAATATTTTAATCAATACCTAAATAAGCAAATTGGATTAATGACGTGAAACTAAAAGAAATACTCAGACATCTGAATATGAAATTAAAAGACTTAAATATTGAAATAAGCATTGAAATAATGTCAATAAACAGCAAAATAACTAAAAACACAACTCGTCATTATTTATTGATGAAGCTTCACTCAAATTGAGTTCTTTGTTACACATTCTTAATCGATAATCTTGATTTATTTATGTTTTACTTTATTGAACAGATCAATCCATTTTAAAAATATCATTTTGGGAGAAAGATGATCTCACACAAAACAATCTATCAGATTACAAACGTGGGAGCAAAAAAAATCTCCAAAATCATCACTGACTTTGAGTCCTAACACGCAAGTTAATTTGCAGAGGAATTTTACCACGTGTACAAAACAAAGGAAACATTTACATGGATATAAGTTTCGTTATATACTGTATATCAGTTTCGTTCTCTGAATCTCTGAATCTCGTACAATCTGTGTGTTGTGCAAAACAATCAGTCAAGATAAAGATGAACACCTATGTTCAAGATAAATGATGAGGAAAAACCCTCAGGTCGTCCCTGATAAATTGAATGGATGCGACGTCAATGTATCCCACATGGCCATTACTCAACTGGGCGGTGTCCATTTCCTCCCCTATCTTTGCAGTCGCATCAACAATGTAATTGTGCCATTGCGCCTCGCCAGACTTTATGGAATTTGTTCGATAAGAACTGTGACCAATATAAAGAAAATAAAAACTGACATCGTTTAGGCACCGCCTGCGTTTTCTATTCTGATTACAAGCATCCAACACACTATCATTCTTCACTGCACGTCAGGTTGTAGAGTCAAGAGAAACGACAACGTTATAAACACAATCCGATGAAGGAAGTCTTGTTACTTTAACTTCAAAATAAAACCACAGTAAAAATATAAATAAATAATATAGTAATGATGATGATGATGATAATAATAATAATAATACATGAAATAACGTTTGAGCTGTGAGAAAAAAGTGACATCGTAAAACTTGAGTAGAAATTACGATATGAATTGTTAATCATTATGATGCGAGAGAGGGGAAACGTGGCGTGCCCTGTCGAGCTTGACCGTCGTAGTAAGCGGGGCAAGAGAAACATACACATAGATGTAGAATATTTAGACAGACTGTTTTGGTTTTGGTGTACGTTAGCACCTCGGCCATACTGGATGTGTCAACTGTGCTCGGTTTTTTTTGTTTTTGTTTTTGTTTTTTAGGAACAAGGTAGTGCCATTCTGGAATAATCTTGGTCGTGATGTTGTTAACTCTCCCATACTGGCATTTTTTTAAGGACGCGCGGCTCAACAAGGTTGGGGTTGGGAGACCGCATAGAGACCTACCTCAGTCCCTGCTGGTCAATGTACTTGTTTGGATTTGTTTTTTATTATTATTTATTTTTGGGGTTTGTCATGAATATTCACGTGCAAATGCAGTGGAAACACATAAACACGGGTAAGGTAACATTAGTTAAAGGCACAAATTATTCCCAGTCTGTCCAAGACGAGTTATATGTTGTGTGTTTTGTTGTATTTTATGTTAAATATTTTGTAAAGCGCTTTGTTTCAGCTGAAGGTGTTATTAAAGTGCTATATAAATAAAGATGTATTGAATTTTTGTTTTTAGATGTATGTATATGATTTTGTTTGATGTTGCTGTTGGCAATATTTTGTTTATTGGTTGACAAGGAGAATAACAATAATAATAACATTGTTGGCATAATCACAATACCTTCACCGAACTTCAAAAGTCGACAGTCGTGTACTGACCTGCGTTAGCATGAGTTTGAATGTGATTGGTTAATTCTTGAACATAGCCGCTTGTGCTAACACATTATCTGAGTTCATTTTTTAACTTCCTCTTTCATATAGATTAAATAAAAACGAAAATACACGAGTCTGTCCCCCTAATCGGGGTAATAAATTAAATTCAATCCAAAAATAAAGAATGGACTTTGGTGTCGTTGGCCCCATCCAATGTGGCGGCAACGTAGACGTGCGGTTAAGTGTTTACGGCGTAATCTTGTCTAGGTGCATGATGCGTACGGGGCAAAGTAAGCTTTGGAGCGTTGAAGCCTAGAAGCTTTCCAGCCTCTCCCGGAACTGGGCAGCCGTATCGGCTGGACATTTCACCGTCAGGGTTTGGTCCAACATGGCGGCGAACGGATGGAAATACTGATGACAGTCCGAAAGATCGCCTCGATTTGTACGATGGTAAGGATTTGCCATTTTGGGCTCCGTTCTTGGCTGTCGGCGATGGGCTAGCTGCCGCGCTAACTTGCTTGCTAAGCCTCCACTACATAACAACAACACACTTTGAATGCTTAAGTCAATACTTTCGCTTTTGTATCCATGCCAGAAGCGTGAGCCCCGTCGCACATTACTGCTCGTATCCACCGCCCTGGGATACTATGTTTGGGTTAAAGTTGATTCTTTCCCCTGGTGATGCCTGTTGGTTTGGACGTTAGCACGATCAGCATTTCCACCGCCTGTCATGTGATGGAAACGGTTACGTTTCCAAAGTGAGCTTTTTGAGCTGCTGACCAACATTTGCTTCATGTGGAGGTCGAAGTTGAAAAGGGGAGAAAAAGAAATTAGAGCCTGAGGTGTGCTTGTTGTCTTTAGTACACAGATTCCCAATCTGCCGCGAGAGCTCATCCAATCACACAATTTTATTTCATAGGTCGAGAAATAACGGGTTGCTAATCGGTGTTGGCATTTGTACAACACAATATTTATGTGACAAGATTTCCCCCAAATTACAGTTTTTCAAAACTTTAAGTCTGGTTAGCCAGAATGGCTTCAAGTGGTGTCGAACGTAGCATGAATTTTGAACATTGGATGATGGGTTCTAGAGAAGCTGAATTTTTTTCTCAGTTGAAAAAAAAAATAAGTGGCCTTTTGGGGAACATTTTGTGTGATATCGCCTATTGAAAATCACTATGCAGTGTAAAACAGTAGAACTTGATTATTTGTCAGCATATTTCCTCGAGAATTTGCTTTCGTCTGCACACTGGGGTTTCTGCTCATTTGATTGGCCAACAGGTTACAATTGAAACTGTCCACCAATAAGCTTGCAGGGCCCAAATTCCATGGGGTTCTTTAAGGGATGCATCAGAATTACCATTTCAAACAGGGTGGCTCGCCACTGAGACAGTGCAAATGGAACGTAATTGGTGAGAAGGGCATAGAAAGGTCATGTACTTCACTCATCCGTTGTTTTTCCTGAATTTTGAAGGATTTTAGAAGCATTTTTTTAAATTTTAAGAACATTTCGCAAAGGGCAGCCACTTGTCATGTTGCTGCTGTATGTTGAACTCAACATGCTTGCATTTCTCACGAAGCAAAAAAAAAACAATTTGCTGCTAAATGAAGATGAGACGTTCTTCACTACTCAGACTGACATTTTGGTGACATTCTGTCGGATTGCTTCTGAATGTTATTTTCCCTCCATAGGGCGCCAATGCCTCTGCCTTAGAGAAGGAGATTGGACCAGAACAGTTCCCCGTGAATGAGCACTACTTTGGATTGGTCAACGTCAGTAATCGGTGGCTCCGTCTCCACATTCCAAGGCAATTGCTTACAACAAAGTTGTCTGTCTGTTCCTCAGTTTGGCAACACGTGCTACTGTAACTCGGTGCTGCAAGCTCTCTACTTCTGTCGGCCATTCAGGGAGAAGGTGTTGGCCTACAAGGTAAAGCGACATTACGGTGAGGCTGGCGGAGTACCGCTTGGCTTGCTTCTCTGACACCTGCAGGTTTTGTGCTCGCAGGTGCAGCCCCGACGCAAGGAGTCTCTGCTCACCTGCCTGACTGACTTGTTCAACAGCATCGCCACACAGAAGAAGAAAGTGGGCGTCATCCCTCCGAAGAAATTCATCTCACGGCTGAGAAAGGAAAATGGTGGGCACTTTTTATCGACTCAACTGTTGTTGTTGATTGACTAAAACGTCACCTCAAAATTCTGATTTGGGGAATGGTGAATTTGGTGCCGTATCAATAGTGTTGCTACAGTTTCCTTGAAAAATGACTGATTATGTGCTTGGAAAGTAACTTAACCGATTACTTTCTTTTAAAAGTAACTGAAGTTCGATTACAAGTTACCGTAAATTACATTTAGCAGCTACCAACAACCGTTCTTAGCATAAAAATGACAGCCTATTTTGACACTTTGATTGGAAGTGCATTTTTAAACTGACATTTGAGAAGAGTAACAATACATTTTTTAAAATTAATTAAATAAAGACACCCACCGGCCATAAATATTTGTATATATTTTTTTAAATGATTAAAAATAATAATAATAATAAAGACGTCTTTCAAGACTTTACTTAACATAAATATATATTTTCTAAAAATCTAAAATAGAATCTTTTTTTTACTTAATTTACCTATTCATGTTGTACTGTTGTACTGGCAAAACTCAACATTTATAATGTCCATAGTTGACAACGAATACATTGAGAGACCTCCTGTCGTAGTCACAATCTGGTGGGACTTTCTCTTTAAACTTGAATGCATATTGTGCTGCAATAATAATAATTTAAAAAAAAAATATATATATATATATATATGCGGCCCGGTAGTCCAGTGGTTAGCACGTTGGCTTCACAGCGCAGAGGTACCAGGTTCGATTCCAGCTCCGGCCTCCCTGTGTGGAGTTTGCATGTTCTCCCCGGGCCTGCGTGGGTTTTCTCCGGGTGCTCCGGTTTCCTCCCACATTCCAAAAATATGCATGGCAGGCTGATTGGACACTCTAAATTGTCCCTAGGTGTGAGTGTGGGCGTGGATGGTTGTTCGTCTCTGTGTGCCCTGCGATTGGCTGGCAACCAATTCAGGGTGTCCCCCGCCTACTGCCCGAAGACAGCTGGGATAGGCTCCAGCACCCCCCGCGACCCTAGTGAGGATGAAGCGGTTCGGAAAATGGATGGATGGATGGATATATACAGTGATCCGATCCCTCGCTTATAAGAACAAAAGCAGGTCTCTTTCATCCTTAATTGACTAATCATAAACACATCTGCTGCTCTGTGGGATCGCTGGCCTGTGTGTGTGTGTGTGTGTTAGTGAGCTCTTCTCAAGCGCCCACGTGGGGCAATTTAAAAAAAAAAAAAGTTTATTGGTACATCGTGGATTTTCGTTTATCGCGGGTGGTTTTGGTCCCCATTAACCGCGATAAACAAGGAATTACTGTACATATATGGTGTTATTGAAGCACTCTGTCAACAGCACAGTATGAGAAAAAAAATAAAAATAAAATAAAATTTCATCTTTTTGTTTTGAGCTCACAAACTCCAAAGAGCGACTGTATTTCCAGCTTCCAAACGTGACACTTTCTCCCCGTCCTCCCTTGCCGTTTATGGCCACGCGAGTCGTTAATGCGCTGAAAACGATGATGTCACTCCCTCTGACTGGAATGGGAAATTGAATACGGCCACATTGCATTTCACCGTGTTCCAGTGAAATTGACCTCGTTTAGTGAGCACTGAGCATGTATTTTATTATTCATTAACTACCATTCGTTTTACAATACAACCCGTGCGTGAGGGAGGCACCGTGGCTTCCAAGTTTGAAGTGTTGTAAATTTGTTCTCCCTGCCGTTTAGAAATGGTGATGTTTCTTACATGTGGAAGACGACATATTGCACAAAATAACACTTTGTGGTATTCGGAAAGTAACTGTAGTCTGATTACTTGACTGGAAAAAGTATCACGTTCGATTCGTCGTTACTCCAAATTGTGCATATTTGGAGAAACACATTCGTAACGCCTTCCCGTCATCACTGCGCACGATGAACTGAGAGAGGAGTGGGGAATAACTTTTGTCACCAATTTGGTGCAATATAAACAAAATGGACTTCACTTGAGCACGTCTCCGCCTTCTTCGTGCAGAACTCTTTGACAACTACATGCAGCAAGATGCCCACGAGTTCCTCAACTACCTCCTCAACACCATCGCAGACCTGCTCCAGGAGGAGAAGAGCCAGGAGGGGCAGCAGAATGGAAAGCTGGTGCAGAATGGAGGAGGTGGCGGCGGCGAGGTAGTCGTACTAGGAGGAGGTGGAGAAGAAGGAGGAGGAGGAGGAGGAGGAGGAGGCGGAGGCGGCGAAAGCGGGAAGGAGACGCAGCAGACGTGGGTCCACGAAATCTTCCAAGGAACGCTAACCAACGAGACACGCTGCCTCAACTGTGAAGCGGTGAGTGACGAACTAATGCCGCTCTCGCTCATCTCAATTGACATGACGTGGGCCATGCGTAGTTAAAATGTTATGCCAGTTGCCGTACGTCGCTGGCATAGACGGACAACGATTCCCGCGTTCCAAGAAATTGCTGCTTCCCCAAAAGCTTTGTAGTTGCCTTTCGATGCCTCAAGATGGTGGCAATGCACTACTTTTGTCGAAATGAAACTCTTCAACTCACTGAAAATATTTCCTTGGCGCCAAGATGCCACAGGATGGTGGCAAAGCACTACTTTCTGTCTAAAAGAAGCTGCTCAATTCACTTCAGCTTAGGTCCGTGGCACCGAGATGCCAAAAGGGAATACCCTAGCTTGCTTTACTCCATATTTTTTTGTTGTCGTCAATGAATCAATTTCGGACCGGTTTAGTGTTAGAGTCAAACCTCGGTTTTCGTCCATAATCCGTTTCAGAAGGCTGTTTGAAAACCGAAATTGTTCGAAAACCGAAACGCCGCTCTTTTTAAAATAAAGTTAAAACATAAAAATGTTTACTGAACACGTCTGCTCATAATGGAAAGTAACACGAGGAAGCGTCACTTCCTCGTGTAAGGAAGGCGAGAGGAGTCAAATGGTGCATTCAAGTGCGCTCAGTTTGTTCAAGAACCGAAATTTGTTCGTCATCCTAGGCATTAAAAAACTCTACATTTTTTGCCGAAAACCGAATTGGTCGAGATCCGAGACGTTCGAAAACCGAGGTTTGACTGTACCACGGCACCAATGATGGATTCTCAAGCCCCATGGTTGGGAATCACTGGCATAGGGTACCGAAACTGCAGCGAGAGGACTGCATTCGTGCACTGTGTGGATGAGGATGATGGTGATAGTGATGATGTCACATCACTGTTGCAGGTCAGCAGCAAGGATGAGGACTTCCTGGATTTGTCGGTGGACGTGGAGCAGAACACATCCATCACGCACTGCCTCAGGTGATGGCAGCCGCTGAGCATTTATTCCTTATCCAGGATGTACTAAAGCACTTTTTGGCGCACTGGTAGCACCACTGGAGTGCATTAATTGAACAACGTCACGTTACTCGTGAGACAAACCTTGACATCTGCGTGCCACTAGTATGACTAGTGAAGCACGAGATGATAACGATTACAAATTTATAATGTACACAGACCACAGTAGTTTCCTATTAAGGTTGACATTTGTTGGCCAAAAGTGCACAAGTAGTGAAAAATGCAGTGGTTCTAAGATCGTGCCCAGGTGGTTCTATAAGTGTGCCCAATTGCCTAATTTCGTGAGGATAAATGTGTGGCCGTCTCCTTTTTGGACCTCTTAGGGGCTTCAGCAACACGGAGACTCTGTGCAGTGAGTGCAAGTACTACTGCGAGCAGTGCCGCAGCAAACAGGAAGCCCAGAAAAGGTTAGCCGGTCGTCCTCCGTTGTTTTTTTTTTTGGGTGGCTTGTTGCACGGTTTGACAGGTTTCCGCTGCTCAGGATGAGAGTGAAAAAGCTGCCGATGATCCTGGCGCTGCACCTCAAACGCTTCAAGTACATGGATCAGCTGCACCGCTACACCAAATTGTCCTACCGCGTGGTCTTCCCTCTGGAGCTCCGCCTCTTCAACACGTCGGGGGACGCCACCAACCCGGACCGCATGTACGACCTGGTAGCAGTGGTGGTGCACTGTGGCAGGTGGGACCCGACCTTCGACTTACGGCTCGCCTACTCTGTCACTTTCTGTCTCACTCGTTCATGCTATGTTTGTCCTCTTCAGTGGGCCCAACCGAGGCCACTACATCACCATCGTCAAGAGCCACGGCTTCTGGCTCCTCTTCGACGATGACATCGTTGAGGTGCGTTCCCGGGGCATGTCGTGGGTTTGAAATTTCTCCTTCCAGCAAGGAGCTGGCAGTTGTCTTTGCGTCTTTGGCCTCTGATGGCAAATGACCTGGCTTTTGTAGTTTGTAACGTAGTCTCATGTTTGTTTTTTTGGGGGGGGCTGGTAAGCTTGAGAAATGAAAATTTGAAATGAAAATGACATTTTTCGCCACCGCGTGTGGCAGGTGACTCATCAAGTCTTCCAAAAAGTCAAACCAATAATTAAGGACGGACAAGTACGGGCCTTATTTGAAGCTATCGAGTACTTACGAAGAATGATGATACCAGCCACTGATACTTAAGGCAAGAAAAGAAAGTCTGACATCGAGTAAACCAGCTTTACAGCACTATCCTGCGGCCGTTTGACGAATCAGTGACTCTGTCATTATGTTTTTTTAATTTTATGTCATATTAGTGGGTTTGGTCCTTTGTGTCGCCGATTACTCATATGAATTGCAAAATGGCTTGTGAACTATTCAAAAATATTAACTCATTCAGTACCAGCCAATTCTGGACCAAGTCTGAAAAGACGTTTACAAACGTCTTTGGGAGTGAATGAGTTAATTGCATTGCAGAAGATGAATTGCTTTCTGGAATGTTGGGAATTTCTTCTGTAGTTCAGCGTCTGCCCGGCATCCAAACACCAGGTCAGGACAAAGTTCTGGTTTTCGTTTTCTACAAACAATCTTGTGTTATTCCTGCAGAAAATCGACGCGCAGGCCATTGAGGAGTTCTACGGCCTGACATCGGACATTTCCAAAAACTCAGAGTCGGGATACATCCTCTTCTACCAGTCTAGAGACTGAAGCGACCCGTCAGTGAGAACCACGTCACAGCGGGCATCAGGACAGACCATTCTGGGCTTTTTTTTTTCTTTTTTTTTTTTTTTTTTTTTTTTTAACCCGCGAAGGCGGAGCTTAGTGCCACATCGCTGGCTGGGATTGGTCGAGACGTCCCAGCGGCCTCGAGGAAGACGGACGTGAGCTTTGCCCAAGCTCAGCAACTGACAGGACTCCTATTCAATGTCCATATTCAAGTGTGTGAAATTAGCCGGGCGGGGTTCCGTTTAGCCACACGCTAATGGCCCACGTGGCCCCTCCCTCCCTCCCTCCCTCCCAGGTGACTCCAAAGAGGTCCAAAGTGAACTTCCAAAGTCTTTGTGTTGCGTCTCACACACGTTAACGTCGCCGAAGGGCTTGTTAACCCGACACGCAGTCGTTCGGTTGCCAAGTGGCAAACACTCGGAGCTCGGCGACGGGTCCAAGCAGAGCTCGACGGCAGTCACGCTTCCTTCCACGACTGCTGCACTGAACTGTACAGTCAACCCCCCCCCCCCCCAACCACCGCGCACATTTTAGTTGACTCTGCTGTTTGCAGCAGGGGTCAACGTTGCAAAATGAGAATGTGTTCTCCGTTGCCTTACGTCAATAAATAAAGTATAAATCAATCGACAAATACTGTATTCGGCATTGGTGGGTTCCCCCTTCAAAGTCAACACGTGCTAGCTAGCCACACGCTTGCACTCAAAGTGCACAAATGTAATCAAGTCAAATGACATGATGATTTAAGTATTCATGTTATGATGAATGTTTCACTTATTTTTACTTGGATGTCACACTTGACGAATGCCCCTCTGGTCTCCTATTGTTGGATATGTGAGACTTGATTTTTATTTTCATTTGGTGAGAGTGCATGTGTAAATATATAAAGTTGTTATCGGAAGCGATAATAAATGTTCGCTTGAAATGAAAGATGGAATTATTCAGCGTATGAATCATAATCAAGCATCGAATGTGTAATGTGCTGAATACGCTAGTGGCGCTTTTTATTTGAAAAGGTGTCAAATGTTGCTCCGTCATGGTTAAACTGTACTTAATTTGAATAAGTTTAAAAAAAAAAAAAAAAGTTGAAAGTGACAGGAAAAATTCTCTTGTTATTGGGTCAAAGGACACAATACATTTTTGATCCGAACCACAACCACTGCGCCATTTGTCGGAGGATAAACTGTGCAAACACTGCAGCTCTGCTTACCTTCTGGCTTTTCACATGATCTGTGCTGTCCTGCTGTATGCAGCCAAGTCACGGATGGAGAAACTTAACTAACTTAACTAAATTAGTGCCACAAAGTTAACACGTGATCACGGACACTTTTGTGAAAGGCATGACATTTATGTACCCAATCTGACAGTTGGGCCAGGCACTTTTTATACGACTTTTACATCATATTCCCTCACCAAAACAAACTGACGGATGCTTTTCAGGTCATATGTACAGTGGACACTTTATTGCATTTTACCGAAAATAGATCGAACAAAATAGCTGTAGTTGAAAAAAATGTACGTTACAGTATGTACACAGAATGATTCCTTCATGTCACACCCTCAGATTGTCATAGAAAAAAGTCAAGTCAGTCGCACAAATACAGTCAAACCTCGGTTTTCGAACGTCTCGGTTCTCGACCAATTCAGTTTTCGACCAAAAATTTTGAGTTTTTTATGCCTCGGATGACGAACAAATTTCGGTTCTCGAACAAACTGAGCGCAATTGAATGCACCATTTGACTCCTCTCGTCTTCGTTACACGAGGAAGTGACGCTTCCTCGTGTTGCTTTCCATTGTGAGCAGACGTGTTCAGTAAACATTTTTATTTTAAAAAGAGCGTGGTTTCGGTTTTTGAACAATTTCGGTTTTCCAACAGCCTTCTGGAACGGATTATGGACGAAAACCGAGGTTTGACTGTACTTCGTTTGTCCGTCAGCATCCCCTCGATTGTGTTGATAATCACTCCCAAGCCTTTATATTGTGAGGCAGCCATTTTGCAGTGTTCTTGCAATGTGACACGATTGCATACGGGACTAGGGAATAAGTCAACGATTCAGAACACAGCCCACCACCACCACCACCGCCACCATCACCATCACACCAAGGTCTCAGAGCTCGAGCCTTTCCCTGTGAAAAAGTCCCAGAAGCTGGCCTTGCTTTCCTCGGGGGGCGCCTGCCTCACCCAAACGCTGCCCGCGTCCGCCGGGTACTGCTGACTGGAGGTGGAAGACACGGCACATAAGGCAGGCTGGGCCAGACTGAGCAGGTTGTGGTGGGAGTGGAACTGGCGCATGTGACGGACGGATTTGCCAGGCCGGACTTCTGTTGGGACGCAGTATTGCGTTAAAGATCTTTGGCTCGTTTCCAAAGGCTACGAGGCACTCTCTTAGAATACTGATGATGTCATCAGCAGAGGTGAAAGGAGAGCATACCGTATCTGCTGTTGTGCTGCTTCCTGCTCTGGTTCATCTTGAGCACGCTGAGGAAGACTTGGCTACTTAGGCCGCCCTCAAGCGATGAGCGGGGCTCCATCGGGGTCGGGGACAGACTCCCAGTGGAGGCTCCGACAGAGTCCAAAGACGCTCCCGTGTCCCGGCGGCCGCCCAAGCCGGCGCCGCTCTCCGTCGTCACGTAACTGCCGCTGTAGGGGCGGAGTCGAGCGGGGTTAGGGCTGCGTTTGTAAGGCAGTCAGTCGTCAAAACGGTGATTGTCGTCACCTGAGTTTGCGGCGGAGGAGATAGTCGATGATGTCGGGGTCGGTCTGGATCAGACTCACCAGGACTTCCTGTTGTAGCTCGGCTGACACCTACGGAACACGCTGGAATAATTTGGTGCAACTCAACCACGTCGGATTCACCATGCTTCATTGAGACGTCCCAACTCCTCTCTGACAACATCAGTGCGTCACTAATATTAGTCGTTCTCCGTAGAGGATAAAGAATATGTGACTGTGAGTCAACTTTACCTGGGAGTAGCACTGAACAGCTCGAGCCTATTTTTCATATACCGTATTTTCCGGAGTATAAGTCGCAGTTTTTTTCATAGTTTGGCCGGGGGTGCAACTTATACTCTGGAGCGAGTTATGTGTGAAATGGTTAACACATTGTACACATCACGTTATTTTCACATTAAACCGCTCTCGGCCTGTGTTGATACTTTCCACGTTGGCGGTAACTGAGAAAAACAACTTACGATGAGTCTCACGTAAGCGACGTAGAAGAGGAAGCGCTGCATCTTCTACCTCCGGAGTTGGCGGAGTTGTTTAAAAGTGACACCGAGCATGAAGATTTCATTGGATTTCGTGAGTTGGAGTGACGCTGATGGTTTGGTAAATTTGTTAGCATGTTCTTTGTGCTATAGTTGTCTAAATAACTCTTAATATGTTAGGGTTAGGGTTAGCCAGGCACATTCACAGTTTGTTGTTTAAGCGTCATGTAACGTTAGCATATCATACACTTATTCAGCCTGTTCTCTAGTTTTATTTTAATTTTAAATTGCCTTTCAAGCTGAGACGTATGTTTTTGGTGTTGGATTTTATCAAATAAATTTCCCCCAAAAATGCGACTTATACTCCAGTTATAACTAATATATATATTTTTTCCTTCTAAATTATGCATTTTTTGGATGGTGCAATTTATAATCCGGAGCGACGTAAAATCCGAAAAATACGGTATCCATATTGCTCGCCATTTGCCAAGACTAAAGCAGAATCACCATGAAAAGTCTCCTGTAGTTCTGCATGAGCGCCAGGGTAACGTTAATAATAGCCGTGCTGTCCTCCATGCCCACGGCCTGTGGACCGGCCTCTCCTCCTCGTTCCCTTTGGAGCAGGTTGGGTCCAAAGATGACCGCCAGGTTGGCGGCCGTCATCTTGTTTCCGGGGATCTGTGCCGGTCAGAGAGGCAAGTTCATGAGCGGCGGGCCAAAGATCGAGTCGCTATCCGTGCCGGTTGAAAAACGTAATAGAAAGTACGGATATCCCTTTTCAAATATAGGGAGTAAAATCCAAGTCTACTCATGTACGGGAACAAAATATTTGCACTCCAGGACGTGGCACCACTGACCTCCTCGTCGTTGGCGCCGACGCTGTCCTGGGCGAAGCTGTGGACCGTGTGAAGGAAAGTGAGGAGGCGCAGCAGCGTGTCACAGTTGCAAGGAGGCAGCAGGTAGAGGAGGTGCTGCAGGTACTGGAGCTGCTCTTCTCCTCCAAGGACTGGACGACACCCACAGAAAAAAAAATTATCAAGTGGAAATGAGTTATCGACCACAAATTATGTATCTGAGGATAGTTGTGGTGCAATGCGTACGGTTGGCGTGCAGGAAGGCGGGGTACAGCTCTCTGGTGAGCAGAGGATCCGGCATTTCTCTCAAAAACTCTTTCAGCAAGGCAGCCACGTCGTGCACGCTGTGCTCCTTGTCCAGCTGGACGTCCATGCCCGCGTCAAAGTCCTCCCTCAGCTGCGCGGCGGGGGTGGGGGGGTGGAGAGACAAGGACGGGATGCTAACGGCGTCTGTATTTGTCAACGCGCCCACCAAGAAGTGAGCTCACCTGCCGCACCCTCTTCTTGGAGCTCCCAACCCGGAAGATGCCCACGGTCTGAAGACCTGAAGGGAGGACGGAAGGCGAGTCAGGCGTGCTGACAGAGCGCAAGATAAAGAGAGAGGAGGATGGCCCGCCTCACCGTGGGCCTCGATGTGGCCACAGCAGCGCTCCAGAACCTGAGGCACCTGCGGGTAGAATGGGTTGAGGCTCAGCCTGCTTTGGCTCCTGCCCTCCGACGAGCCGCCGCCGTTCATCTTCAGCTCCAGCTCGGCCGGATGGGAGAGCTGCAGTGCCTCCAGCAAGCGGGACTGACTGTCCACCAGATCGGAGATGGAGTCGACAGAGAGGCCACCCTGGGATCGGAGCGAAGTAGACAGAAGTACGGTTTCTATTGTGTTCCGTTCTGGTGCCAGTCGTTCGGCTGCCTGGTGGCAAATTAGCTTGTCAGGGAGCATTTTTCCCTTTGAAGTGAGACAAGTGGCACAGATATTGAAATCTTTATCTATCGTTGGTACTCCTCTACAACGAAAACCTACATGGGCAAAAAATACCCCCTAGTGTGAAAAAAATCTTCATGCATTAACACTATTCCCACTTTCCTGCCCCCCATACAACGGAAAAAAAACCCTGTTGCGATATACGAAATATTTTTCTCTGCTCTTGCCTCGCGACGAGATTCACTCCAACGAAGTCTAATCCAACAGCGACCTCTACTGCTTCGTTCGGAAACGGCAACAGCAACCACCACGCTGGTTTACACATGCGCAGTAGTCCAGGAAGTATTTGTTATTGTTATTTTCAGACGCAGCAAGAACGTTGCATTGCTAAAATGGCTACAAAACGGACCTTTAGATGTCAAGCAGCTAAGACAAGAAGCGCTCTGACGCTGGAAGAGAGTGTAAAAGTGATCAAAGTGAAAGACGGAGGAAGCAAAATAAAAGACATTATCCAAGAAATTGATGTAAGTGAAAGTGAATGCTGATCATAAATTTCGCAATTTCTTTCCCTTTTTTTCTTTCTACACTGACTATATGAAGTGTCAAATAAGTATATGCTCATACTTATGCAGTCTTGGAATAAAAATAAAGAGTACACATACGTTTGTGTGTGCGTGTGTGTGTGTTTGCATCTGAGATCAAATTTGCTACAGTGAAAAACCCCTTGTTGTGAAACATTTCTTGCTGCAAACATGATTTCATTGTAGAGGAGTTTCACTGTAGCTACAAAATGCTGCCACCAAGTGAATCACGATTAACTGATTTACGTGATGACGTCATTCTCATCAATCAATCCGAGATTTGAATTGACCCAGCGCTAAAGTAGGAGGGCGTAAGTGGTTCGGTATTTTTATTTTATTCGCGCGGCAATGGTCCAAATTGTATGTAGTTAGGGGTTAAATAGTTCAAGATTTCTTGTTGATTAATCGTTCCTTTCTATCGACAATTTACTTGCGCATCTTTGATCGTTGCCTCAATTCATCTTTTTCGGATTACCATGACTCGGATGACTGAGGTTTTACCCGTCTCTGTCCTCGCCCAACGGTGTCCAAAACGGAGCGCGGCGGCGCCGGGGCCACCGAATTAGCGGGCGTTGAGGGGCGCGCGCTCCCCGAGAGCAGCTGCCGCTTCTCGGCCCGGAACCGCAGGATGCTAGCCTCCAGCTCCAAGCAGTCCCGTCGGCTCTCCTTCACGGCGTCCTGACGGCGTTTCAAGGCCCGGTCGTTGGCGATGACCTGCGACAGCGGGATGCCGAACGCCTTGGGGGCAGATTCTGACAAACAACGTGTGCCGCTTTAGACAGAACGATTGAGAACAAATGACAACGGATTCCCATAGCAAAAAAACAAGGATGCAGTTAAAAGTTAAATGACCATCATTTTTATTCTTTACTCTTTTTCTTTGTTTTTTACACTATACATAACGCTCATTTATTGGGCAATGATCTAATTGTAACATGTATTTGTTACATATTTTGATGCATTTTGTCCTTTATGAAACATTTTGTCTGAATTTTGGGGGGGCTCGGAACGAATTAGGGCATTTACATGGAAAACGCGTCTCTCCTTACAAATTTTCTAGTTAAGAAATTTCTTCCAGAACCAATTAATTTCGTAAGTAAAGGTACCAATTTATTTTCATGCTTCAACTTTTTGCCAAAAAAACAAATCCAATGTGTTAGGTGACGTCTGCCGCAGCCAGCGGAGGGCGCTAGCAGGCTTCCATGTGCTGGTCTAATCCAGCGAAACCAACTGGAGGTCTGCTAATAGGTGCACTCGGTGGCCTGCTTTGGCCAAGCTTGGCTTTTAAGCTCCTCGCTGACCCCGACGCACGCCGTCTGACTTTTGGCCATGTTTGCTGGCAAGCGACAACAATAGCCGCTGAGCCCTTGTTTGAAAACATCCATGGCACCTTGTTTCTTTATTGGGTTTGGTGCAGATCTGGATCATGGGGTAAATCCACTTATGTGAGCATGTTTCAGCCTTTTACTTCAATAGTTTAGGATGGCGGGGCCTTGGCAAGGTGTGTTTCATTTGAATTAATCTTGATTTTTTTGGGAGGGGGCGGGATCCGTTTTTAAATCGAACACAAGAACTAAAAATAGCCTGATGGGTTATGTTTCAATTTGTGGCTCGGATCAAGTATATCACATGATATACTTGTGAGGGCTATCGTGTGAATCCAACCATTTGAATGTTAAAATCCAATTCCATTTTTTTCTGATCTAGCCTAAAATTGAAATATGAAAATCTGGCATGGTTTTTTTTGCACTAAATTGAAAAATAAATAATGAGTCCATCTTTCAATTTTTGATTGACAATTCAAAATGGAAAGAAGAAATGATACTCTACTTGGATTTTTGTTCCACGGCTTCATTCCAGTTTGGCATTGGTTGCTCTCTGAAGCTGGATCATGAATTGCCTTTTTGTAATGTGGGGAAACACTATCACAGGCTTCCAAACTCAACATGGCTATTACCTCCGCCAAGGAGGATGTTCAGCGGCGGCGAGAAGACAGGCAGAGCCAGCAGGAGCAGGGCCAGCTCCCGATGTTCCAGGTTTTCATTAACGGGGTTAGACTTCAGATAAGTCTGTACGTGCGGCTAAGCGGCAACAGGTGTTGCGTCTTTAAAGATTTGCATCATCGTTTGTTGACCTTCATAATGACGGATTTTTCCCTGTCAATACTGCAAAACACTTACTTAGGTTTTTTTTAAAAATACGATCGCATTTGCACCCATAAAAAAATGTCATAAACTGGAATACTTCTGCCACCCTGACAGGAATTCACTTTTTTTTTTATAGTGTGTGCATTCAACTCACCACGCTCTTTTTTTTCCTTGGAAAATGAGTCAAACTTCCTGCGCAGCGACTTTTGTCGTTTGCGAATTTCTGTGGAGGGAGATAACATTCATTGAAATTTTTCCCCCCCACACACACAAGTGCAGGTTTGCAAACAAAGAAACTTTGGAGAGCAAAATCCCGAGTGAGCATGTCATTATATGTAGTGCACATTCTGGGTCATTCTGTGGCATCACATGCTGTGAGAAGTTGGGGGGCGTAAGGGTGGTCTCTTTTCCTGAAGCAGCAAAGCAGGAAGCCCGCAAAAAGGACAAAGAAGAGCATGAGAACAAGCAAATAAGAGAAAAAAGTCTCTCAAGTGTTGACAGAGAATTCCATTGAGCTCGCCAGTGGCTAAATATGTCGGACAACTTTCAACAGCACAACCCTCAAAATGTCAGCAAAAGACAACAGGAAGTCAAAGAGGGCAGTGGGGGTTGGGGAGTGGGGGGTGGTGGTGACAGATGTGACCTGATGTGCTCACCTCGGGGGAGAAAGTTGTACGGGAAGATTCCCACACTTGCACGGGTGGAAAATACGCCAACACACAAAACTCCAACAGAGACACGAATTACCCGACTTATTAGTCCACTAGCTCAATGCTAATGCTAACACAATAACACCACATACAACCAATGCATCCATTTTCGATACGCCTTGTACTGTATAGACACACACACGCGACAGTATACAGCCCTTTAAATAACATATATTTGAACATACATTCTTTATCCTCTGCAACGAGCTGATGAGCTGTTGAGTTTTTTTTTTTGAGGAGTCTGGAGGCGACGAAGAGCGTATCCATTCAGACGATTTGAGATACGAGTGACAAGTATTCCACTCATATCTCAAGGCACCACTGTCCTGCCACATGAAAAAAATCCATCCCTCATAATCCCATTTTGTTATCAACATTTGTAAGGCCACCAAAGCAAACGCTTCGCTGAGAAAGACTTTGCTCAATGGACAAATGAGTCCACGGGCTAATAGTTGCATTTATACTCAGAAGTTAATAGTTCTGAGAAAGGCAGCCAGCCAACAAGACGAGGCTGAGAAAAGCAGCTTAGAAAGTCTCATAGGACACACAAACTCGCAAGAACGATCCCTGTGGCCTCCTTGTCTTGCGTGTGACGGGCCGTCTTCACCGGAAGACTAAAAGAACCAAAAATTGGAAGCAAACAAGTGTCTGGATGCCTCACTCAGATTCGGCAAAACTGCTGGATGCTGCTTCATTTTTCAAAGACGGAACCGTCGATGATGTCTGGAGAACTTGCCGTGCATCTTTTGAAGTCAGCAGTTCGACTTTGCACATCTGGAAGCAAGTTTGGATGAGGAACTGGACCGCGGCCAACAATCATCCATCGCATGTTTACATATCAAAGAGAGCTCCAAATCGCTGGCGGAACGGACCTTGATTAACTCATTCCAACTCAACTTTAATGTGCGAGCACTTTAACAAGTGCAGCTGTAATAAAGTGCTGCAGACCAAAAATGAATAAAAAAATGTAAAGAATAAACTGTCGGCTTGTATCATTCTCTGAAGAAGTTCTTGGGCCATGCTGATAAGATGCGGAACTAAACTATTTTCTTGTAGTCTTGTAAAATGTCCTTTTCATCATTGTTTTCTCCGAGGAGAATTTTTTCCCCCATTACCGTAAAATGGGGGGAGGGAAAAAAAAAAGGTCATAATTTTGCGAAATACCCCATGTGGCTTAAATTAGCACTTGTTTATAGTTTTATAAATAGCCTGGCTAAATTCTTTCAGCCTGCCTTTGGCCATTTAGCATCGTTAGCGTTAAGCTAGCACACCTTTAGCCAATACAGTATACTGCGCGTTTGAAAATGTTAGCGTTGAAATACTGAGTGTGGCTCATTCTCTTTTGTATTAAGATGAGTTTTTACCGTTAACCTTAACTGGGGAGACAAAAGTATTTTCGATCCATGTTATCCTTTCAATTAGCTTGTTGAAATACCTTCACTACGTGTTTAAAAATGCTGTTCAGTACGTATGGGAGGACTCAAACCGTTTCGAGATTTTCACCCAAGGTGCGTGGGTCTGGGATTATCCCGTGCAAAAGGTTGGGCTTCATTACATTTACATAAGAAACAACAACATTGGTGTCTTTACTCCCTGTGCTCGGCCGGGACATCCAAAATGTTCTCTATTCGCAGTTGTTCCAGCCTCTCCTTCCAAGTTCTTGAAGCCGTCACCCCCCGACCATCAGCCCATCAATCGGTTGGCTTTGCCTTGCCGTTCTCGTGCGCCGCTAGTCAAAATTCTGAGCACGTCCCAAATCCTCGCCTTACAAAAGCATCCACAACCCGCACTTGGTCAGGGATCCCCCATATGTCACCAACAAGTAGGGAATCGTAGCCTTACACGTACCTCTGGGAATGCTGATCTTCAAGTGGAGGTCCTTCTGGTCCAGGTGGAACAAGGCTACTTGCTGGAGTCTGGCTCGCTCCACTTCGGATAGGTTCTGGATGCTAACGGACTGGAGTCGCACGCTCTGACCCAACATGTTGGCCCACGTGAGGCCCCCCTGGCCGGACCCCAAGAAAAACACATGAGATGGCGAGTGGAAACGCAACGCACCGTCATCTGGGAATATTTAGCGTGGAAAAAAAAAATAAAAAATTGCCCGGTTGTCCGTCACCGAGTTCGGGCACACGGATGCTGGTAAATTCGATCAAAGTGAGGTGGAACTTTCCGTGACATGTTTAAGCTATCCGAGTGGATTGTCGGGCGGGCGCACAATAGGCTGTCTCGGTTTTCGGCTATCAGTTTGTAGTATGAAAGCAATTTCCGTAGAAATTGCGTGCAATTGCTGAAGAGCTGGCGTTGGCTGAACTGAAACTTCATTCAGCAGTTCAAATGTAGAATGCAAATTTGGAAGCTAAAGTTGGAGTTGGAGGTCAATATGTCAAATCTCTCTTCGTATAGTGTAAAATAATTGGGATAGTTTTATGATAAAGAGCTCCCAAGATGTTCCAAGTTTGAATATTTTCGGGGATGGGGCAATGCGAAAGGCAGGGGCCTAGCCAGAACATTTTCAGTGGGGTCGCCAGGGTGAGACAACACCTCTGTGAGGGCTGACCGTGCGTGGATCCATCTTTCTTTATCATACCATAAGCAAAAAGATACATTCTGCTGATCTGAACTTACTCGATCATGCCATTTTCTTTGCAGTGGATTTTCTTGCGTGTCGTCTACTTCAAATCGATTAAATTTTTTTGCGCTAGCTAACAGATAATCAAATGTTCTTCACTGGAGACAGACCGGACATTTATTCAGTTAATGTAAAAAAAATGAATGAATAAATAAAAACTCATGGCACAGTATCTGACAAGAGGTGTCCTTGGCTCCTCATGGCCACCCTGTAGCTCCGCCCCTGGTGGAAGGAGGTGAATTTGTAAAAACTCCCTATTTGCTCATTTTACCGTGACTCTTTGCGCAAACCAGTGATCACATTGGCCAAATTCCTACTGTCCTGACTAAGATAAACATTTTCAAGTCGGAATGATTTTGGAAAGCGGATATAAACATGTAAAAATATCTTGTCCGTCGGGAACTTTGCCTTATCAAGATAGCTCTCCTATCTTTAACATTAATTATTATCCAAGCACATTGCTCTCGTAGATGATTGAGCGAGAAATGACGGTGAAGCAGCCAAAGGGTACTAGGTATGCGTGCATGTTACGCAAGTCTACATGAGGGAGGAAAAAAAAAAAAAAAGTGGAACTCCACTTGCTTATTCCTTGGATAAACAGCAACCGGAGAGCAGAAAGACCAAATTTGTCCTTGCCGAGCAAAACGACACACGAGTACATCCAGTATGTTGTGGTGCTGCTTGCACCTATCAAGGCCATTGATTTTGATACCATCCTAGCAAAAATTACACGGTGTCGGATTACAGTGTCTGACGTTAAATTCCATATTTCAACAACTTTCAGCCAAAAAATAAGACATTTGTGGAGACAACAAACAATCAAATATCATCTGTGAAGGCACAAATACCTGGATTGAGAGTGGCGTTTCTTTTCCCCGGGTGAATAAATTTCCAAAATGTGTCCCGATGGGCCCCCACCCACCGCCCCGGCCCCCGCACCCGCTATTCGGACACCATTGAGGCGAGTGGCACGGTCTGACTCCAAGTTAGTGAGCGCGCAGCATGAGTAAGGCGAGAGGGAGGTCCGGAGAGAGGAGTTAGATTACAACAAGAGGAGGAGGAAGAGGACAAGTTGTGACTTCCACGAGCTGGAGAATATAAACAGCGGGGGGGGGTGTTGGCAGACAGAGGGAAGCAAATTGGGGAGAGGGAGGGGGTCCCAAAAAGCCGCCAATGAAGAACCTCTGCAAATACGGGAGAATATGAGCGGGAGGGGAAAAAAAAAAGGAAGGCAGGGCAGGTGAGTGCCAACATGAGCAGGATTAAAACGTTGGATTAAAAAAGGACGCAAGCAAAGACGCAGGAGGCTGAAGATGAGAGCAGACGTGAGAGGGCTAAGCATCGTGAGCGGGTGGGTGAGTGAGTGAGTGTGCACGTGCGTGTGTGTATTCCTCTCAACCGGCCTCTGCCTGACACCCGCCGTCACAGGACGGCGCCGCCTTACATTTCCAGGTCAAAAGGTCACACGATTACAAACCCGATGGCCACCGCCGTGTGTGATGACACGGCCCATCTGCTTCAATTAAAAAAAAAAACAGGATGGAAGACACCGACATGTCATGTGACAATAAAGTTGTATTCAATTCAATTCAATTCAATACACGCACCAGACACTTTGTCGGACAACGGTGCACTCTATTAACTTTAGCGCTCCCACGAGACAGCCAAGTGTGTGTTGAGCATTCCCCTTGAATGTGATGCGATTCAGAATATTCGAAACAGATGCCAGTCTGACGACGCAGCGCGGTTTCAGAAGCACAATAATAAGCGAGCCCCAGACGACTGCACAAAAGCTGGACGCCGTCGACTCGCATTGGCTTCTTTGCAGCGCAAGCACAATATCAGTCAGGGGGCGCTAATGCACCATCAAGTTTTCATCATATGTTAAGAGTGTTCCTTTATCTGTTTTGTTTTTTACTACTGTACACGAATTAAATTCAGAAGAAAATTTTTTGGGGGGGGGTGGCAAGAACAGAGGAATAGCATTTCCATTCATTTCAATGGGGAAAATTGACTTGAAAGACAAGAAAAGTCGTGGAAAGAAAAAAAAAATGGCGTTGGTCAAAAATATTACATTGTAACATCAAAAATGTTACATTACGTTACATACAACCCTTACATTGTTACTTTTCCCCAAATCGCAACTAGCTCCTGAAACGTCTCCGGGCGACCAGCACAAAAGCGGCGGAACCAATTGTGTTCCCCCCCTTCATCGTGAACGCTTGCCTACTTTTCAGCTGAGCCCCGGCAGGAAATACCGACAGCGAAAAGGAGATGGCGAGCAAGGATAGGGACGATCTTCTCACTCCGCGACTGCCTCCGTTCTCTAAACAGGACGTTCACACCCTCAGCCAGGGCTGGACCGGCCGGCACAGCGAGTCAATGCCTGGTGGGCCAACGTCTTTAGGGGGCTGTTGTGTTGCTATTAAATTATTAGATTAAGTTAAAAAAAAAATAATAATAAACACGTGGCTTGAACCGCAGAAATTAAATAAGTGTCTGACATTGGGAAAACAGAGAAGTGTCTGGAAAAGGCTGAAAAGCTTCATAAGGAGCGGCATGACCAGGTAGCAGGAATAGTACACTGGAACATCTGTAACAAATAAGGAGTATCCCCACAATCAAGATGACGGAAACTGCCGAAGGTGGTTGAGAACAACCCGGCCACGATCTTGTAGGACTTCCAGATCCAGACTGACGAACTGGTGATGACCAACCAGCCTGATGCAGTGGTGGTGGATAAACATCAAAAGACGGCAGTCGTGAAAGATGTCGCAATCCCGAATGATCGTAACATCTGGAAGGAGGAACCAATAAAGTGGTGAAAGACTTTGCGTAGAATCCTCCTCAAGCTCCCAGGCCTCTGGATGAGGACCCGGACTTGAAGGAGATACTGCTCAAGTGGGCGAGAAAATTGTTTTGTTTTTAACTTATACATAAATTACATACACATACTGTATATAGTTAGGAGTGAGATCTTCAGCTAAGGAGGCCACTCGGGTACAATGAACCCCCCACACCCCTCCCCATTGTCAGAATGTTACATTTTTATTTACTTGAATTTGATGCTGCTCCGTGAGCGTTAAAGTAGCAGTTGTTTGAAGATACATAATCACTAAAACAGAATGATAATTTCTGATTACTCCGTCAATGGTGTTTGTCATTATGTTAGCATTAAGCTAGTAAACTGCTAGTTATCTACGGTTTGCTGTATAGCTAAAAAAAAACAAAAAAAACATTTGTCTTTTGTTTTTGTGTCAGTTTTACAATAAACATCAACAAGGACTGACAAATCAAACTCGCTCTGCCTTTTATTACAGCGCAAGGGGTTGATTTTAAAACATGGTGAGTCCGATGTATGCCACTGTCACTGTTGTTTCATGTTTGGAACTATGTTATGCGGAAGGATACCGTCTTCTGGGTCCATGTAAATAAAAGTGGGTGGAGCTTCCCTGCAGTTCGCTTCTGACGGTGACGGTGAGCTGAGGTACCTCGAGCGTTCAGCGAGGCAGTGGTAGCGACCACACAGAAAAATTAAAAAACGTCTCCAGTCTTGTGCCTCGAAACAAGTGTATTCGCCAGAAATGATGCCTATACAAGACCAGCGAGAGACTTCCGCGCAAGCAGGATTGGATTGGATACAATTTTATTGTCAAATGTATACAGCACAGATGAAATTTCTTCCCTCTCAACAAGAAACAAGAGGATCAACACAACACTACTACTCGTCCACTTGAAACCTTGTCGAACCCGATACAAAATGACACCTGAGAAGAGGCGGCGATGACGTCTTTACTCAACTCATCCACCGTTCAAAGATACGTCGCCACTTTCTTCGGCTCACCTCTAAACACGTCATCGACACGTCATCAGACACCACAAAGCTACGCCCTCTACTGGCTGTCAGCGTCACATACACAGGAAGTGGACCCTTGATTTTCTTTTATCTTCGAATTGGCCAGTAAGTGAATGAATGCTGTTTGTTTGTTTTTTTTTTTTTTTTGGGGGGGTCCAATCATATTTCAGCGCCTACGTTTTGTCATGTCAATTTAATCTCCCCAGAGCCTTCCCAATCACAACTGCTGACCCATCGAACAAACAATATCAGAAATGGGACTGTGTCTTTCACCAATCACATTTTAGATTTTTAGAATCCTCACAGGGCCAAAGCACTGGCCCACGATGATGTCATGCCGAGCCGAGTGTGATGCAAGTGAGCCGCTAAGGATGCTGACCTGGTGATAGAAGTGCATGTCAGACGGGGCTCGGTAGACTCCCGAAGGCCTCGATGCGAGCGGCTCGGGTCCATCCAGCGGGAACGTCTTTCGGGTGCGACGTCCGGTGTTTCCGTTCATCAACGGGAGAATGGAAGCCGCCCGTGCTGCTGCTGCTGTTCGTTTTTTCTCATTTCATTTTTTCCCCCCCTCTTGCTGCTTTCCATCACATGATTTGAGCCCCTCCCATGTCCAACTTTCAGGGTCACTTTCATCTGCGGCAGGATCCGCTGCACATCACTTCAAGTGGCTTCTATCCTCCTCTCCTTTCCTGGAAAAAAAAATCAAGCATCGCACACACACACACACACACACACACACACACACACACACACAGACACAGACACACCGCATGCCACCCAGCCAGTGGTTGTCAGCCCTTCCTGTGTGTATGTGCGTTGTAGATAGCATGGCGTGCTCTGTGCTGTCAGAAACAGGAAGTGGAAAGCTTGCTCGCTTGGCCCTGATGAGCCATCTCCTGTGTGTATGCACATGAGAGACACAGGACACAATTACCGTCGCTCAAAAGCTATGGCAGGCCACTGGAGCATTATTTCGATCATCTACTACAACAATGCAACGAATTGTCTATCTGCGAGTAGGCTCTAAATATTCATTCGTAAGAAGAACAGTTCTAAGTAGCAGAACGACGAGGGCGCACAGGTAGAACATGTGACTTGCGAGGCAAAAACGGCAAACTTGTTGAAAACTGCATGTCACCAATTCTGACAGTGACATAAAAATCTGTGAAAATCTAGCGTCTTCCGGGTAGTGGTAGTATACAGATATTCGTGCATAGTTTTGCAAAGGAGTATGGCAAAGCTTTCTGACTAATGTGCAGAGATTTTACACAGGAGTGGAAGGCAAAGGTGCGGGAAAAAAAAGCTTCACATTCAAACCTCGGTTTTCGACCATAATCCGTTCCAGAAGGCTATTCGAAAACCGAAACCACGCTCTTTTTAATAAAAACATCTTTATTGAACACGTCTGTTCTAAATGGAACGCTAAACGAGGAAGAGTCACTTCCTCGTCTACCCAAGGAAGCATCACTCCTCGTGTAAGGAAGGCGAGAGGAGTCAAGTGACGCATTCAAGTGCGCTCAGTTTGTTCGAGAACCGGAATTCGGTCGTCATCCGAGGCATAAAAAACTGGAATTTTTTGGGTCGAGAACCGATTTGGTCGAGAACAGAGACGTTCGAAAACCGAGGTTTGACTGTACTTGTAAGACAGTATTTCTAGAGTGCCCTGGTTGTTCTACTAGCATGTTGAATTGTCTTACGGGTGAGGACAAAAAGGATATCTGGATATCACTGATATTCAGCCAAACGTTGCTGTACTAGTATGCTCTTTGTCCACTCAAGTGGACAATTTTGGCCCAGTGGTGGGACAACTACAGAGTACAAATGAGGCACTGAAGTGTGCACTATTTGGCAAGTGAGCGCATATTACAGTGCACTAAAATGACCCAAGTGCAAGGAAATGCAGATTTGATTTTTATCTCAGGTGATATGTGGCATGACTCCTCTGTGATTTGTTTTTTATTGGGGTTTTTTTTTCTGGCATTTCAAAAATGTTTAGAAGAGTGCTTTCCATTCCGATTGGCACAATTTTTTTTATTTATTTATTTATTTTTTAAAATCGGCCACTGCAATTTGATGAATCACATTGCAGGTGTTAATTCCATTTTCGTATATTCCTCCCACAATACAGAAAATGAACTGCGCTGGATTTTTGCGCCTTTGGCAAACACAATAATCTGTTCCGTGAGCGGTCAAGATTGTTTTTTGCACATTGCAAACCTCAAGCAATCAAACAACGACGAAGAGTTTCTACGCAAGAAAAATAATTTATTTATGATAGAATCACTTCATGGCACTGGCATGTCGGAATGTGGCGCTTTTCCGGACAGCTACACACCAAACCACTGGATGGGCCACGAGGGGATTTAATACATATATGGAATAGTCCTTTAAATGTCTTTTTTTTTTTCCCATAAGGAATAACAAAAATAGAACTCCAATAAATGGTCTGACTCTATTGATGTCTGTTGCTATAAGCTGCCCCCAAGTGGCGGTTGGGTGCTATTTTTTCCCCCTGATCTCGTGAGCGGGTTGGGGGGAAAGTCTGTTTTACAACATGGGGGCATCACCTTGTGTTGTGTGCAGCATGCTCGCGTCAAATGACCTACAACTCAAAGTTCACGAATCGACGTACAACACAACATGGCTGTAAGATTATCTGATGCATCGCACGCGCACACAAGAAAAGTCAAGAGAGGCCATTTTAACATGGCGCAAAGTACCTGTATGTGGCCAATTACTGTATATCAAGCGAATGAATCAATGGGAATCTTTCCTGAAAATTCTTAGGAAGTTTGTCAACATTGCAGCTCCCACTGCACAGACACAAAATAACAGCATCAAATAAAAGACAGAGCGCTGCAGTCAGACTTTGCGATACAAAGCAAACAAATACAGTTGTTCAGGGTTTCATCCACTAAATCTTCAAAAAGAAAGCATCACTTCACGATTGGTCAGAAGCAGCGGTGCGATTTGACGTCACGATGATGGCGGACTCAAGAGAAGAGCGTGTGGCGCTTCATCCTCGTGCCACCAGAGGGAGCCCTCACACAGCGGCGTGAAGAGGATGCAAAGAGGAAATCTCACGATTTTACGATAACCTTCATATGTGTGTCCCGATCCAACCCATGGTTTGGCACGAGAAAGTAGTTTAAAAAAAAGGGGGGGGGGGGCAAACGTCTTTTTGTAACTGGTCGCTCGTTGACATTCTGCCGGTGTAAACGAGAGAATGGCCAAAAAGGAACAGTAGGAGCGAGGGAGAGGTCAGGAAGTGACGTCATGCGTCGGGGCGGACGATCGGGGGTAGAGAAGCGCTCGACACGCGCCAGTTGGGCTCCCTTTTTGTGGAAGCGTGCCACCAGACACACACACACACACACACACACACACACACACACACACACACACACACACACACACACACACACACACACACAACACACGTGCTCAGGCACAAACACACACTTCTGGTTCGTTGGGTGTGTTTATCCTTCCAAAAACGACAAAGACACCGCCCCCCCCCCAACACCCTCCGCCCCCGCCCCCAAAGGCCTGCTTCATGCTCTCCATGCAGAAATTCCGCAGGCACGATGATGATGATGATGATAATTATTTGTGCGCACACCTACTCATGCCAGCACACACAGGCTCGTGCAGACATTTCTGTTCTTTGTGTGTCTCCTGGGCAGTGTGTTGTTTGTCATCTCAAGATGTTCTTTGTACACTACACATACATTATAGTGTATGGGTACATCCACCGGAGCAAAAGACACAAAACAAGTGGGGGCAGTGGCAGGTGAGGGCGGGGGGGGGGGGGGGGGGGTACTGCCTCTTGACATTGAAGAAAAGTGCTTTAGTCCATTTGTGGGGGTTCTTAAACGTAATCTGATTTGAAAGATCTTGTGGACCAGTCAGCCATGGATTATAATTATTATTACAAGAGTTCCTGAAAATCACATGACTCATGCTTACATTGCCATCTTCATCAGGGGTTGTTGGTATCATCCAGGAGAAAAGAACAAATGTCTACCCTTCGATTGGTGATTTTTGAATATTGTTTTTCCCATCGATATGTCCATCTGGCATTCCCATGGAGCGAGTTGCAGGATCCCCGCTCTGCTCTTGCACACTCTCCCAGAGCTTCAATAGGGAACGGTATGACTCCAACCAAGCCAGGGACCATTTGGTCAAAAAGTGTGCTCTGATAGGATTGGACGACGCAAATGGTCAGCCAGTGGTTGGAGCAAAGTCGTGAGCCGCTAGCTTATCCACACTAGAATTGACCTCACTGATCGCTGGCTTTGCCTTGGCTGGCCTGGACTTCTCCACCCTCGCCGGAGAGCTCTGTGACACGTCGCGCCAGTGGGTTTGTGCTTTTGAGAAGTTCGGCTGCGGACACCCTGGCCCCCGCGTTGGAAGATTTGTTGCCCTTCTTCTTCTGCAGCAGGGCCATGAAGGTTTCATTGCGGGAGCTGGACCGCTGGCCGCCGCCCATGGGGAGGTTCATCTGCTTGACAGGGGATGTCAGACTCTGGCGGCTTCCAAAAGAGTCGGAGGGCTCCTTGCGACCCAGAACCTTTCGCTTGGACCTGACAGAGAAGACAAAGGTAAATAAGGTGGCCATTGAATTTACAAGCATACTCAGATTCCACTGTGGTGAGAAAAAAAACGGGATTTAAGAACTAAAGACAATAGTCAAGTTGGACTAACTCTTCCCCAGTTATTAAATCTTCCACAGACTAACAGTCTCTGCGTCATCCATCTCATCCTCAACCTTCCTTAACATTATTTCGAGCTATTTTCAGCATCACTCCGAAAAATGATGAGCTTCTGTTGCTAAGAGACTAGCGTCGTGTGTGTGCATGGATATTGATGTCTCTGTGAGGAAAGAAACGCGTACACGGCAGAGAAAAGTCAGAAGCAGTGGTCGCTGCTCGAGCCGTTGCCAGGTAACCTCGTTCTCTCTGCCTTGTCGCAAGTTCCTATTGAGCTAATCACTGTGCACGGGTGGTAAGAAACTGGTCAAACCCACCTGTGTATGATGGTGAACAGGTCTTCGGTGGTGTGTGTTGCCGCCGTGCCAGCCAAGTAGTCTTCGTCCGTTTCCTCCACAATGTGAAGCACCGTTTTGTCACTCGCCGCACTGTCCGCACTGTCATCTGAACAGGACATCAAGTCATCCAAATTATTGACGCTACATGTGTGTAACAACCAAATGTAAGAATGGAATGAGTAACTTGTTTGTTTTATCTTGGAAGTCCCCCCCCACTTTCTATGAACATACCTGCCCCAGTCCCTGTGGTGGCACTTTTCCCTTCCAGCTCCACCAGGTAAGAATCCAGCTGGGAAGAGTGACGTGAAGACTCCACCAAAGCGTCTGCTCCCAAGGGATTCTCATCCTGTATTGACATTTCAGGACTGATAGTAACGTCTGGCGGGAAAACATCTCCCGGAGACGGAAGGCCCAGGGGACTGTCGGTCGGTGTAGTCTGGCGGTCTGTACCGCAGTTAGCTGAAGGATGGCCGGATGAAGGCAGTACGAGGACGTTCGGCTTCTTGGGCACGGGAGGAGGAACCTGCCGAGAAATTGTTTTGAGATCAAATTGCTAAACAACATCATAGAAAGACTCTACTACAGACGCTTTTCGCACCTTGGGTTTCTTTTTGTCAGAGAGCTCTGTCAGACAGGAGATTGTCATCCTTGAAGGAAGGGTCTTGCTCTTGTCCTGGAGTTCCAAGGTCTCCTGGTTACTGCAGGGAGGAGGGAGAGAGCCTCCGTCCTCTGGTCCAAGTTGAGGGCCGGCATCAAATTCTAGCTCCAAAATGGGATCTTCCAGAAGCGGCTGGGGCTCTGGAAGGGGAGGGAGGTCGAAGAGGCACTGGGTATAGGTGGCATGTGGGGTGGAGATGGAATTACAATCTGGGACCACAGATGGGTTTGAAAGACTTGGGGCCGGAGCTTTTTTGGGTTTAGGTTTCTTCATAACTTTGTAAATGTTGCCAAGCGGCACGGGGCGTTCCACGGGCGACGCTGGGGGAGAGTCCAGGGTTAGAGGGGGCGTAGAGGGCTGGGACTTCAGAAGCAGGTTAAGGGGTCGTTTTGGCAAGGGGGGTTTGACAGCAACTGGTGGCTTGGGTTTGGGTAGGATGGGAGGTGGACTGGCGTCGTCCTCAAAGTCTTTGCACTGCTGTTCTTCTTCAATGGTATCCGATGCTCCATCTGGGCAGTCCTCCAGATCGCCTCGTGAGATCGAACGAAGCCGAATTGTTTTCAGCTCATTCTGGGTGACCATGGGGATAACCTGTGAAGAGTTGGGGCTAATTTTTCCAGGTTTTGCCGTTGTGGACGTGTCCGAATGCCGTCTGCTGGCCTTTTGCTTTGGCTTGATTGACGACAGCTCCAGGTGGGCATTAACTGGCATCTCAAAGGATAATCTGGACCTGGCGGCAGGATCTTTGGGTGACGGTAGTGAAGATTTTCTTTCTGGAATCTTTGGCCGCATCTTACATCCCGATGTCCCGTACGACCCCGGTCCTCCCGTACCTGCTGCCTGACTGAGCGGCACAGTAGGAGTGGGGGTTTCCGACTGGCTGGAATAGCCACTTGATGGGGACATGAGTCCAGGGGGCTTGAAGGGCGAAATGGGTTTTACGTCCGTTTCCGTGAGGAGGTGCATCGGTGACGTGGCTCTGGAGGTGGTGGGCGAGTTGAGCAATGACTCAGAACTGCCTCTGATTTTCATACATTCAATCACAGTCGTACCCGTCGCAGTGCTGGAGCCCGATAGAGATCTGGAATAATGAATAAATGAAATCTGTGAGGGAAAGGAAAACAACCAGAACAGCCAACTCTCAAACAACCCTACCTGTAGGGATCATTGCTCCTCCACTCTCCGAGCTGCCAGTTAGAGGGCAAAGTTTGTTCTGCCTCCCTCTCTGGTGCATTAACCTCAAGATTTGGAGGACTGTCGCAGCCTCCTGGGCCGAGCTCCCCAGATCTGGAGGCGGGCAAAAGAAAATCTGGCCGGAAGTCGGGGGGATGGTCCCTGGGGATGTGCAGGCTTTTTGGCCGTCCGCCCCGATGCAGACCGCCCTCATGGTGGATCCTCCCCTCAGCCTGGCCGAGGTTCTTCATGAGAGAGACGCTCCTCACCGGAGGCGGTGGCTTGCGCTTGGACTTCTTGAGCGAGATGGACCGCGAGCGCAGGCACAAGCGTCCTTCGGCACTGTACTCCGAAGCCGAAACAGAGACTGTGTCGGCGGTACTTGCACTCTCTTCTGAGCTCCCTCTGGGATAGAGGAGTGCGTAGTTCTCACCGAGACCTAAAAAGTTCTGATGATGCCACTGGTGTTCTGCAGACATCCCATTCCCATTGCCCGTGGATGCCAGACTCCCATCCGGTTGATCTGTGCCAATTTCAGTAAAGCAAAAGGAACCAGAGTCTGTGGGCGTGGAGAGAGAACGTTCGCGGAACTTGAATGCATTCGCCGCAGCTAAAGAGCGCACCGACATCCCCCTTCCTCTCCCTGCCTCTACAACGCCCGGCCCACCGGCGCCACCTCTCCCTCTGTCTGCCGTTGGCACCTCCGTCTCGCTCCTCCTCTCCATCCCTGGCACATTGCTCCTCTGTCTCCCAGACGTGTCTGACATGGTCGAGAAGGAAACAGACTGAGAGTTGCTCACTAGCATCAGGCCTTCCTGAGCCCCGCCTCCTGTATGACCAATGACACTGTGCTGCTTAGGTGGAACTGCCGGCCCTTTCTTGGCAATGCAGTTGTAAGGCTCGTTCCAAGGCCCAGGAGAAAAGGTGGAGCCTTTCGGTCCGTTCCAGGTGCTTGAAGGAGTGTTGGAGCAAATCAGGCCAGAGTGGTCCATGGTTCCCGGTTGGTCCAGAATGATATCTGTGAAGGAGGAGCAATTGTGCAACGATTCATTAAAATGATTCAGACAAATTCAGTTTTTCTATCTCACACACCTGCAGGTGAGGTGGTGTCAAGGTTGGAGAGTATCTTCCTCAGAGCGAGGTTTTGTTGAGGGGTGTCCGAGACGGGCTCCAGGGAGCGGGGCTGTTGGTAGTTCTCCACTGGAGAGGGGGATGGGGAGGCCGAGTGCTGAAGGAGGTCCACACCATGGAATTTAACTCCAGCTCCTCCTCCTTCACCTGCAGACAAGAGCGACTGATGGTCATCTAATGGCCTGCTCAAACGTGAGGACTATTGGTCGTTCACAACGGTGCCTGTGTCAGATGACCAGATAAATATTGTTCAGCATTTTGGACTGGGCAAGACGTCAGACTTCGAGTCCATCACTGACCAGACCCCACCAACTCGTTACGTGCTTCTAACAAGATTCAGTCCATCGGTGAAGGTCTGTCACGGAGGCAGGGCAAGCAGCTCTCAAAGTCATGTCGATGGAGGTATTGTGTCCGTGTGCTTTTGTTTTCAGCGTGGAAATGAGGGGAATAAAATACCATGTACCCATTCCTAAAAGGTGGGGCGAAGGGAATATGGACTGTCTATTCTCCAAAAAGAACTTGAAGTAACAAATTTGTTGAATGACACACTGTTTGCTAACCAGCTTTACAGTTAGCAACTGTAAAGCTAACCAGCTTTACAGCTAGCAAACATAGCATGAGTTAAATTGCTACGTATACTTTCCGATATTTCCCCTTTTGTTCATGTCTCTTTCTAAATACTGTACAGTACATTGTGACTGTGTGCGCCAAGTCCATTATTATGTCATATGTAGGAGTGCACGGTCTTCCTATTTGTCATTGTCGAAGAACCAATCAAAGGACGCTGCGGGACGTCCCGCTATGCAGCAAAACAAACACAAATTCTGACATGCCAGACTTTCGTCGATGTGGTTGTGAAGCATCCGAGATGCCAGACAACCGATAATTGAATGTGTCGCATTACGCGGACTAGTACAATTCAATTTCGGCTACAAGACACTACATTTGTCTGCGACACATCTGTCGACTCAAAATCGGGCTACGTTCATGTAGTCTGACAAAATCACAGAGGTTGAACGCGAGCACTCGGGTCATTTACGTGGACGAGTGCACAGAAAAGGATTTTCCTTGCATTTGTCCCTCCCTGAATCCCACCTTCTGACAGTCGTGAGCCCGAATGGAAGGGGAAGAGGCGAGAGCGGACGAGCGACGAAATATTCTTTTATTAGCTTCCATTGACTGTTCTTTCATCCCTCTTTTGGCCTTCTTTGCCAACACTTTCTCCATGTGGTGCTCGCTCACTTCCTCTTATTCTTCCATTGCTGCTTTGTTTGTGCACATTTCTCTTTTTCCTGTGAGGTAGAGTAGCAAGTTGCCATGGCAACAGCAAGCTGGCTGATGGCTACCTGTTCGCTCGTGTACAGAAGAAGTGGAAAGGAGGGGATGGTGTCCAATGGCGGAGAGAGACTAAAGGCAGTACAGCAGCATCAAGACACCTGAGTTTTTACTCCAAAAACAAATAGTCGTGTGATGGTTTGACTTACATGCTAGCTTCAGAACCGCCAGCGGTCCATCCCTCGCCCACCCCCCCTCCCCACAACAAACGTGTACCCGAATTTCCTAGTAGCCTTTCCCACCTGCTGTGATTTGAGCCGGCGTGCGTTTGCCAAGGTGCCAGCGAGGTTTCTCGGCGACGGGCGGTCCGGGGCTCCAGCCTAACGGGGGGCGATCGGACTCGCAGGAAGACGGAGATGGTGAGGGAGACGGGCTGGCTAGGGACCTCAGTCCGAAGACTGAGGTGGCGGTCTCATCCTCGTAGAGCTGCTTGGATGCCGGCTGGAGGAAGAATACATCAGATGGATTACAAAAAGTCGACGCCACTTGGAACATTTTCTTGCAAGAAGACATTAAGTTGTCAGCCGATGTCCTCAATCTGATGCAGTTTCACTGCCAGTTACTGGGCGAAGAGAATAACGGTCATTAAAAGAACACAGCCTAATTGACTCTTCAAATACTGAAGTCATGGGACACGTTGCGATGACTTCCACGGCTTCCGCTTCTCTGGAAAGACGTACAATAAGGGTTGTGTTTGTAGGAATTTCACCCAAAGGCATATGGGACCTTTCTCATGAGCACTTTGAAACAGTAATTCGTGCCTTCGTCACATCCTGGCTGGATTACTGTAATGCACTTTACTTTGGAGTCAGCCAATCCTCCATGAAGCATCTCCAGTTGGTCCAGAATGCTGCTGCTCGCCTCTTGACTGGTACTCGTAAGAAGGAGCACATACCTCCGACTCTGGCATCCCTTCACTGGCTCCCTATAAATTTTAGAGTTCTCTTTAAGATCCCATTATTTGTTTTCAAATCTTTAAATGGCCTCGCTCCACCTTACCTCTCTGAGCTGCTCCGCCCCTACACACCTGCATGGTGCCTCAGGTCTGCAGACCAGACGTTATTAGAGGTACCAAGAACTAAGCGGAGGCTCAGAGGGGAGAGAGCCTTTTCCGTTGGTGGTCCCTCTCTTTGGACTGACCTCCCGCTGAACATTCGGCAAGCCCCCTCGCTGCCTATCATTAAAACTCGTCTCAAAACTAATTTGTATTCTTTGGCTTTTGATTCAGCATGACTCAGACTTGATCTTAGTTTGACTGTTTTTGTGCTTTCTACTGCCTTTGTTTTTAATTGATTGTTTTATATATGATATTTGCTCAATGTACAGCAATTTTTATACAGTGGCGGTTGTTTTAAAGTGCTCTATAAATACCGTATTGGCCCGAATATAAGACGGCCCTGATTTTAAGACGACGCCCTCTTTTTCAAGACTCAAGTTTGAAAAAAAAGGACTTTTTGAACACCAAATACATTTTTAGACAGAAAATAATGACAGTACATCTGAAACAAATGATTATAACAATATATTTGAGAGAAAATGTTATTTTGCCTCATTCGAATTTTAATATCTGAACATTTAAATATGTAAACTAAAGTGCAATCACATTCGTAAATGAATGGCTTCTGGTTTTTGAAATGTAAATTACATCATAACTTCTCCTCAGCTGCCGGTTAACTTGGCCGATCTTCGACCCACTTTTCTCCAGATCGTCGCTACATTTCTCCATTTTCTGTTATCCCTTCTATTATTTTCTTCTCTTTTCCTTCTTACCGCTATTTTTTATTTTTCTTCTTCGTGCTACCGCTATTTTTATTTTTATTCTTCGTGGCAGGGGTTCGCTTTGGCCTGGGGAGTCAAGTTCAGCATTCGCTTCAATGATATCTGGCGCCATCTAGCGTCTTGAATGGGTATAATGTCTAGACCCCGAATATAAGACGACCCCCACTTTTTCAGTCTTATTTCAATGCAAAAAACACCGTCTTATATTCGGGCCAATACGGTACAGTTGAGTTGCGATATATGGTAGTGTCCCAGCTACCTGGGCCTGCAACCTTGTTAGCCCTCACTTTCTTCCATCGCTATACAGTTTAGCTAGAGTGTGGACATTTTCCAGCTTATCTTCCTTGAAGGAGGGAGTACCTTCGCTGCTGTCAAAAGGAATTCCGATCCAAGTCATCTCTCGGGACTCTTAAAATCTAATTGAAATCAGCCCCACCAGGCGTGAACTTCACAGAACAATTTAAAAGATTCCAGGAGAAACGGCTTGCCAGTGGAATCACCTCATGATTCAGGTCTCAGGACTCATTAGTCCAGCTGGCTGCCATGGCGATGTGTAGCATTTCTTTTTTTGTCCCCAAATGACATCCTGCCAAAGACGCTTTCCAAATGGCTGGAAAGAAAGGCATCGCTCATGTCAAGTGCGATAAATTCCTAATGGAGATGTCACATTTCCATCCGGGAGAGGCTCAAACATCTCAATAAAAGCCTTTTGAGAGCGTGAACGTGATGTGGCTCCGTGTGCGCTTTCACTTCATTGGATTTCATCCTGAATTTATCATCGGACCGTTCCATTAGAGTTCGTCAGACGACATTAAAAGGAGCAGTCGAGGACAGCCCGCCCGAGCTCTGCTGTGTTTTCGTGGCGGTGATCCTATTCAAACACGTTGACGCAAATCCAATCAGCGGCGTTTACCAGAAAGATGAAGTCGGGGCGCTTGTTGCCGGGGGAGACGGGCGAGCGGCAGGCGGACGAGGCCGACGTGTCGTCGGAGCTCTGCGAGGGCGGATGGCGGAACGTCTGACCTGCCGGCTTGCCGTCGCACAGCTGCTCCTCAAAGTCTGCGCACAGCGACAGCAAAGCAAGGCGGCAATGTGTTAGCATCATATTCCTGCACGCAAGAACCCAAATAAACAAACCAATACCGCTCGCGCGCACACGCGCGCGCCTAGCATCAGTCGCAAGGCTCACTTTAACTCCTTTAGTGTGTTTTCCAATCCAGCAGCTCCCCATCTCACACTCTTCATCTCCTTTTCCACTTACCGTGTCACTCTTTCCGCTGCATAGCCGAGCCTCGCTGCACTCCCCTCTGCTCCTGCAGCTTAGAGTTAGGCGACTCCCCCCGGGCCTTTGTAAACAGATTCCAACCCCCCCGGCCCGCCTTGCTACCCCCCCCCCCCTCCGCAACCCCCTACACACACTCCCCCTCACAATCCACCAACCAACAATCCTTTCCCCCAAAAACATACTCCTGACCCAGTCTCCACTCATCCCTTAAAGCCCCTCAAAACACACACACGGACACGCACGCACGCACGCACGCACACACGCACGCACACACGCGCGCGCGCGCACACACACACACACACACACACACACACACACACACACACAGAGTTATAGAGAACTGGGTTAAACTTGCTCCATATGGATTCCATACTGGTGGTGGTGTGGTTGCTAAGCAACACAGGCAGGGGTTTTGGGAGGGAGGGGGGGCACTTGAGAGCGCTGAGTTGGCCGAAAGTTTTTTTTTTTGTAAGTGACTGGAGGTGCTGAGGGCATCTAAATGTGGCCTGAGCCTTGCAGGAAGCAAAGTTTAATTAGCAAGTGGACGCAGGCATACAGGCCATGGGAGCCAGTCGCCGTTTTTGCACCGTCAACACCATGAGATGTTCCTCATTCTGCTTCTTTGATGCTCACGTGGGCAATGATGAGAACTGAAGGCTGTGAAGGGGACCAACTGGAAACTGGAATCCAACCAGTTCGTGCCACCGACGTATTCATCAAGAAATGTTTTGTGGGCAGAGAATTGGGTTTCCTGCTTAGCTTGTCTGTGAAATTCGGGTTTGTATATCGCTGCAATGGCATCTGTTTGATATCAGCCTATCCCAGCTGTCTTTGGGCAGTAGGCGGGGGACACTCTGAACCGGTTGCCAGCCAATCGCAGGGCACACAGAGACGAACAACCATGCGCGCTCACACTCGCACCTAGGGACAATCTTGAGTGTTCAATCAGCCTGCCACGCAGGAATGTGGGAGGAAACCGGAGTACCCGGAGAAAACCGGAGTACCCGGAGAAAACCCAGGGAGAACATGAAAACTCCACACAGGGAGGAGGCCGGAGCTGGAATTGAACCTGGTACCTCTGCCCTGACAGATTGATGCGCTAACCACTGGACCACCGGGCTGCCCCATGTATATAATATAAATCAGAAAAACAGGTATGTGAAGACTTCTGTTTCCCACCAGCTCATCAGCAAAATGAAGGAGGGAGGGCAAGGAACATGCGGGATGCAAAGGTAGGATGTAAAAAAAAAAAAAAAGGGAAAAAAACAGAAAAAAAAAAACATGTCCGACTCACTAACCTCCAGCCAGACAAGCACTCAGACGTCACTGAAGTGCACATTGTTAGTATCTCAGATTCGGTCAGTCAACAGTCAGCATGGGGAAATGCATTTGTGTGTGTGTGTTGATATATATACACACAGCGAACCCATTCAGCAAGGAAGCCAGACATCCTCGATAATAATAAAGCAACCCGGGTGCTACGGGTCACCCTTTGAGAGGCGCAGAGGGGAAATGGACACAAACAAAGGCCCTCGTTCATCTTTCTCTGTATACACTTTGTGTACACGCTTGGTTTCACTTGGCTTTGTCAGTCTGTGGACGAGAGACTTTTTTTTTTTTTTTGCATTTAATGAGCATCCATTGGAATGACAAGATCCAATGAGCGACCTTGAGTTTGACACCTGGACCGACATACAACGTGCGCCTCTGCTAAAAGCGGCAAAGCCCGTTCCAGTTGCACTTATACCAAGCGTATAAACGCAGCATCGGCCGTCTGATGGACTCGGGGTCCAAATGCTTGCTTCATAAATATGGATGAGCAAGAGCTAGATGAATATTTAGTCATGGGAGACGTTTGGGTGTTACGTAAGCTCCACGGCCACGCACGCAGTGACAACCTTGATGACTTCCAGCCTGGACTCATCAGGCAAATTCACTTACCTGGACACAGTAAGCCATGTCGTGTACATAGAGAAAAGCAACGGCGACAATCAAGCCCAACTGACTATTAACAGCAAAAATCCCCCTGAAAAGGATTAAAATTGCCTATCAATGTCACAAGATGACGACAAAACCCGTTTTTTGTCTGAATGAAACTCTTCAACTCACTTCAACACAATTTCTCGACCTCACGATGCGCCAGGATTGCACTAATTGTGTCGAAATAAAACTACTGATCTTATGTCAACATAGTTCCGTGATCTCACGATGCTGCGGGATGGCAGCAAAGCACTACTTTTGCTAAAATGAAACTCCTCAACCCATTTCAACATATTTTCTTGACAGTAAGATCCCACAAGGAGGTGGCAAAATCGCTTTCAAAAACGAAGCTCCGCAGTTCACTTCAAAAAGGTTTCTTGACACCTCCATCCATCCATCCATTTTCCGAACCGCTTGATCCTCACTAGGGTCGCGGGGGGTGCCGGAGCCTATCCCAGCCGTCTTCGGGCAGTAGGCGGGGGACACCCTGAATTGGTTGCCAGCCAATCGCAGGGCACACAGAGACGAACAACCATCCACGCTCACACTCATACCTAGGGACAATTTTAGAGTGCCCAATCAGCCTGCCATGCATGTTTTTGGAATGTTGCAAACTCCACACAGGGAGGCCGGAGCTGGATTTGAACCCGGTACCTCAGCACTGCGAAGCCGACGTGCTAACCACTGGACTACCGGGCCGCCGTTTCTTGACACCTTGATGCCAAAACGTATCCATTGTGAAAAAAAAATAAAAAATAAAAAATAGTTTGAATCAACCTCTGATGGCATATGCCTGCAATGGCAATAAATAAATAAAATAATTTTAATTTAATTTACTTTTCTTTTATTTTTTTAAAAAATTAAATTAAATTAAATTAATATAATATATAATAATAATAATAATAATACATTTTATTTATAAGCGCCTTTCAAGACACCCAAGGACACTTTACAATCAGGAACAAAAACAACAAAACAGGAAACGGGTTTGAGCAGCGGCAGCCGAACGCGCCAGCGTTCACTCAGCCCGGAAGTCGGAAGAAACCACAAGGGAAGGAGAGGGGGAGGATAGTTTGAGTTAGGCAAAAAAACTCCTGCACAAGCATATGACAATAATTCCTCTCCAATAGCCATAAAAAAAAAGTCAATGTAATCGGTTCTGTGGCTGGAACGGATTAATTCTCTGGCCATTTATTTGAATAGGAAAACGTGCTTTGCTTTCCAAACACTCTCAGGACGAATGACGTTGGCGAAGCGAGTTTTCTATGGAGCAGCAGACAAAGGACACTCGCTCCCTCCATCAAGCCGTTGCAGTCTTGTCAACAACATGGCCACTAGCAGGGGTGTGGTGGCCACTGAGAAATTCATACCTGTCAACTTGTATATTTTCCTCGTATTTTATACATTTTTTTTTTATATCATATCAAATCATGTACGGCGTATTACGACTTTTATATGGGGGGGGAAAAAAACAATTGTGAACCGATCTCACAAAGACCATTTTGGCTCAAATCCAGATCGTCTCACCTGCTGGTAGCCAACGACAATCCCGCCGTTGATCGCTCCTATTGTCACGGCAAACCAGCAAAAGTAATCCTCAATCGTATATTTTTTTTTCATCGCTGCGTACGATCGGATTGATAAAGCATGATGTACGGATCCGCGGTAAACCGTTGTACGGGTTTTTGTTGCTTTGTAAGGGGAATCGTAATCATTCATAAGGGCAGCTATTAGCCCAGGTTGACAGGTATGGAAATTCTCAGCTCCTGAATGGCCGGTCCATTCCGGGCCCATATCATTTCCAACAAAGAGCCATCTTTTAACGAAATATAGTGTTAATAATAAAAACAGGACGACTCATAAGGTAGCCTCATCCCTCCCCCCACCCACCGAGTAGAGATGTGTCAGACTGCTAGACTGTAAACAGTTGGATTTGTGAATAGACCGAAAATCACCGTTACAGCTCATATTCAGGGTTTCATCACACGGAAGGAGAACCAAAATGTGTTTGGCCTTTGGTTGCACCCACCGGGGCCCCTCGCCATCAAAATGTCTCATTTCTAGCCCAGTACACGTCGCTCTAAGTAAGTTTGTGGAGAATCTGCAGTTGCATGAAGACGCTTGCCAACACGGGTGGTGCAACAAGTCAATTGATCCGTCATGATTTGTTTGCGTTTGGCCTCCGCTCGATCGTTTGGACCGCTTGGGTGGAGGCAGAGGGCGAGAGAGAAAGCATAGAGGCACTGAAAGGGAGAGAGAGAGCAGCAGCAGCAGCAGCAGCTTCACACCGTGCAGATTTTACACAGTGGAAAGGAGGAGTGACAGCCACTGTCAGTGGGCACTTCTCAAGCCTCCATGTTGCGCGCGCACACACACACACACACACACACACACACACACACCCTGTCAGGAGCTTCAATAACAAGGCTGCATCGTCTGCAGCGCCTCCGTCGGCCGACATGCGATATATGCTGAGAAACACGCGCGCACTGTGAAACGCAAGCGCACGTCTCGAATGCGCCGCATGTAAACACGCGCCTCAGCCCGACCGACGCGCACACACACACCTCCCATCCGTCAAATCGCGCTCCCGCCTTCTCCATCCGTCCGCCCGTCCGTCCGTACCTTGCAGCAGGCTCTGGAGGTTAAGCTGCGCCTGCTGGTGCAGCTCTTCCACACACTCGGGCCTGCTCCATGAGCCAAACACGTTCACGCTCTGTTGCCATGGCGACCCGAAGCTGGCCGCGCCGTTGCCATTGCCGTGGTCGCAGCTCCCTCGCCGTCCTCCTCCGGCGTGGTTGTGGCGGCGGTTGCCGTTGCCGCCGCCGCCGCCGCCGCTGCCGCCGTCTCCGCCGCTGCTGCTGCTGCTTCCTCCGCGCCTGACGCTCTCCGCCTCGAGTCCGACAGTGGCTGCGGGAGGCGGGAGCAAGTGATGGATGCGGTAGAGAGACGGAGAGAGAGAGAGGAGAGGGTGAGAAATAAGATTATCGAGAGTGAGGATGGCGAGAGAGAGAGAGAGAGAGAACGTGGAGGAGGAGACGCAGAGAGCAAAGTACATCAAACGCTCACAATTTCCATAACTAATAGCCAGAGATTACATAACGCCGCCGTGTGTTGTCAGGGAGAACAAGGAAGGCGGGAAGGAAGGCAGGAAGGAGAAGAGCTGCGTTGAATCGGAAGAAGATTGAAGAGGAAGGTCATCAGAGTACACAAACAAAAACGGATCATGTGAGCCGCCGTCAACATCGAAGGGACGTCTCCAGGATTTGTTTCTCTCCTGGTGCTAAAGGGAGGCTTGACCTATAGACGGGGGGGGGCTCAGAAAATTACAAATATCATGCTGGAGGGGCTTCGTTGGGGCCACACAAATATAGTCAAACCTCGGTTTTCGAACGTCTCAGTTCTCGACCAATTCAGTTTTCGACCAAAAGTTTTTTATGCCTCGGATGACGAACAAATTTCGGTTCTCGAACAAACTGAGCGCACTTGAATGCACCATTTGACTCCTCTCACCTTCCTTACACGAGGAAGTGACGCTTCCTCGGGTAGACGAGGAAGTGACGCTTCCTCGTGTAGACGAGGAAGTGACGCTCCCTCGTGTTGCTTTCCATTGTGAGCAGACGTGTTCAGTAAACATTTTTATTTTAAAAACAGCGTGGTTTCGGTTTTTGAACAATTTCGGTTTTCGAACAGCCTTCTGGAACGGATTATGGACGAAAACCGAGGTTTGACTGTATATTAATCAATGGATCCGCCAAATCAAATCAATGGTGTCAGTGAGTAAAGATACCTTCCTTTCTGAATTTTCGACATATTTGTTGATTCACTGGAAAAAAAAAAAAAAAACAAAAACGAGCATGTTTTGAAACCAAAAGATGGACGGAAGTGAAGACATTTAACTGACATTTTGCGATTGCTGGCGCACAATTGAGAAGGGCTATCGTGTCTCCCTTGGTGGGAAAGCGTGTGGAGGAGGCTCGTCATTGATTCACGCACGCGCACAAAGATGGAGCAAGTGCAAGCGCTTCACGTCTGCTGGCTGAAGAAATGGCCATTCGGGCACCCGCGTGGTTTGGCTGCCCCAGCACTGCCCCCTGCTGCTGAAGCAGGTGTACTGTCACTATGGAAACCACTGACTGCCTTCAAAGACCTTAAGACGCATGAATACAGTAATTACGCTCACGCACACACACACACACACACACACACACACACACACACACACACACACACACACTCACCTCTTCATTCAGTACTAAAAGTGAAACAAAATGGCTGCCCATTATTCCACAATTTCATTCCAATTATATTTGGCCATTATTTTTTTCTAAACATACCATTGTCATGGATTCAGTAGGAAAAGCCTCATATCTAATTAATACCAGCATGGCAGCAAGCCAGTTAAGGCGAGCGGGGATGATAAAAAAAAAAAAGAGCAATTGCTGCTGACACGGCACAACTGTATGAGAAGTGTTTCACGTTTATGGCTGCGTACGAATACAATCGGTTCAAACGGAGTGGAAAAGTTGATTTGTCTCAGTCAGTCCAGTCAGAAAGTCAGTCTCATTCTATGCCTTCATGACACACAAATATTTCAAGCGGTTTATTACAGGGCGTGGAAACTGGAAACCCCAATGTGCTATCCTAATTCGCTAATTACAAATGCTATGCTAATTCGCTAATTACAAATCAAACACCTCCAGGTGAAAAGTCTGCTGTGAGTCATTTGACAATTGTCACAAAGCAGTTTGGCCCCAAGATGTGCGAGCAGCACACTTTGTGCATGATAGAGCATGTCGCGATGCAATTTTTGACATTTTGATTGAATACTGATTTATTGCAAGTCATTTTAGGGACACCCAAGGAATGGCTCGTTGAGCCCCACTTTAGGAAGAACTGCACTCAAAGCTTAAAATCAACTAAGAGATAACGTGGGAGCCTCCTCTGACCTGTGCTGGGAATATTTGACGTGAGCCGCAAATAAACTGTGACTTCACGCGCCAAATCCACACAAGACTGCAGGCTATGCACGTTCATGATCCGACAGTGGGACTCGAGAAGCGCGCACTCACCGAGTGCTGACATTGCAAGTTGTACAGAGGTGACCATGACAAACCATCTAATGGCTGCCTCAACACCGGAAGTGATGTCACGGGCAAAATAAGGGGAGGAGTTGCACATGTGCACACACTATGGTAGATACACAGACGCGAGCGCACACAAAACGTGCACGCGCCAAAATTTGGCCGAGTAACTCTCGTTTCCCACCGGTCCGTCACCCTCTGAATGCAACAACAAAACGTAGGTAACAAAAGTTCAAGAAACATTCTTAACAAAAAAAAAAAAAAGTGCTTTTACAAAAACATCACTTTACATTTATAAAACTACAATATAGCCAAATGTACCTCGTTTTCATCTTTGTTAATTTTACATAAGAATTACAAAAGAAGCAAGGTCAGTCTTTTGAGAATTGTAGTTGACTTAATTACGCAAAACCTTTTTTTTTTGCATCCGACAAACAATCGATACATTTTTTAAAAATCTAATGCTAAAACTATTACTAAACAAACAAAAAAAAACTTTTTGGAAAGAACAAACAAAAACACGCAAATCTGCTCTAAAATCTCATTCAATCCACCCGATTAAAAAAAAAGAAAAAATCCAAAACGTGGTGTAGCTGAAAAAAATCTAATACTAAAACTAACACAAAATTTAAAAAAAAAAAACATTTTTGAAAGAAGAAAACAAACAAAAACACGCTAATCTGCTCTAAAATTGAATATAATCTAAACGATTAAAAAATAAAAGTCCAAAACATGGTGTAGCTAAAAAAAAAAATCTAATACTAAAACAAATACTAAATTAAAACAATCATTTTGGGAAAGAAGAAAACAAGCAAAAGCACGCTAATCTGCTCTAAAATCGAATTTAATTTACCCGATTCAAATATAAAAGTCCAAAAAAAATCTAATACTAAAACTAATACTAAAATTAAAAAAAAAAAAATTGTTAAGAATAAAACAAACAAAAACATGGAAATCTGCTCTAAAATATAATTCAAAATAACCGATAAAACCCCCCCCAACAAAGTCAAAAACGTGGTGTAGATAAAGCGCTATATTAGTGTACTCCGTTTGTCATATGTGCCCGTTTACAAAGTAGCTCCAAACTTATCGAGCAGGACGTTGTACTTCCTGTGCCGTCCAATCCGCCGCGGCACCCTGACTGCCATCGGCGACCTTTCAGGTCTCCATGTCGGCTTCCTGAGTTCATCTGAGCTACACGGCACACCCGAAGACGTCAAAATGGAGTCGGGGCGACCTCGAGAGATGAGGCATAATCGGTTTATATCAATGACACAACCGGTGGCGCAATGACCCCAGACACCTCTTGCGCCTCGCTGGACTCGAGGGAGACTCTGACAGGAAGCGCTCCGCGGACTTCCTGGCGATAAAGGCCAACAGCCCCGACATGGCAGAGAAGGCCCGAGTAGAAATTACAAAGTCACCAACTATGCAAAAATCGTTGTTGTGTGGAACCTTGGCAAGTGGGGGGGCTATTTCAATTTCTTCCGGTATTTTTCAACCCGGAGTCGAGTGGTTTTCAAGCTCCTCTCAACCAGCAAGACATCAGCATTTTACTCAACGCCAAGTCGATTCCTCCGAAGGCTTTTGAGAACTCTCTATCCCACTCAGCGTGCTGTGTGAAATTCTATGCGTGTGTTGCAGAGGTGGAAAAAGGACTTCCAACGCTGTGTAAGCTAGTGGCCCCCAACATTTTTTGTGTAACGGACCGATTGAGACAAGTACATGCGGACCGGCGACCATTTTTTTCCCCCATCGCTTTTAACTTGCCACTTTGACAGCACTGCTACTGACAACAAATTATGGAGTAATTCAACATTTTATTAACATTCATGCATTTCAAACAGTGTTTTTCTCCCGCAAAATAAATGTAGAATAAAATAACTGAACTATTAAGAAATGGACCAATTAGGAATAATAAATTCAACTTAATGTAAACATAATCACTTTTTAAGTGATGATCCTACGTACGGCGTTAGACTTTGGAAAACAACGATCAACAATTTTGTAGATTTTCTGCTGAATGTTAAAAACCAAACCAGGAATTGAATCATTGTCAATTTGTTTTGTTTTTTTAAATTATGTCCTGTTTTTCAATAAAGGGTTGGAAAATTTTTTTAATCCTATTCTTTGGCAAATATATAAATAAAATCTACAGTTTAATCATTGACAACAACAAAAAAGTTTTTTTTGTGCATGCATTACTTGTTTTTTTTTGTACTTTCTCTCTTTCATAATTTTTGCTGCTGTAAATTGTGAATTTCTCAATTGAGACAAATTTGTTTCCTTCTTCCTAAATACCGTATTGGCCCGAATATAAGACGGTGTTTTTTGCATTGAAATAAGACTGAAAAAGTGGGGGTCGTCTTATATTCGGGGTCTAGACATTATACCCATTCACGACGCTAGATGGCGCCAGATATCATTGAAGCGAATGCTGAACTTGACTCCCCAGGCCAAAGCAAACCCCTGTCACGAAGAATAAAAATAAAAATAGCGGTAGCACGAAGAAGAAAAATAAAAAATAGCGGTAAGAAAGAAAAGAGAAGAAAATAATAGTTTACATATTTAAATGTTCAGATATTAAGATTTGAATGAGGCACAATAACATGCTTTTTCTCTCAAATATATTGTACTGCAGTTATTTTCTGTATAAAAATTAATTTGGGGTTCAAAAAGTCTTTTTTCAAACTTGAGTCTTGAAAAAGAAGTCTTATATTCGGGCCAATACGGTATCATCATTGCAGCTCTAGTTATTTCCCAGCACTGAAGTGTAGACAGCATGCGACTGCATGAAAATGGCTAAAAAAAAACAGCTCAGCTGTTTGTGTGTGTCTAATATGCAGACTACGGGATTGAAAACTATCACAATCACATTATGACAGAGCCAGCCTTCCATTGCACACGCGCGCGCACACACACACACACACACACACACACGCACACAGGTGGTGCAACAAAAACAATAACAGCACAAGTCCTGTGCATGCATGTGCGCCGTTTGTGACATGCATGTGCAACTTCCATATTCCACTTGGTGTCACATTCCATTGCAAGCCATTTGTGCTGTGAAATGGAAAAAAAAAATTCATGACCTCCTTTTCCCCACCAGAGCTCCAAATCCACACAAGGGTTCAATCCGCACGTCTCCGAACAACTATCCTGAAAGTCACTCGATCCAAACGTAGATTTGGCATTGAGTCCGTTAGATTGTGCAGGAATCTGCATCAACATAAGCAGCTCGCAGAAACTTTCGGATGCCCCCGCGCACTTCGTCGCCTCTTTCTTACCAGGCCCGGCCCACAAACGCTGCATGTCTGATGGCCTGAAGAGGCATGGGCGCACTGACGTGGAGGGAGCGCCGGAGAGGGGGAGATCACGACGGCTGCCACCACCAGGGAGGAGGGAAACTCTGCCCTTCCTTCCCACTTGGAATGAAGAGAAATCATCCTCCTGCTCCTCAACTTGCAAGTTTTTCCAACCCCCTCCCCCCCCAAAAAAGGCACATACAGTGAAACTCCTCCACAACGAAACCTACATGGGCGAAAATACCCCCTAGTGTGAAAAAATGTGCATGCATGAAAGCCATTCCCACTTCTCTGCTCCCCTACGAAAAGTCCCCCTGTGAAACTCGCCTCTACAACGAAAACAACGAGTCTAATGCAACCTACAGCGATGGCAACAGCAACTACCACACGAACATGGGCATACCCCTTAAGGACAGGATAAAAGTGATGGAAAAATGACAATATGCTGATGTAAGTGAAAGTGAATGCATGAAAGCCATTGTCAAAAAAGTGTATGCTCCCACGTATTGGAATAAAGATAGAGTCATCGATTTGTCTGTGTGTGTGTTTCCCATTTGCCTACCACGAAAAGTCCCACGAGGTCAAATACGAAAACCCAAAGCAAAATGCTGATTCGCAAACCCAATGCAAGCAGAAGCGATACATTATACTTTATAAACAACTTAGCAGCTTAATTGCGACCGTCTCTTCTATTACAATATCAAATCTACGTGGAGCACATCTTTATTATAGTTCGCCCTCGAGGCCAAGGAGTCCGGACAAAGCACTACTTATTCAAAAGAAAACTCAACTCACTTCAGCATAGTTCACTGGCATGAAAACGGCACCTCAGTCGAACAGGGAAACCTCACTATTGGTATGGGGAAGTTACCGAGCAAAAGCTCCCAACAGTGAAAATCCTTCAGTGATTATTGCCACAAATGAAGGCAAAGTTTGTCTAAATTCAACACCACAACTCGCTGACTCTCCCTGCAGTGATTGTTGTTTTTGTAGTAGCGAGACAACACAAACAGGCTTGCGTTGACCTGCCCGGTTGCCACGGGAACAGCAGCCGGAGGTGCACACCTCTCCGCTGTCACACTACTTCTTCCTCTTTTTTTTTTTTTTTTCCCTCTGCCTCACACTCTTTGTTCTCTGTCGTCCCTGCGTCCAGGATGACGTCATCATCATGAATGAGCAGGCGGCCATATTTCAAAATCAGCCTGCAAAGGGTGCGCTTCCCTTCAGTCAAGGTCAAAAAGTGCGTGGATGCCTCGCACGCGCACACGGCATGCACGAGTGAAACATCTATTGCTTGCCTTGTAGTACTAGTAGCCTATGCCGGTCAACTAGTGCAGTTTTACCTTACTAGTAAAATGTAGTTGTCCTACTAGTGTGCTGAGTTGTCCATATGTTCATCCCATTCATAAGAAAATAATGAGCACTAGCGTATTAGTGACATTATTCAATTCCACTAGTTAAGTTCTAGCACTTCACTAGTAGTACATAAGTCAACTACAGCACTGCACTATGACAAGCCAGTTGAGCATTTTATTTGACAGTTTAATAATCCACTGAGAGGTCCATGTATCAGGGTGTGTGTGTGTGTGTGTGTGTGTGTGTTTGTCCTCACTCGTAAAATAATTCAGCGCACTCGAGGAACGACTAGCGCATACACAGCAACAACTAACTAGCACCAATTTTTTTCCTGGCTGCCTTCCCCTACTGCGGGGGTCGGCAACATGTGGCTCCAGAGCCGCATGCGGCTCTTTAGCGACATCTAGTGGCTCCCTGGAGCTTTATTAAAAAAATGTTTGAAAATGGAAAAGGATTTTGATAGCAGGCTAATTCGCTCAAATAGATATAGATACATGTTGCAGCTCCGAAAAAGGAGAGCTGTGGTGTTGGTTTTTTAAAACGGACACTTTATGCTTTTAACAGTGTAGACACGTCTGCGTCCGACTCTGTGCCGTTCAACTCGAGAGGCGTTCAAAGACAGCCTCCGAAAAACGGAAATTAATGATCACTTCACTGACACTAAGAAAAGCAAAAAATAATGCACCAAAACAAAAAATCAAGAGAGGAAATTACAAAATAAATTCTATGGGGGCGTTTGTGAACACACAACAAAGGAATGAATAACATAAACAATTCGGAGACAGTCCAGTCTCCAACATACGTACAGCATGTGTTTCCTTCATTCCGCCATTATAGAAGGCTTTTATTTTTTTGTGGCTCCAGACATTTGTTTTTTTTTTTTGTTGTCCTATATGGCTCTTTCAACATTTTGGGTTGCCGACCCCAGCCCTACCGTATGACATTTCTGGACGCTAGTTGAACAACTACGTTACTGGAGAGTAAAAACGGTGCACTTGTTGACAAGTGTGTGTGCAACTAGTTTTACTCAAATAAAATGTGACTGATTAGCATGGAAAAGTAGTAGTTTGCACGCATGTCGTTTAGATCTGGAAGGCAGCAATGGGGGGAGGAGGGGGTCACTTCGAGTAAGACACAGTAGATCACTCGTATGTCAAGGATATGGAATAAATGATTGACAAGAGTAGTCACCTCAATGTCTTGCTCGTTTCTCGGCCATGGCAGACTCGCCGGCGAGCTCGTGCGGGACGAGACCGCGCGGGGCCATTGATCACACGCACGCGCCAACACGCCTGCTTCATTCTCGTCTCGTCGGGCCACAAGCAAAAGGCTGACTTGAGTGACCCAGTTCATTCCCCAACAAACGGCAGGACGAGACCAAAACCTCGGCGGCGATTGCAAACGCTGCGCCTCCGATTTTTGTCACGGGATGAAATGGAAAAACGAGCCACGAGTTCAAGTTGGACACGGCCGATAAGATTCCATATGCTCATCTCCATATATGCAAAAGTACCTGTTGCCGATTTGGGTCTGTGTCTCCCTTTGGGCCGCCTTTGTGGATTGCCCGCACTGTTCTTCCTGTCCCAAAACATCACGGGTGCATTCCACGACACGACAAAAATCAAGACAGAAGCGCGTGTGGCCCTCGTGCGTGAGGCGAGCAGGCGTCACATCTGCATCCCCCGGGAGAGGATGCGCACGCGTGTGTGTGTGTGTGTGTGTGTGTATGTGTGGAAAAGGGCGAGCCACGCAGACAGAAGGAGGCGCAGGGAGAGAGAGTGTGTGTCAGTATACCTCGCTTACGTGAGCTGTTGGCTAATCATACGTTGGGTGTGTGAGAGAGCAAGCGAGAGAGAGAGAGAGAGAGAGAGAGAGCGGCGGCTGCGTTGATTAGCATCCAGCCAGTCGCATCCCGGCATCCGCAGCTCAATTGATAAAAGAGCCAGGCTGGCGAGAGCCAATCAGAAGGCGGCGAGCGTGAGAGCGCTGGAGGGAGGCAGAGCGACACGGGAGATGATGAGGAGGAGTGGTGGTGGTTGTGGGGTGGAGGGGAAGCTATTATGGGATGCCGGAGGAGAGGAGCGCTGAGGACAGGTCATTAGGTACACAATTGGCGACTGCAATGAATTAACCGGATACAATTAATTGGTACATCTAGATTCAAGAGCAATTATTTCATGTTTTTTTTTTTAAAATTTGCATCAAATCAACTTTGCAGCTAATTGATGAGATGAATAATTAGAAAAATACAGATTGTATAAATGCATTTTAATTAACCCATTTTAGGAGGAAAAATTATAGTGGATTAACCAATTGAATATGTTTTAAATGTATAAAATGTAATGCAGTTAATTGTCAGTAACAATTATAATCAGCTAATTTACAAAAATAGTTAAGTGAATTAATTTCTCCTTTTATTATTTATAATTTTATCTGTGGTTTTATTGTTTTTGATTGTAAAGGGTCCTTGAGTGTTTTGAAAGGCGCTTATAAATGAAATGTATTATTATTCTTTATTTTTAGAGTTTACAGTAAATCAATACTGCAAAGAGACAAAGATGAATTGTTTTTTTTAAATGAACAATTTGTTTTGGGGGTGCACGTGAAATTATTTAACCACTTGTTCAATCAAATAAACTTTTAAATGCATATATTTTAGTGACTATTATTTCCAATAAACCAACTAACCACTGATTTGAGGATATTCAGGATTAAAAACAACTATAAAATGAATACCGGTACATAAATTTGATAAATTACTTTTAGGGGCAAAAGGCTACAATAATCAACAACAACCAATCGTAAAAAATAAAAAAGATTTTGAATTGCATAAACAAAATCTAATAATGCAAAATCTAAATGAATGCATTCCACAGTACAGCATGACGTAGTTCTCAAAATCTCATCCAAAATCCATTAAGACAACAAGACACACTTGTGAATGAAACCCAGGATGATTTTCAGATCATTATTTTTTTTTAATTCTTTTGCTTATGAAGCTATGAAAGCGTGTGTAGCTGTGCCTAATAAAGTGGCCATTTGAGACTTTGGATTTACAGCAATTCTGCTTTCCGACACGCCAGAATTTATTTCACCCCCTCAGGGCAAACTATAAATCTGCATTCTTGATCCAAGCCTCAAAGCCAAAGGATTCGTAACGACAAAAAAATGGGACCTATTCAAACCCAATATAGTGTGATTTCCAAAACCCTCGCACATTCCTCGTGTGCAGATTGAACGGGTTAATCTCATTGGAGCTGGCAGCTGCCAGGCTAAGTGAACGCGCAGTTAGCTCCTCTTCGGGAACCACAAACGAAAACCTGAATCCCCCCCACCCCCACCCCCCATTTCTCCTGAAACGCCACAACAACAAATGAAGAACCCGGTGTGTTTCGCTTCGTTCCAACCAAGTGTCAAAGAACGCAGCACCACATTCGTCCTACCTGAGTGCTGGTCCTCCTGCACAGACCCCCCAAAAAAGCTGCAAAACACCAGAGGACAAGTGAATGCACACGGTATCGCTCTCTCTCTTTCTAAAGTGTGTGTGTGTGTGTGGGGGGGGGGCTTGCTAATTGAAAGCAGACTTTTGTGGCGGTTGCCGGACAAGGGAGGTCTCAAAAGTGTGGTGGTACGTGGGCTCTCTCTAGCGGTATGCGAAACAAGGACGGAATTAAAAAGTCCAACTGTACATGGTGTTAACGTGGCGTCACCATTAAAAAAAAAAAAAATACAAGTACGGTGTTTTCGCGACCCCTGCTTGAAACGGCCAAAGTCTAAGTTGCGGGAGCGGCTGGTGTGCGATGCACCAGTTCTGCAAGATCTGGGAATTGTTGTGGCTAAAAAAGCCCGGCATCGATTTTAGGGAGGCAACGGGAGACTGACGATGGCGTGAGGGAACCTGGCGAGTTGGATGAGGACTTCGATGGATTTAATGATGAGATGGCCACCCTAAAATCACGCGAGTCAAATTGTGAATGCACTCAGTTTTGCTCCCGCAAAAAAACATACGCTAGCACAGTGTTTAGCACACTTCTTTTCATTGAAAAACATAACAATTAACGTGTTATATTGGTACTACAACCGTTTTTAACATTGAAGAATGACGTTATAACAGCTTGAATTGGAATCAAATGAACACCCAAAAAAAAAACAGTATTTTATCATCTTTCATATTTATTGTTTCACCGTCGTCCTGCATTCATGCGGCACAAATAGCTTGTCTCTCGTCGAAACACAAGGCAATAGGCTAGTTGTTGCTGCCCCCTAGCGGTATGGAAGGGTACTACATGATTACTTTCTGGGCGAAAGACCGCACAGGCATACAAATTGGGATATTTTTACCGCGGCACACCTGACAATGTCTCGCGGCGGCACACGGGTTGAAAAACACTGCGCTAGCATATGCATGCATGCTACTGTATATTTTACGCTAGCATACGTTTTACCATGCCCGCGTTCAATAATACGTCTTGCGTATGTGTTAAATACCGAAATAGTTACCGTAACCGACACTACGCCTTTTAACACGGTCGTGAAAATACGGTACAGTTCAGTTCTATTTAACTTTCAAGTTCAAGATGTTTACAATTAATCATCCAGGAACATTTGTCAACACCTACCAAGGTAAATGTTTTCATTTAATTTGATGTGCGATGCGAGTCCAGTTTATTTTTCTACACGGCGCGCAACAGAATCAAATATACTTTTTCTGGACTCATTTTTATGGGTCCATTACACAACTGTATTTTAATGTTTATTTTGGTGAAATTAGGTGTGAAAAGTTTGCCAACCACTGAACTAAGCCAACAAAGTTGGTAATGACATAGAAGGACGAGTTGATAAACATCCGGTCAGCTTCCACTTGGAGCTTTTGGTGAGTTCTGATGCAACGCACACGCGCAAGCAAACGCACTTTTGGAGTGATGTGCAAAGGTCACAAGAGTCGACCTCTGCTGCCCCTCCTGGCTGGAAATATACAGTTCCCTCCAAAAGTATTGGTACGGAAAGGTGCAATTACTTTGACGCACAACAATACCTAAAGAGTGCACGTGCAGAACCACGCCACAGGTTAGCATAGCAAGCCCCGCCCCCTCCATGACATCACCGTTGACCATATATGGATTGCCGCTGACAGTGGAGAACGCCAATCATTTGCTATCCACTAGGTGGCGCGAATGACTTTGATCATCCTGCAGCAGTTAGGGAAAGTGGGGGCGGGGGTCACGTGGGACGAGATGACCCGTGCACACGCACACACATGGAGTCAGACAAAGAAAGACGCATTCTCGCGCAGACGCGCCAACTCGACTGCCCTCCACGTCCAGCGTGCAACATGGGGAAAACATCTGCTTTTGGGACAATTGGCCTTCTCTGAACCCCCCCCCCCCCCCTCCAAGCCCTCCCCTCTCTCCCTCCCCCCTCCCTTTCATTCAACTGCCATGGGAATCGTCTCCCAATGAGATCATATAAACAACAGCCTCATGACCTGCGCTCGTGCGCGCGCGTTGAACATAAAAAAAAAAGAGCCGGAAAATACGCGCGCGCAGGCGGCCCAAGTTTCTGGATCCAAAGAAAGCTCCACACACGCACACTTCCTGCATTCTATCGCTGCCTGTTTTTCAATCCCACCGATTCATGTGGCGTCTGTTATTGTTTGCAGTTTTCCTGACAGTCACTCTGTGCTTGTTTTTTGTTTTTTGTTTTTTTCAAAATTGACGCCTGCCCTTAAAATATCGAGGATTTCATGGAAGAGCATCAATTCTACTTTTGTTGACACGAAGCTCCGCAACTCACTTCGGCATAGTTCCGAGTCTTGTTGTTCTCACACTGATTTTCACTGCAGGACTGAGGCGTTGACTGACAGTGGGAAAGCTAGACGCCGGGCCGAAGAGGAGGAGGAGATCAGGGGAGTGGTGCCCGGGTGGGGAAGCTGACGTCGCCGTGGGAACCCGACGGCCCCGGAATTTAGGCGGCAACGACAACCATCGCAACGACAAGTCACAGCGAGGAGCTGGTGTAACGGACCCGCCCGGGGGGGGGGGGGGGGGGATGCAACCAAGGCCCGATAAATCATTTTGAGGCCAAATTCCATCGAGGCGCATGAACAACTCCATTTGCTTCCTGTTCACATTCTTGGGATGCTCCCCAGCAGGAATACGGGAATACTCGAGTGTGTGTTTTTTTTTTAGCTTTTGTTTCATTATGAGGTTTTGTTTTGCAAATTCACGTAGACTTTTTCATACTTTTTTTGAGTGGGGCAGCTAGTTTTGTCCTTTGAAAATGCTTACTTTTAGTGTTATTTATACATTTATTGTAATTTGTGGTATTTGTCAGGAGCAACCCCCCCTGCCCCGCAAAAAAAGAATCAATCCCCTGAAAGCACGGCCCTCACTGTCAACTGTTCATCAAATACCACTTGTACAGTGAAACTCCTCTACAACGAAATTGTGTTTGCAGCAAGAAATTTTTCACAACAGGGGGTTTTTCACTGTAGCAAATTTGATCTCAGATGTAAACAAACACACACACACACACACACACACACACACACACACAAACGTATGTGCACACTGGCTCCTCACTCTTCTGTCATTCTCCCCTTGATGAGCATGTAATCACAGCCAACAACGAGGCACTCTATAGCGGCACGCGCAGCATGAAGCCCTTGTCCACATGCTACCGGTCAAGTTGGACCCATCCAAAAAATACAAATAAAAAATAACCCCTCCCTCACCCCTCCTCTACTGTCATTCTCCACTTCACGTGCATGCACTCAAAGCAAACAACGAGGCACTCTACAGCTGCCACGCCACCATATTCTCCCGGGGAAAGATGCGTTTTGCAGGCTTTTTAACTGTAATAACCTCAATGTGTGTGTTGCTGCCAAGTTATGTCATTGTGTTGCGTCTTTGTTTCAACATGAGGAGGCAAGTGCGGAAGGAGGGAGGTGTTGGACGAGTGACGCTTCAGATGATCTAATGATGAGCTATTGATTATTTAACCGAGCGCATCTTGTGCCCACGCAGCCCACTTTCGTGGGGGCCCACACGCTTTGCTCGGGATTTTGACAGCGCGCAGGAGGAAAGCGAGGATTTTTTGTTTTTTTTCCAGTTCTCATGCACAGAACGGCAAGCGCACACAAAAGTCATCGGCCACGCCTGCAAGTTAGAAAGGCAGCTACACTGTATGTTTTCTTTAATCTCACTCTCCAGCGCTACATCTGGACTCAGTTTGGGGGAACTTTCTATTACTCACGCACACACATCCGTCAAACTATAACAGAAACTTGCTTGCTTGGTGGCTGAAGCGAGTTAAATTCCGGGACATTTGCCAGCAAACATGATACAACGTTGTTGTGACATTGGCCAATACAAATCTAATACAGTGAAGCCTCACTAGTTTTTTTTTAATTTTAGTTTTGACAGTGCACGGGTCCAGTTTAGTGTTGCATAATACGCAGAGCAGCGCTGAACTCTACTGGTTGGATATGCAGTACAATTTAGAAAAGAAGAAATAATATAAACCGGTGGTTGTGCGCACACTATTACGCCATTTTGTAGGGATGACCCAATATCCAGTAAGAATAAAATGTAGGGGGCTCAAAATGAACCTGGAAAAGAAGTGTGCATCGATGTTCACTCGACATATCGACCACAAAACATGGTGAGCAGGAAAACAAAATGGCGCCCGCGCAAATATCAAAGCGAGACAATAACGGAAGTAATTCATTTAATTGAACTGAAAATATGCACAACAGACGAAATTAAATATAATTTAAAACATTTTTTTCCCACAATAAATAGTCAGATATCTTAATTCGCCTGTGTGTCGTCACAAGTACGGTGGTCATGTCATCCGCGACGAGGAGAAAGTCGTGAGCTGGCTGTCCAAATCGTCAAACAGAATGAGGGAACTGCTATCTCGTGCTACATGTAGCGCGGGCTATAGCGCAAATAACCTTTTCCTGTCTGGTCGCTTGGACATATTGCTGTTGAAATACACAATATTTAATTGCCAATGCTTAATTGTTCCGAGTGTTGCCGCTTTGTGTGTGTTCAAGTATCAGTTGTTTAAAAATTCATAGTTACTGTAACATTGACGCTAATTTCAGTTCTGTTCGGTTAGCATTAAGCTAGCGCATTTTTGGTATAGCTAAAGGTTTTTTTTAAACGTGCAATAAATAGTATGTGTTGGTTTTATATTAAACTTAAATTGGGAGTGACAAATCCTTGAGGCAAGCACATTTGGCTCCTTTTTTTGCGGGGGGGGGGGGGCGATAAAAGCATGAACAGAGCATTTTAAAAAGTTTCGATGAGTTTAAATGTGCTTTAAGTTTTAGAAATGGGGGCGGGGGTGTTGTTGATTTTTTGGTTTTTTTTGTTTCTTGGTATATGGCGGATTTGGCACCCATCATGTGGGTCCAGAAATGCAAACGTGATTGGCACATGCAGTTGCTCAACTTGCAGGTGCATTAAATGAACTCAAACAGTGTGAGGGAAATTAGCAAGAAGCTTGAAAAGGAAGTGGATCAACAGTATTCATTTGATAGGAATATTTATCGATTCGTGCATTTCCCGTCTATCAAGTTTCCAAATTGACTTGACAACACTCCGAATGAAGAAACTTTTTTTTGCTTCGTTTGTCGTACCTGTGTGCGTGTGCGGACTTTTGCGTAGCATCTCGACCAGTCGGCCCAGTCTGCCTTCCAGCGCACCGGACCGTCGGCACACGGATGCCAGCTCGCCCTCCAGCTCCTCCAGGACGCCCAGCGAGTGTCGGGACAGGTCCGAAAGTTGGCGGAGCACCGAGGCCAGGGTGAAGGCGCAAACGTCGGCCAGATCCGCGAACGCCCCCGACGTCTTGACACCGATGCCATGCTTGCACAAGTCCCTCGGCAGGACCGCGCGCTTGCAGAAAGGCATTCTGGAGCCGACCGGACGGCACCGGACTTGCGCGATGAACCGAAGCGACAAAACTCCGCAGGTGGTCAGGTTATATCACCGTGCTCCGTCTGGTGCGTCTCCCTGTCGCCTGCGCGCGGATGCATGCTCCGGGACGCCACGGTTGGAAGTCCGCTTGGGATAGGTTCCGTTCGGGCTCGGCGTCGTGCGTCTTCATCGTCGAGCCTCCTCACTCCTTCCTCAGAACGCTTTTTGGCTCAAAGCTGTTTCTCCCCGTTAGCTGCGCAGGTCTAACCTGTCCAGTTCCGCTGTCCTTTCAAAATTAAAGCGAGACATGTACTTCCGCTTGAACTGGGGCACAACAGCCAACTTTATTTTTTTAATATTACGTTGTGCTGTAATTCAATATTCGATCATATTTGAGAGGCGTGAACCTAAAAGTTGAGTTTTCCCACAAAAGAGACACTGAAGGCGACGTCTCTCTTTCCCCACTGGACCAGGATCTGCCAAATCCGCCAGTAATTGACACCCCAGCTCAAAAAACGTGAGGTGTTGCTCATTATATGAAGCTCCTCAAGTCATTTCTTTAAAAGTAATGCTTACATTTGGGAGGAACTTCAAACATTACAAGTCAAACATTCAAGGAGCAAAGATGTGGATTCAGTGTCAATATTGGCATATTTCTGCAGGAAAGCACCCCCGATTACACCCCCCCCAGCCCAAAAAAATCCCTTCTTGAAAATCCCCACATCTGGTCGTCAGCGCACCCCCCTGGGCCCCCTTCGAGAACCCCTCCCAGACATGAAATGGGCCCACCTCAATGTTTTTGTTCCAGCGGCGGTCTGTTGTGCAAAGAGAAGGCGTCGCAAGGCAAGAATTTCAACATCAGGCGCTTGTGATGGAAAGTCGTATCGGAGCTGGAACCGACTTCAGTTGTGTTCTTGAATGGTCACACACTTGCTTTGATGAAGATTCCAAAGAAGTGACTCCCGCGTTTGAGAGGAACTTGGCAGCCCCTGCAAAAAAAAAAAATTACACCAAAAACACACTCTCTAGGAGTTGTTTTCTTTTCTTGCCAATGTGCAAGTCCACTTGACAAAAAAAAAAAAAGGCATTTTTTGCTCTTTTGCTCAGGCCAAAGGTTAAAGCCGAGGTCTTTAGTTCTGTTTCCCGAGAGCCGGTGTTCTGGATGTTTTCAATCTCTCTCTGCTTCAAGTTATCAGATAATCAGCTCGGTCTGCAGAAGCTGGATAACAATGCTGATCATTTGAATCCGGTGTGTTGCAGCAGGGAAAGATGGAAAGCATCCAGGAAACCGGACCACGAGGAACAGGATCGAAAAGTCTTTATTGAACACATCTTTTCACTATGGAACGCTACACGAGGAAGCGTCACTTCCTCGTGTAAGGAAGGCGAGAGGAGTCAAGTGACGCATTCAAGTGCGCTCAGTTTGTTCGAGAACCAAAATTCGGTCATCATCCGAGGCATAAAAAAAACTCAATTTTGGTTGAAAACCGATTTGGTCGAGAACAAGACGTTTGAAAACCGAGGTTGACTGTATTTTGATCTAATAACAACAGTGTATAATTTAATTTGAAAATGTCAGTCGGTTGTGCCTGTATTCACCCAAAAATATATTTTTTTTGCTTGACCAAATATTTCAATCGACATTGATCACCTTTATGTATTGATAGAAAGCAGTTTTAATTTATTTCACCTTCTCAAGTACATTTTCCTGAGGTCTTGGACTCACAATTTACTACTGTCGAGGATTTTACACTCCTTGTAATTCAAATGAAATGTTGCAATCTAATTTCCCGCCCCCCTCCATTCCTCAAAAAAACATCGTGTGAGAACACAGCTCATCCTGCGTGTGGTTTCGTGACATAATGTTCCTAATTTTTGAAGTACGGACACTGGATGTCCCTCAGGAGAGGAGGATCTCCTGCTTTTGCTACATGACTTGCTCTTGGATGAGAGCGTTTCATGTCTGAGTGGACCTGCTAGTGAAGCATCAAACCCGTCTCTTCATTGCGCACACGATTATAGGCGGGACTCCAAAAGGAAGTGACGGCCGCCCGCTGCAGTGAACATATGGCACAACGTTGGCATGGAACACGGTGTGGAGAGTGAGCGAGGACGAGGACATTTGGTGGAGGCGGGTGTGTTGACAAAGAAAAGATGCGTGGGGTTTGAAGGGGGGTGTAAAAGAAAAGAAAAACACAGAACCCGTTGAGTGTTTTGAAACTAACATTTTTATTGTGAAAACCAGGGGGTGCGGTCGGCCATTTTAACTGCTGCCTTGCTTGGCGGCCAGCCTCTTGTCTCTCTCCTCGGCAATGGTCAGGCGGATTCCCTTCCCTCTGGGCAAGGACACCCACGGCTTGTTGCCCTGGAGACCAGGAATATATTTTCAGAATTCAAATGACGTGGTGTGCGTACGCTAGCTGTCAAAAGTGGCCATTTGCCATAAACCCCCACCATATAACCATTCCTTGGTGCCGATTTCGCTATGTTGCAGATTTGACAGTTTTCACCATATTCGTGTCTGAATTTCAAGATGAGGCCCTTAACGCTTTGGTATTATTTTGATGTTGTGCACCAACACGCAAAGCAGCAGTGACCTCTGCTGGATAGCAAGAAGAAGCAGAGAAGGTCCCCAACTGCCGTATTGGCCCGAAAATAAGTCCCGAATATAAGTCGGCCCCGATTATAAGACGACCCCCCCTCTTTTTCAAGACACAAGTTTGAAAAAAGACATTTTGAACACCAAATTAATTTTTATCCAGAAAATAATTACAATACACCTGACACAAATGATTTTTCTCTCAAATATATTTTTATAATCATGTTATTTTGCCTCATTCAAATCTAAAGTGCAATCACAATCGTAAATGAATGGCTTCTGGTTTTTGAAATGTAAATTACATCAACTTCTCAACTGCCAGTTAACCTGTCCGATCTTACAACCCACTTTTCTCCAGATTGTCGCTACGTTTCTCTATTTTTTGTTATCTCTTCTATTATTTTCTATTTTACCGCTATTTTTTATTTTTCTTCTTCGTGCTACCACTATTGTTTATTTTTATTCAGTATTATTATTATTCTTTGTGACAGGGGTTCACTTTAGCCTGGAAAGTCAAGTTCAGCATTTGCTTCAATGATTTCTGGCGCCATCTAGCGTCGTAAATGGGGAGAATGTCTAGACCCCGAATATAAGACGACTTAAAATGGTGTCATTCATTTGAACATTTGTGTTGACATGTACTGCTGAACGGTTTTCAATGTCCCTTCTTTTCAGCAAATGTCAACTGGGAGTGACAAGAAACAGTCTGAAGAACGCTCTCTTGGCTTCTTCGGAAAAGAGTGCAAGCCACATTAAAACAGATGCTAGCAAGTATTTGAAAATGTGATTTGACTACATTTCAATGTGTCGCATATGCGGGAGCAGAAAGCCTATTCAAAAAAACGTTTATCTTATATCGGCTCTATTTTGCAAATGTATGCGGGGGGTTGACTGTAATGAGGAGCTCAGAACTTCTTAGAGGATTCAGGAATTTTTTTCATTGCTGTCAAAAGCACAAAGTCATCATTGCTCCACACGTGGCAAAAGGAAATCGACGTTCGGGGCCATCGCCACCAGCTCACCTTGCCAATGACAAAGATGTTGGACAGCCTGGTGGCAAAGCTGTTCCCGGTGCTGTCCTTGACGTGCACCACGTCGAAGGAGCCGGGGTGACGCTCCCTGTTGGTGATGACGCCGATCCTGCCCAAGTTAGCGCCTCCGATCACCATACACAGGTTACCTGGGATGAGGGTGGGGGGTGTTATTGTCCAATTTTTAGCCGACCCGTCCTCCTGGCTGCGTGCCACGTGCACCCAAACCTACCGGTGTCAAACTTGATGAATTCGGTAATCTTGCCAGATTCCAGGTCGATGCGCACCGTGTCGTTGACCTTGATGAGGGGGTCGGGGTAACGGATGGTGCGGGCGTCGTGGGTCACCAGGTGGGGGATCCCCTTGGTGCCGATGAGGATCTTCCTCACCTTGCACAGCTTGTACTGCGGCGGCGGCGGAAAGGTGGCGTCACAAAGCGGTTCGGCGGTGATGGCCCGCCGGCCGGCCTCTTACCTTGGCCTCCTCGGCGGTGATGCGGTGCACAGTGAAGCGGCCCTTCACGTCGTAGATCAGGCGGAAGTGCTCGCCCGTCTTTTCGATGCTGATCACATCTGCAAACGAGAGACAACACAGATGCTCGGAAAACGCAGCTGTACATTCCAAACAGCAGACGTTATGTATGCGATACAATTACTTGAATGGGGAAAAAAAGAGGGGAAAGTTAAGACAATTTCGGCGTTTATCTAAAGCTAGGGTCTTAAAGTCACGGCCGGAGGGTGGGAGCATTTGCAGCCCACGGGATGATAATTTTGCGGCCCCCTAATTGACATCAAATTTAATGTTATTGCGACTCCAACCTTTGCCATAGAGTTGCATGTTTACATTTTGTTTAAAAAAATAAATTGGGGGGCTGTCATGGATCAGGGCTATGATACATTTTGACGAAACATATTTCTGAAGTGACATAAAGTGGAAGGAAAAGAAATCCTGTCATCCAATCCCACTTAGGTCTTTTTTATAATCTGGTTGGTGACAAGAATAGACAATTTCAATAACAAACTGGAGACGAGGGCTGTCCCAAACGCATCTTTTTCGAATCAATTATCATATCAATTGTTCCATCGATTACTCAAAAACGGTGGTCGAGAGAACTGAGCAAGACAACTTTTTTTCTCCAGTCTCAGAGGAGATGTTCTTTGAGCACAGGGACACGCTACGTGTCGAATGCACGGGGAAAGCTCCGGTGCTCAAGGAATCATTATTTAACTTAAAAAGTTCACAAAATACAAGGGATGTGAGGGGGGAAAAAAAAGAGTCAGACGCTGAATCCTGCTCACGTTCAGAAGAACGATTCATGTTCTGAATTATCATTAATAAAGACTGGAAGATTGGGTTTTATTTTGTTCAAATATTTGTTGTGTAATACTTGATGTAGCCCAGACAGATTCTGCCTCCAGCAGCCCCCCCCTACAATAAGTTTACTCTGACACCTAAAGGCAGCTCAGCGAATGGCTCGACTCACCCATAAATCCAGTAGGATAGGTGATATCGGTGCGGACCTTGCCGTCAATCTTGATGAACCTCTGCATGCAGATTTTCTTCACCTCATCCCCAGTCAGGGCATACTTGAGGCGGTTCCTCAGGAAAATAATGAGGGGCAGGCACTCCCTCAGTTTGTGCGGACCGGTGGAAGGACGCGGAGCCTGACAGAAACCACATTTAGAGAAGCCACACTAAAACCCACGTTAACGTTGAGGGGAAACGCTACTTACGAACACTCCGGTGAGCTTGTCAAGCATCCAGTGCTTTGGCGTCGCGACGCGCTTCAGGTGCTTCTTCGGTCCTCTGGCCTGGATGGGGTTGACAATATGATAGCATTTCGTATGAATATGTAAAACAAACGCCTATTCATATGGTTTTATCAAGCTCCAAGCGCTATCAAACATCCTTCCATTCCTCCAGACACGCTCGATGAATTCAAGCCAGTTATATCAGCATGTCGTTAACTTTGGAACGCGTGGCTACACGAATCTTTCACGAGCATAGTAGCAAGCATTGCCGGCTGCGGCCTGGACCGGCTAACGAACGCGTTCATAAACACGACAACACGATTCTCAATTCACATATCACATTCATTTTGTATGCTGTACACGCGGACTGCATTAAAATCGCGGAGGGCGAATGCACCGACTGCCACTTTTCGGACTAGCATAGCAGCAGTGAGGCTAACGCTTCGCGAAGACAGCGTCTATCAAAAACCCAATCCACAACGATCGACTCGTCCCTAAGCTGAAATACAGACTGAACCAACATTGTAAGATGTCGCATTTGCAACTCAGCTCTGAATGTTTATGGAAATACAAAGCAGAAAAGTGATGTTTAACGATGATTTGAGAGAGGAAAGAAAACAGGCTGGAACGCACCATCTTGAGGTCTGCAGGGGAAAGGACCAACTCACTTCCGGTGTGACGTCATAAAGCCGCAAACGGAGCGCTGGGAGGGACAAAAATATATTTAAAGGCCAAAACTATTTTTATTTTGAACAATAATGATAAATGCGACAAATTAATATTACCTAGATGGATGAAAAGATGACTGATTAAAAAAAATAGAACTTCACTCTTCTGATTTTCTTCTACATATTTATTAATAATAGGTAATATGCGATCAAAGGGGGCGGCCCGGTAGCCCAGTGGTTAGCACGTCGGCTTCACAGTGCAGAGGTACCGGGTTCGATCCCAGCTCCGGCCTCCCTGTGTGGAGTTTGCATCCTCCCACATTCATGCATGGCAGGCTGATTGGACACTCTAAAATTGTCCCTAGGTGTGAGTGTGAGTGTGGGCGTGGATGGTTGTCCGTCTCTGTGTGCCCTGCGATTGGCTGGCAACCAATTAGGGTGTCCCCGCCTACTACTGCTGGGATAGGCTCCAGCACCCCCCGCGACCCTAGTGAGGATGAAGCGGTTCGGAAAATGAATGAATGAATGAATGCGATCAAAGGTTTGATAAGGTCAGTTTATATAATGGGTACAAATACAACATGATTTATTTGGTATTGATATCTGTCACTGCAATCACACGAACGGGGATGCAGGAAACAGCCAGCAAATTCAGATGGACTTTAGCTTTCGCTCAATTGTTTTTTTTAGCTAGTTATTACTGCTCACCAAGGGGAGACATTTACTTGTGTAAATAAGTAAAGAATTCATTTTAAAAGTACTGTATTCTTGTCTTATTCTGATCATACGCATAACACAAGTAAATAATTCATTTTAAAAGTACTGTATTCTTGTATTCTTGTCTTATTCTGATCATACGCATAACACAAGGACGCGCGCACACACACAAATATCTATCTATCTATCTTATCTATATTTCATGTTAACGGTTTTATTTGAGATTCAATTTGGTCACGGGGGCGAGAGAAAAAATGGTATCTTAGCGGGTATTCCAGACTTACCTGAAATGTTAAGAACTATTTTCGAGCGTTATTTTCTCGTTTAAAATTTTTTTTTTTTAGATTTGGTCTCGGGACAAGTAAAACTGCATGTTTTAATATTTTTAAGGGGTTATTTAAAATTTGATGAGTGAGACGTAAAATGTCTTCCAATCCTGGAATAACCAATGACCGATTATTGTCGCAATATAATACTGTACACGTTTAAAATATTGGGAGACTATGATGTAGGTCAAGAAGAGTTTTTTTTCTACACCCTTGAACTCCTTTTGAACACATAAACTTTGCCGAGCAGTGTAATTTATTGCCTTTTTATTGCTCACTTTTATTAACTTGATTGCCTTTTTGTTTTTGTCTGTTTCAAATAAAGCAAACGAATAAAATGACGGTACTGTACTGTACACGAATTCCATCGACTTACTTACACAAGAGAACACCAGGTGGCAGCACCGATTCACATTTGGAAGAAGTCAATTGAACGTTAAATTGACCTTTGAGCTCGCTCCCAAACAAAAATTATTGGTCGTCCCGGATTTGGAGGACAATTTATGTACAGTACTTGTACTTTTATTAAGAGTCTGAAAACAACCGTACAATGTAAAAACTGTTCAATTAATTAAAATACACTCACCTGTTCTAGCATTATTTTATTGGGTTTTTCTCAGTGGCGTTTTTTAAATCATTTCCAATAAACAAAAGAGGAGACCGGAAGTGGTTCTGAAATCGACTGAATGATATTGGTAGGAAAAAAACAGACATCAAGTATGAGGTGCTGCAATTGGCTGGTGACCAGTTCAGGGTGCACCCAAAGACAGTCGTGATAAACTGGAAATAGGAGGTGAAGAGTCGACTATACAGTGGATATAAACACACACCCTCGTTTTTGTGATATTAAAAAAACAAACAACTGAGATATGTGGTTGGACAAGTGCACACACCCTTATTACCGGGGATTTGGCCATGTTCAGAATCAACAAATTCCATTCAAACTCTTGTTACATGAGAAACAACACACACCTGTCACCATAAACTCAAATAAAGTGCAGCTGCTCTGTTAATTGTTGTCATACACGCTTCTTGACGGCTTTTCTATAGGAGCACAAAAAAAAAAACTGCAGCAGGCTGACATTTTCTGGGAGGGCGGGGCAATTTAATAAAATTGGCTCAGATGGGATGAAAGCAGCAAAACAAAACAACACCGAAACAGAGGGACGCAAACACAGCCGCTGACCCACTTTGGTTACACAACAACGTGCTTTTTTTTTTTTTTTTTTTTGGACTATCTTACTGACAACAGAACAATTAATGACGCGGCACGCCAAGGTGGTCGTACACAGGCCGCCCGTTGTCCTTCCAGTCCAGACGGGACATCAGCCACTGTTCAGTGTTCTGCTCCTGCTCGATCCCAACATGAAAAGAAAGGGGAGGGCATTGAGATAAGCACTTGTCGGACAATTACTTTCCTTGTGAGGCTACAGAAAGAGAGAGCGAAAGAGGAGGCTTCCCCCCCCCCCCTCTCCGTGGAAAGCACAGAAGAATATTGTCTACTGAGAAAAGAGCAAGCATACTGTGGCTCATCATAAAGTCCGGCGTCCCACTTTCATGTTCCTGGATGGAGAACAGCAGCAACAGGTGTGCCTTTGTGTGTCCGTCAATCAGCTTGTTCTCATTAAGCCTCCACCGTGGAGGAAATAGGAGACAGCAATGGCTCCTTGTTTTTCGCCTCCTTCATGCTTCCTTTCCTCCCAATTATTACGGCCGCTGACCCAACGGGGGGGGGGGCTTGGCTCCAACGTGACTAAAAGGACCGTTTCACCATGACACCGCACATACTTTTGCCGTCATATACGTGTGGCGGGGCCACTCGGCAAACAGGCTAAATGAGATGAATGGAAATTGATTTTAGCTTTCTATCTCCGGCGAAGCAGTTTGAAGGCGGGTTGAAAGGTGTCAGTCAAAAAGATGATGGTGGTGAAGTGTTTGGAGGAGAGATGAAATGGCGGCTGTAAATTACATTTCAAAAATGAAGTGGATTCCAAGATAGCCGTGGAGGGGAAATACAGACCGAGTTAACGTGATTTTCGAAGGACTGGTTAATTAAGTTGTCTGTTGCTCGGACAAAGGGCGCAGAAGTGCTGTTTTAATGGGGAAATGGTTCACGTGCTGAAGAATATGAGCCATTATTTACTTCAAAACAGGCCAACACGGGAGAAATTAGGATTCATTAACTTGATAGAGGTCTGGTTCCTAGTCTGTCCCTCTCCACGTGGCTACTTTTTTTTTATTTTACAAACATGACATGCTTGTCGACAGAGTCCTTTTTCACCGAGGTCTGAATGGTGTAATTTCCTAGTCGTCCTTTTTTTAAGTTATTCTAGTGTGCCGGATCAGCAGCCAGCCGCCACATCTGACATGAAGTCAAACTCGTTCTGGCCCAGCCAGAGTTCAGGCAAGTCATTGGCTCGGTCCAGTCCGAGCTCCACCACCAGCGACGTGAGCACCTCCTCGTCTACGAGGTCAAAGTCCAAGACTCCGCTCGGGGCGGCGCCCTGCATCCCCGCGCCGACGCCTGCACTCATCCCTGCTCCACCGATGCCCCCGGAGGGCCCCAGAATCTGGTTTCCCGCCCTAAATCCCCTTTGAACGGTACTGGGAGTCGGGTGTCCCGCCGAGGAACCCGCCAGGTTTTGGTAGTGCGAGTTGAGCTTCTGCAGTTGCATGCTGGCGATGAGGTGCGGCCCCGTCTGGAGGCAGAAAGGCTGCGGCTTGGGGCACGACGCCAGGGCCGAAGGGACGGCACCGGGGGATGGAGAGAAGGGTCCTGCCGAGGTCTTGGAGGAAGGGTAGAGGAGTTGGGAGTTGAGAGGAGAGCAGGAAGAGGAGAGGTCCTTCATTGCACCACCAGGGGGCAGCAGTCAGGTCATCACCTGCACCAGACAAAACAAGACACGTTATTTGTTTTTGATTCTCTAAATGCACCAAAAGAAATATTGCACCTAAGCGACATTGCAATGTCGTTTTGGTTTGTTTAACCAAAGATCTTAAAAAAAATTTTTTTTAAAAAGAAAAATGGATGAAAAGAAAGAAATGACTGAAGCACATCATGTATTTTATTATTCTGTACAGTGAAGCCCAACATACAGTATTCGTGATTTGGCATTCACAAATTTGCTCTTTCCACGCTCGGACCCAAGCAAGGAAAAAAAAAGCCCCAAACAAACATCTGGTTGCATTTTGGTGCCAAGGCAACAATTTGAAGTGAGATAGACAAAAGTAGTGCTTTGCTGCCACCTGCAGGCAATTACAAACCAGTTTGCATCAAGTACAGTCAAACCTCGGTTTTCGGACGTCTCGGTTCTCGTCCAATTCAGTTTTCGACCCAAAATTTCAAGTTTTTTATGCCTCGGATGAAGAACAAATTTCAGTTCTCGAACAAACTGAGCGCACTTGAATGCACCATTTGACTCCTCCCACCGTCCTTACACAAGGAAGTGACGCTTCCTCAGGTAGACGAGGAAGTGACGCTTCCTCGTGTTGCTTTCCATTGTGAGCAGACGTGTTCAGTAAACATTTTTATTTTAAAAAGAGCGTGGTTTCGGTTTTCGAACAATTTCGGTTTTCGAACAGCCTTCTGGAACGGATTATGGACGAAAACCGAGGTTTGACTGTACTTGCAAATTTTGACTCTCGCCGGCAGGTCTCAGTAGCTCGGTGCTACACGTAAAAAACGCGTTTTGGTGACTTTTTGAGTTTGATTCAGCAGTGTTTGCCCAGCCAATAGAACAGAGACTATGAATTGCCTGGCTTCTAGTGGGCCACATGTGAGCCCCCCCCCCCTCCCCCCCAAACACCGGCAACAAGTCAAAGCAACAATTCCAAATTTGTGACAAATATTCCAGTGCCTTTGCCGACACCACTCGTTTGAGGCCTCCCCGTCCGCATGCTCTCGTGAACCCCCCCCCTCCCGGTCGACCGGTAAGGAAAGTTGCCTGGGAATCGTACCACGGGTCTGCTATGGTGCCTGGTGAGACCGCATGACTCGCTTCAGACTCCAGTACGCCTTTGTGTGTGTGTGTGTGTGTGTGTGTGTGTGTGGATTTGCTTGAAGTCTGCTTTACCTCATGATCAATTGAGCGGCAAATGAACCTTGTAAAGCCCTCGGTCGGGTACCAGCGGGCTAAGGGAATGGTCGCAGGCTTTAGTGTGTGTGTGTGTGTGAGAACAAGTGCGGGTTTGATTGGGTCACATGGCGGGATAAATACCAGAGACGGCAAAAGTACTCACACTTCTACTTTAAGGGCATACGATTGTGTATGAAAAGACTTTCGGCAAAAGTCGATATCCTGATTCAAAAGTCAGGTTTGTGCGACCCGATTGAAGGAATGTAACGATTTAAAAATGTAATGATTAAATTTGGTATATTGTGTGATTGTTGCAAAAAACTAAAAAACCAAAACAAAATACTGGTGAGCCCTGAAATTTGGCCGTGCAAAGAAACAAACCAACACGGAAAGTTGCGTTGCCTATCTTCCAACGTGGCAGCTTACCATGACAATCTACATGGACGCACTTTGAGTATGTTATGGAAAAGGTAATGAGCCCCCCTGGGACTCCCCCTCCGTCTCCCTCGCCATTGTACGTGGAGAACCTAATTGAAAAAGGCAGGCACGCAGCTGCACTCGACTGATAGAGTTAACACGCACAATGACGCCAAACAGCTGTCGGTGGCAGCTCGCTCAGTGTGTGCTTATTCATCAACTGATTAGTGTCAGGGCCAGACTGTACACAGCACACCCCCAGCCCCCCCCCCCCCCCCAAAAAAAGGACAAAAACAACTCTGATTTGTTTTCTACATTTGTTGTCATTCTATTGGCAGGTGAGCTGGAGGGGACAACCAAGGTAACACGGAAACCTACAGCTGCGCCTTTTGCAAATGATCACCAACCTGTTTGTGTGCGGCTGGAGTGATTCCTGGCTCGCCTTCCACTTTGATAGTGCAGTCCGAAAAATTGCTCTAAATCCCGCTGGAGACTTTCTCAAGCTGCGCATTCAGAAATAGAAGAGCATTTGAATCGATGAAGGTGACACAATTGAGTCTTTATGACTTTGCTTGTGTAGCAACAGACGGAACAATTTAATTTTTCCACTTGAAGGCAGAAGTGGATCAACCCGCCGCTGTTCATACGATAGCAGCGTCGCGTTCAACTAAATATTTCACACTGAAGTACATTTATGAATACAAGGAGACGAGATTATCATTATTTTACCAAATGTAGTTTTGGTGACAAGTTTTGGGTGGCATGCCAGATTGTCTTTTCCTCAATCGTGGTAAGATGTCAAAAGGTAGAGATTCCTATCCATGTTTTGAGAGTGCTGCCATGATCTCCGTTCCTCTCTCAAGGTAGAACGACGGAAAGTTTTGGAGTCAGGAAAGATGCTGAGAGACGCCGCCAGAGAGACAATGTTTTTTTCCGATGTCTTTCCACCACTGTATGTCCCCCCCCCCGTCCACCTCCCCAAACTGTCGACGAGGCACCACAACATCAGTTCCCAGCCACTTGGGAGACAATTTCCCCATTGTCACAAATATGCTCAGGGGAAGAGGCTATTCTGTGTATATCGGTTGAACACCAACACTGCACTGAAGTCACCTCGCCGGTATCTAAAGACACCACTAGATAATAATTCAAACTGCACATAAAAGTGAAGTTAAAATACCACGCATGTGAATGTTCCAAAATAAAGCACTCTTAAAGGTGAAACGCCAAAGTGAAATACAACTGAAACGCACCGCCGGCCGCAGTGATTGTTGTTCATTTTCATAAATTGATGACGCACAGAAACTGTCTGGACCAGTTCTCGGAGCGCCCAGAAGGTACAAGGCCTGCTCTTAAACTAAAAACGTGCCATATTTTTTTAAGAGTACTTTCCAATGTAACCGAAGACTTGTTTGAAGCCGTTCTTGGTGGGTGACATGATGGGATGAACTTTCGTCTCTTTGTTCACGCGTGTTGTCATTGCTTCCAACGCGTAACACAAGCCGGGCGCCAGGTGCGTCCAGCAAATACTTGACCTCATTTTAAGTATTATGTCAACAAATGTCTGGAGGGGCCGTGGAAACTCGCCACAAACTCGCACCGCTCCATTGCCAGTCAGTCAGTCGGTTTCGACAACAAGCGACAATTAGAAGTGACTCACCTGCGGCGGATTGGCCCGCAAAAACCACCGAGAATATCACATTTGAAGGCGAGTAGCAGGCGGACTGATGCGGAGGCAAAATAGCCACTTGGCGTTACTCTTGGGACGCTTCCCTGGCTGTGTGAGCTCCTAAGAAGTGAGCTCAAGATAACACTCGGACCTCTCGCACCAGCTCCGTGTGGGGAGAGCGAGCGAGCGAGCTTGCGTGTCGTGGCAAAACAAGGAGCCGGATTCCCGCCATTGGGATCCGGATGGCTTCAAAACATTGAAAATCCGACAAACAATGGCTGCAAAATACGGAAGAGGATTAGGGCCAATGAAGGAAAAAAAACAGGTTGGCAAGATTTTAACTTTAACTCAGAATAATGACTTTAAAGGCGGAATTATGAGATTAAAGTCAGATTTAGGAGAATAAAGTCAGAATTCTCTTTTTAACGGCAGAATTCAGATATTAAAGTGAAATCTTGCCAACCTTTTTTTTTCTACATTGGCCCTAATCCTCTTCCGTAGCAAATGACACGATTTCAAATGGGGTTAAAAAGCAATCATCGTACATTCACGCAGCAAGCACAGAAAAGGTCACTAGCGTGGTTAAAGTCTGAAAGGCAACAAATGGAGTAAGAGGACGGAGTCAAAAAAATTAGAAGCAGACATCTGTTAGCTTCGGGAAGATAATGAAGCGTGGACGGACGGATGGATGGATGGATGGATGGATGGTTCCAGCTCCAGGATGTCTCCAGAATTTGGACGAGGCTGGAGGGCAGATGTTGGCAGTTTTTTAATAAAGCCAACTTTTTATTTAGTGAGTCTTTGTAGCTAACCCAGAAAGCGAGAGAGCGAGGGAACGGGTTATGTCACGAGATGGACTTGTGAGTAAATGATTCGCAAAGTTGTGTTTGTCAAGACATCCCGAGCTTTGCCTCGCATTTCAACCGAAAAAAACGTTTTGCTCAAGGGGGAAAAAGTAGCAGCTAATTTATCAGTCCAGACAGTCAAAGTAGATTCAAAGCACTGCCTCGTTTGCATAAAGCTCGTTGGAAAACTCGTGTTTTATGTAAAGAAGACTCTGACTCGTTGCGTCTGTGTGGGGGGAGGTCGCATGAAATGATGAAACAATGGAGGATGATATTTATTAAACAGGACCACGGAGCATCTCTGAACCACACGGACAAAACCAAATGTAAAGTTCCAAAACATGTGCCAAAAGCATTTTTGGGGGCTTCTTTCCCAAACATTCAATGTTTTCGCCTTTTTCAATTCAATGTGCTTCACCTTCAGACATTCTCCAGATTGACTGTGTCCTCCTCAAGTTTTCCAGAAAGAATTTCATCGACATCTTGCCGCCGAGCAACTGTGGTGAAGTGAATTGAGCTTGGTTTACACAAAAAGTAGTGCTTTGCCACCATCATGTGCCATCTTTGTGCCAAGGGACAACGTTGAAGTGAGTTGAGGAGTTTCGTATGGGCAAAAGCAGTGCTTTGCTGCCACCTTTTGGCATTTTTTTAGGAATAATAACACCTTTTCAGGCGGTGTCAAATGCTCACATATTTAGATTGTCGTTCCAATGCGGCCAATTTCTATCTGAAAAACATTCAAACATTTTGCAACAAGCGCCGTCCTCCGTTTCTTCCCACGGAAGCAACCTGCGAATGTTTCCCAAACCTCTTCTGCATCCTGCAGAGCCGCGGCGCTGAAGGCTGAAAGGCCAGCCATCCATATTGTCTTCATTAGTGAGCGTGGAAGCTCCTAAACCGCATTCTTCAGACTCCCTGAAAAAAAAAAGAAAAAAAGGAGTGTGGTTGAGTGAGAGCTTGTGGGGTGAGTGAGAAGTGCACACATATCAACAACGCCGCTGTACACAAACATGGCGGATGAGGATGACCCAGGCGGAACTAACACACACGGGTGAATAATCGCTCCGCCGCAGCCAAGGAGGATTTCCTGTTTTCTGGCTATTGTGAAGCTGTCAACGTTGTCCTGTGGACTTTTTGTTTTGTTTTGGGGAAGAATCTCACGTCATTTTTGCCACCCAAACTCAATTTTAAACTGCGGCCCTTTGTATCTTGTTGGCTGGGCAAACTATGTTTACGTCAGCATAGTCTCATAGCAAATCCAACCAAAATATTTTGTCCGAGCATGAGCCCTCAGTGATGCCCACTGCACATTGGGTGAAATGGCCATGAGCAACCCAGTGGACAATTGCAACAAAAATGACAGACTCGCCTGCACACGTTGGCCAATTGTGCCTCGCACATAAACCAACTGCACAAATTGGCAAGGAAGTAGCAGATCGCCGTGGCCACTGTGTTTATATTAGAATAGTACAAAAATAGGAGCTCTGATTGGCCGTCATAACTGAAGACACATCTTCGCTCTTTTGGGGTTGCGACTCACCCAGCCAGCGGCAGGAAGTGATTGCAGACAGGGCAGGAGGAAGTGGGAAGGAAAGAGGTGGGATGCTTCCCTGTTTCCTGTGTCCTCCCTTTCCTGCCTGACTGAGTGGGTAACTTGACGTCGTTGGCAACTCAGTCATATCTATTTTTCAGATGAAAATCTTTCAAAAGTACAATGTTTTGACTCCTCCAATGTCTGGCCACCGTTGTAAACACAATTGCGGTGCATTCCAAAGCAAGGTGGCCCTGTGGCCACTAAATGTAAGGCCTTAAGCACCCAAAAAAAATAATTTGCCCGTTTTGTATGTGGCTTTATTGCTGAATACAATATAATAGAGTGCACTCATGTGGCCACAGAGCTAATTTTGTTCTCTGACTTCAGCTTTGCTTGGCCATTGTGGAGAAAAACCCTTTTTATTGAGCAGCCCCCCCCCCCCCCAACCACAGCACCCTTCTAATCTTGCTTCTTGCACACACACACACACACACACACACGACAAGACATGAAAGAGTGTGGCCAAAGCTTGCATGCAGTACCTCATGGTCCTGTATTTCTGAGTTGAGGGTCTTTTCCAAAAGAATTGCTGTCAGGTGGGTCCAGCAGCAGGCAGTGTTAGCCAGGTTGGAACCGCATAGAAACAAACATAGAATTGATTCTTTATGCAATTTTCTATTTATTTTTTGAGTTGGTAAATTTGCATAAACCTTTTTTAAAAAATCGTGATTATACATGTTTTAAAACTTAAATATGAGTTTCACTTTTTGAATTGAACTACAAAACGGAATACATTTTTTCACCATAATCTAGCACCGATATTGGTACGCACCTATACAGTAAATTAATGTAGAGTTACAAGAGTAAGTATATGCACATAGATTGTTTTAAGGTGATTATTGTTGTGTGGAAATAAATTCTTGTTCCATGAGTTTGAATCATCCAAACAAGGAGGGGGGGGGGGGGGGGGGCGTGAGAGGAGTGTAGTGCACAGAAGAAAGAAAGCAACCCGCACATGAGAGAGACAAAGAATGTGGAAAGAGCAAAAAGGAAAAGAGGCCAGTTTGTATTCAAGTAAAATGGCCTCATTGTGTCCAATAATTAGCTGCCATCATCTGGCTGGAGGAGTCTGGCACAGAGGGCTCTCTCTCACACACACACACGCACACACACGTAATTGTTCGGATTATTTTGGCCGCTAGAGGGCAGCATAGATCTTGAAGTTGACTGGAGATGTGCTTTTTATGTATTGGTGTTTTCTATTTTTTGTACAGCCTGTAGTACCTATTATGTTAATAGGATAACAGAAAAGCGTTAAATGTTTGGCGTCATGTAGATTGTCTTTTTTTCAAGAAAAAAACATTTGCACATTTGTCCCCAGTTTTAAAACCTAACTATTCAACTTTATATTTGCCTTTGAAAAATATTTATCATCTTGTTTCATGCACCTGGTCAGTTGTATCATCGTGTAAGTATTTTATTTGACTTTTTTCATTTTATACTGTAGTGTAGTCTGGTTTATTTTTGTTACTGTTATGTAAAAGTAAATCAAACATACCCGAAAAAGTTTTCCCCTTTTTAAAAAAAAATGTCAAAATATTATTATACAAAGATCAGGCAAACCAATTAACATCTTTTACCTCCACAACACAAAGTATACTGTATAAAATTAATACTAATAAATAATAATACAGTAATCAAATAAAAATTACTTGAAAATTATACATATTCGCATTTCAAAACAGGGATTACCATTTATTTTATTAAATCAAGAGATTTAAAATAATTATCGACACCAATCAAAAACGATTTAAATAACGGGGTGGAATTTACATTCATGAATGTGAACCCGGAAGCGTTCCTCATCTTTGCTTGCTGGAAGTGGCGCTTGTTTAACTCTACCACCTTGCCTGTAAGAGCGCCAAAACTGTACCTGGGGCGTCGCCTGGCTTTACCCCGTGTGAGCGGGACAAACGGATGGATATAAACCGGATGAAAATGACCGTTTATTTATTTTTATTGTCAGACAGATGATACTTAACTATTTTTAATGTTCAGATCCGTTGAAGGAGTCCTACATTAATATGAATCTGGGATTTTTATGAATTAAACAAAATATGACTATCTGGGGTCCAAATGAGAGCTCCTGTACCCGCAAAACTTTTTGCTGGCTCTCACAAGGCATATTTAGTGTTTTAGCTGCCACTACGTGAATGAGAGGATCGCGTTTATTGCTTTCAAAATAATATGAACTTGCTGTGTTTTGTATTCGGCACACAATGGCACGAATTTTCCAACAACAGGCTTTTGTTTTGAAAGAAAATCCCTCCCCTATCCGGTTTATATTGCACGCGAACTTCACGAGCCACCTTGGAAAATCATATAGCGTAGCAGCAAAACATTAGCTTAGCTAGCTGGCTAGCTTCCAGTACGCTGGTCTTCATCAGATCATCTATGAGTCGCAAGAGAAATCTGACTTATTCGGGCACTAACCTGTCCCCCGAACTACAAGGCGCATATATGGAGCCTTCTGGGTCGACGTGCCGCGCCGATGGCGATTTCCTCAATCTGGAGCCCGACGAGGAGCTTCTGTGCACGGTCAGCTCGGTCAGCGAACACCTGGGCAGGAACATCAGCGCCGCACTGGACGCCGCCATGGCCGAGATACGACACATGCTCGGCATCAGGATACGGGCGCTTAAAACGGAGCTGAGGGACAAAACCATCGAGATTGCTCTGTTGAAATCGAAGCTAAGCGACGTTCACAGGGATGCCAAGGAGGCTGCGGAGGCTCCTCCTGATGCTACGGAGGATCCTGATGCTGCGGAAGCTGCCGATGCCGCCGCTGCCTTTAGAAGCGCCAAGATGCTCAGCGTGGACCCGAAAAAAGAGAAGAAGTCCCTCCTGCCCGGGGTGAAGAAAGAAAACATCGACGCCATTTGCGACTACTTGATGAAGGACAAGAACTCGAAGGGGGCCTCGGAAATGGACGGAGGCGAGCAGGGCAGCCAAGAGGAGGATCCGCATCCCCTCCAGCTGTGGCCGGACGGCGGAATGAGCGCCTCCGGGCCTCCTGGACACGCAGATGACATCTTCAACATGCTGCCGTCCAGCAGCCGACGGTTGTACGACTACGAATGGGTGCCACCTATGGAGTACTCCTCAGACCTGAAGGGTAAAATGCATTCACCTCAAATGCTCTTCAACTCAACTCTCCTTGCATCAGGTTGTAGAATGCAGTCCACCTTAGCATATTTGTGGGTCGAATCAAGAACAGTATTAAGTTAGGTAGCATCCTGTAGCATTTCGGTCCCAAGAAACTACATTGAAGTCAGTTGAGGAGTTTCATTTGGACAAAATTGTGCTTTGCTGCTGCCTTGTGTCATCTGTAGGCAATTATAAACCAGTTTTGGTTCTCTCCAGTAAGGACGGGCCTTCTCAGTAATACTAATGAGCACTGAATTGTCTTTGCAGTCGTGAAGGAGCCAGAGTGCGAAAACGACGAGGAAGATGAGGAAGGCCCGTCGGAACAGACTTCGACCCGCTTCCCACATGTCCAGCCTGCCGATTTCTCCACGGTGCCCGATTCCCCCGGTGAGGGCGGCACACATCCACACCCTGAGGCTGGTGCGTGACGGGTCATCTTTAGTCGACGAAAGACATATCCAGTCTAATATTTGGTTTAATTTCCAGGCCAGCAGTTCCCCAACCACACCTTCATCTGCTCTTTATGCGGAACCTTCTGTCCCGACTCGGCATTCCTGGAGGAACACGTTAAACTCATACACTCGGACACCGCCGGCGTCCAAGCTCTCCAGGCCCCGCAGACTACCGCGGGGGACAAAGGACAAGCGGTGAACAGCGGGGAGGCGGCACCTGCCAAAAAGGAGGTCCAAATCAAGGGGAGGTACGAGTGCGGGGAATGCGGTCGCCATTTTAACTACCTGGGCAACCTGCGGCAACACCAGCGCATCCACACCGGGGAGAAGCCCTTCGTGTGTCCGGACTGCGGGGATTGCTTCCGCCATGCCGCCCGCCTCAAGAGCCACAGGCTGGTGCACAGCGGCGCCCAGAGCCCCTTTCCGTGCCTCCAGTGTGGGAAAGGCTTCTCGGTCCTTTCCGGCCTGAAGAGACATCAACGGGTGCACACCGGCGAGAGCCCGTACGCATGTCCGCAATGCGGCCGGCGCTTCAAGGAGCTGGGCAACCTGTACACCCACCAGAGGATCCACAGCGGGGCCACGCCGTACTGTTGCCAACAGTGCGGACGCAGCTTTCGCCACCTGGGCACCTATAAGAGTCACCGATGTACGCCGCCTCAGTGACCCAAGTCCGCAGACCGCGTGGGAGTTGACTTTCTGTCAAGTCCGCCCGTCGACAACGGGCGGACTTGTCGGGATCCTCGTGGTCCGCTCGTGCAATAAATGCCACGCTTTCGGATGAAGTTCTGCAAGTTGGGCCTCTGTCACCGCTCGCTCAAGCTATGTGTACAAATGGCAAGTCGTGTTGAACCTGCATCATGTGCTGTGACACGCTATGTGGTTTTATGTTTCAAAACTATTGAAGTCAAATTTAACCACTGACAATCCCACTTCTTTGTTTTTTAAAAAATAAAAATAACCTATCAAACAGTCAATTGGTATTTCCTTTGCCACTCATTTTTTGCTGAATTACGTTCTCGTAACGACAACCGATTCTATTCCATTTTCACATTTAACTGTTGATTACATCAGTTAAACTCCTATACAGTCAAACCTCGGTTTTCAAACGTCTCGGTTTTCGACCAAAAATTTCAAGAGTTTTTTATGCCTCGGATGACGAACAAATTTCGGTTCTCGAACTAACTCAGCGCACTTGAATGCACCATTTGACTCCTCTCGCCTTCCTTACATGAGGAAGTGACGCTTCCCTGTGTTGCTTTCCATTGTGAGCAGGCGTGTTCAATAAACATTTTGATTTTAAAAAGAGCATGGTTTCGGTTTTTGAACAATTTCGGTTTTCGAACAGCCTTCTGGAACGGATTACGGACGAAAACCTGAGGTTTGACTGTATATATTGTTGTTCCAGATCACTGACCTCTTTTGTTATCAACACTTTGGACACACTCCAAAAAATCGAACATGCTGGATTCTTCAACGATTTTCATGTGGTTTGTTTTGTTACGTCTCACATGTGACGATGGTACAAAATTATTTTTTTTTCACGTTTTAAGGTTGAAAAACATGATGCATGACACCCACGTGTCAATTATACTGTATTACATTATATTGTTATGTGAAATACCAAAAAAAAAATCTTATAATGTAATAACAAAATACAACATAGCAAAGCATATGGCACATAGCAAATCTTTGAAGAAAAAAAATTGACCGCTAGATTTCAACACCAAATCCTGTCCCTTCCATTACTTTGTAAATATATTTAACAATTATGTATTTGCAGTATGAAAAGGTAATACATTACACACACACACGCACACGCACGTAAAATGATTTTGACACCTCAACCGAGCATTAACAGTTAGATGTTGTGCTACCTGCTAACTGTAGGAGGCGCTGCACCCTTGCACAACATCTAGTCAAGAACAACTGGCAGAAACATTGGCACACATGAAACGAAGCTGATGGATGAATGGTTCTTTGCCCGACTTTGAGCTGCAGCGTGTCAAAAGATTCAAGCGTGCATTCATCGCCGTCAACCGTGACACATTGGAACACAATGTGACTAATCCAGAGTGACTGCATGGCCTTTTTTGCACACAAGAGGAAGGATAAGACAAAACGTGGAGGACGTGGAGCCGACATTGACACCTTCATCCCACCTCACTGCAACTCAAGCGCAAAGCCCTGCAACATGACATTGACATGCAAACCATGGATAGCACATCCCCATCAGCAAATGCAAATATGTCAAGTACGCCCCCCCCAGAAAAAAGGCACCGCAGCCCGTGACTGTGAGGGTTTAACTGTTTTGTTAAGCGCTTTGTTACAGCTGCAGCTGTTGTGAAAGCGCTATATAAATCTGGCTCTATTGTATTGTTTCTGCATTCAAATAAAATAAAGAACCAGATGATCACAGGGATGCCAAGAAAAGGGCAGATTTTGGAAACTGCTGGAAAAAAAAAAAGGTCATGCCCATCACATGACCAAACCTAGAAAACAGGTGAGCTGTGGCGGCTGTTACCAGAGCAACCGTGATGTCATTTTCAGGGGACAGCAAGTGGCGAACTGAGTTGGGTAAAAACAAAAGGATTCTTCTGCTGAAATCATCTTCCACAAACGTCATATTAATCAGAATATCTCCGTTGCGCAAACAACAACTTCATGTCAAGACCATTTTTGACTAGACTTCCCCTTTAATGTAAATCAAATGTCTTCTCGAATGGTAAATGAAGCACTCCTCTCTGTAAAAGAGGCCCCTCAATCCTCAAGATGATTTTGCATCTACGCACAAACCGTGAGCTAAAGACGCACATTTTCATGCAGCAGGCAGACGTGGAGACCTGAAACACTCAAATATATGGAGCTTGGCGAAAAGACGGCAAGAAGGGATGGGAGACTTGAGACGGCGGCATGCTAAATAAACAAGAGAGGGAGAGGGAGGATCGAGGAGAGGTGGCATGAAGCTGCTCACACAGCAGTCGGATGCTGGCACACTCGGGAGGATGTACCAGAGGATGCATGCAACTCGTGGACCGGTCGGCGGAAGAATCGCAGTGACCGGAGGAGCTGGAAGGTGAGGAAATAGCGCGGAGCGGACAATGATGGTTGGAAACTCAATGAAGACGTGCTGAATCTGAAAGGCATGGGAGAAACCGTTGCATCTAGACTGGTCAGTAGGGAAGCACAAGTGGGATGAGAAATGTGCAGTTCGGAATGTAAGATCGGGGCAAATGCGGTAGGAAGGTAGCGTATGACGAGAAGGTTGAACAGGTGGATCGGATGTAGGGAGGCAAGGGTAGCCGGTAAGACAGGTGGGCTAGTACAGGTGAGGTCGGACAGAAGGTACCTCATATTTCAAGATCCCTTTCATGAACTGAAAGAGAGTCTGTGCATCTTGTTGACGTGTTCAGATGCTTATTTGGAAGCTGACTTGAATTGAGCGGGCAATGACGTCTCCTCATAACGGACTCACAAGGTTAAATCGTGACCCGGCGTCATCCCGGCGGTTGCTTTCGCTTCAGGGTATGTTTGTCTTCATTGATGCAGGATGAGGGACGGATTAAACTAGCATTGTGCTGGATCGTTATTTTCCCTTTGTCGCACACAAATTGACACCACATTTAACGGGTGTGGATAATCGTTGTTGTCAGAGGTGAGCAAGTGCACGGCGTTTAGCTCCAGGAGAGGAACTGGTGCGAAGGAGTTAATAGCACATCAACGCCCTGAATTTAATTGAGGATGCATTGACAAGATGATGATTTCTCCAGCCATCTCGTTACCTCTGCATCCCGCGTCAGAGACGCATAATTTTCCCGCGGGACGTACAATTCCAAATACAGTCAAACCTCGGTTTTCGTCCATAATCCGTTCCAGAAGGCTGTTCGAAAGCCGAAATTGTTGGAAAACCGAAACCACGCTCTTTTTAAAATCAAAATGTTTATTGAACATGTTCTGCTCACAATGGAAAGCAACACGGGGAAGCGTCACTTCCTCGTCTACCCGAGAAAGCGTCACTTCCTCGTGTAAGGAAGGCGAGAGGAGTCAAATGGTGCATTCAAGTGCGCTCAGTTTGTTCGAGAACCGAAATGTGTTCGTCATCCAAGACATAAAAAACTCTAAATTTTTGGTCGAAAACCGAATTGGTCGAGAACCGAGACGTTCGAAAACCGAGGTTTGACTGTAGTGTTTCTCAGTCAAATTTCTCAGTCAAAACAAAAAAAACCTACGGTACACTTTTTTTTCCCCAGCAACAGTCGTAGTTTGACAATCGCCGCCATTGTTGTTTTGATCTTGCGTTGAGTAATCTCGCGTGACACGATTTCCATTCTCGCAAGACGAGATTGGCGAGATCGGCAGACGATTGCTAAATTGTGTAACGTTAAAAAAAAAGCGTTGCGAACAAGTGTTGGGAAAGTTTATTGCGGAGATATCACAGAGGAAGCAGCTAAACTTGGATCGTTTTTTGCGATAAGTTGACTTTGAGAACGCATTGCATCATTGGAAGCGGAGTAAAGAGAGAAGAATTTACGAACTCAAAGACTGAACCAAAACCTGAATTATGAAAATTTTTGCAGCATTTTTTTATAAGAAATAAACCTATTTGCAATGTATATTGTTGCTGTTTGTGTTATTATCATATGCAATGAAAAGTCGACCAATTTGAAATTTGGGACTCTCTAAATGCATAATGGGACTCACACTTTTCTGATCAGCGAGTCCCTGGGACTCGCAGGGTTCAAACTGTAAAATTATCACTGTTTCTCCCCCCCCGGCCCCCAACCTGAATACACCTCCATTATTGCAACAATGATTCTGAGGTGTCCGTGATTTTCTTCCCGGATGTGTTGTCCTGGCTACTACCGTAATTCTGTAGAAAAAAAGATAATTGAGGCCAGCATTAAAGCAGCTCTGGCTCTCTCGCCCCCGCAGCCCCCTCGTCGCTCTTTGCATATTCCATTCGGCGCGGGTCGCTAATGCAACTTCAAAAGCGGAAGGTTGTCTTGGAGCTCGCAGAAAAAAACCCCAAACTGATTCGCAGCAGTGCGTCGAGTAGAAGCTACGCCGCCCGACTCTTTAAATTTGGCAGATTTGGCGCACGCCCAGAAGACAAAGGTAATAGGCCATCAGCAGACGAATGATTGATAACCTCCCTTTTATTGTCTATTCAGGAGCACGAGCATTTGAGCCGCCGTAACGCTTCGGATCAAGCAGAGTGTAGCTCGCGATCATGGATTTGAACGAGAGCTTTACGGCCGAGCCAACGGGCCTGGCGTCAAACGCGAGTGCCGACTACGAGGACTACTACGCGGATCCCGATGGCAGTAAAATCCTCATCCCGTCCATCTACGCTCTGGTCTGCTGCGTGGGCCTCACGGGCAACGCCATGGTCATTTATGTCATTCTCAAGTACGCCAAAATGAAGACGGCTACCAACATTTACATCCTCAACTTGGCCATCGCCGACGAGCTGTTCATGCTGAGCGTGCCCTTTTTCGCCACGTCGGCCGCCGTGCGTCACTGGCCATTCGGCTCGTTCATGTGCCGGCTGGTGCTGAGCGTGGACGGCATCAACATGTTCACGTCCATCTTCTGTCTTACCGTGTTGAGCGTGGACCGCTACGTGGCCGTGGTTCACCCCATCAAGGCGGCGCGCTACCGCCGACCCACCGTGGCCAAAATGGTGAACGTTTGCATCTGGGGGTTGTCGTTGGTGGTCATCCTGCCCATCATCATCTTTGCGGACACCGTCCCGGCCGAGGACGGCGCCGTGGACTGTAACTTCCTGTGGCCGGAGGAATCCTGGTCCGAAGCCTTTGTGGTCTATACCTTTCTTTTGGGCTTCCTTCTTCCCGTGGGGGCCATATGTTTGTGCTATTGCCTCATGGTGGCCAGGATGCGAGCGGTGGGGCTAAAAGCTGGGTGGCTTCAACGGCGGAATTCCGAGAAGAAGATCACCCGCATGGTGCTGCTGGTGGTGGCCGTGTTCATCCTCTGCTGGATGCCCTTTTACGTCGTCCAGCTGGTCAGCGTCTTCCACCGGCCGCCGCACCCCATGGTCACCCAGCTTTTTGTCATCCTCAGCTACGCAAACAGCAGCGGCAATCCCATCCTCTACGGCTTCGTGTCGGATCACTTCCGCCGCTCCTTCCAGCGCATCGTGTGTTTTCGCTGGCTGGAGTCCGGCGTGGATGCTGAGCAGGTGGACTACTGTGCTGTGGCGGCCAGGGGACAAGGCACGTGTGCCCAGATGGAGTTCCGCAAAAATTTCACTGCCTCTGATGCGGTGTTTCACAACGGAACATATACCTCACGCACCACCGCCGTCTGAAGACATTTCCCCAAAAGAAAGCTCACAGTGTTCGTTTAACCAAACTCTGTGGGTTACATGAGTGGGAGAGCATCCAAGAATTTGTCATCCAAGAGCTTGATATTTCAGTGAATGTCGAGATACATTCTGCAGATCAAAAACTGTCTGTGTGTTTTCACTGTACTGCAAAGACAGTAGCACCAAGACTTAGCAGTTCTCCAAGTTATGGCTTTTTTGATTGAGGCGCCATCTCTCCACTGATTTATTTATTTTTACTTTATGTTGCAAGTACCAACTGGCCTGAGGTATGTGGCCGATTGAGTGAAATGGGGGGGATGGAGCAATTAAGGTACTGTAATGTGGACAAGCTGTAGTCACTAACGCACTTTCAGACGTTCACTGAACGAGATGGTCAAAACGCCAATATGAAACGAGAGTACCAGACTAGCTTCTTCCAGACTAACCCCGACTAAAGGTCCTGACATCAACACACGAGGTCATAGCCCTCAAAGGCACAAATCTAACACAAGTCCTACCGAATGTGAAGTAATTAGCCTTTAAAAGAGCAGGTTTTCTTTAAATTCTCTTTTATTCTGTTTTTATGCATTTTCTTCGTTATAAACCAACGAAAAATTTATTTTGGGTGGCTTGAATGGATTAATGGCATTTCAATTCATATAGAGAACAGATAGATGGATCACTAGATAGATAGCTAGCTAGAATAGATAGCGAGCAAGCTAGAATAGGCAGGTTGCTAGTTAGCTAGAAACGATAGCTGGAATAGCTAGCTAGCTAGAATAGATAGTGAGCAAGCTAGAATAGGCAGGTAGCTATCTAGCTAGACAGACAGACACACAGACAGACACACAGACAGACAGACAGACAGACACAGATAGATAGATAGATAGATAGATAGATAGATAGATAGATAGATAGATAGATAGATAGATAGATAGATAGATAGATAGATATGCGCGAGTGTATGTTTGTAACATATAAAGTAGATTTACTATATATTTTGTTTTGGTCTTCAAATGCTTGCTTGAATGTACAGAAGGCTAAATGCACACTTTGTTTACATGATTACATTGGTAAACATGTTTACATTGGCAAGTACAGCCGCATGTATATAAAATGTTTCTGTAATTGCTGTGGCAGCTTCATTATTTAAATAAAACGACTCGGCCGTAAAAGCACTTTTCATTTGCAAATGAGTCTCTCTCTTCTCTCTCTCACACACACACACACACACACACACACACACACACACACATGCACGTACACGCACACACAAAATTAACAAGTGAACAAGCTTTCAGGTCCAAATGATTTGAATTTAGATTACATTCACGTCAGTGCAGTGCATCAAATGTCAACGATTTGCATCTTTTGCTCTGAGATGCTTCTTGCGGTTTTTGTCAATCCTCACCAGGAAGAGAGAAATTAGATGGACTTGATGAAGCAATGACCCCGTTTCTTTCAACAAGCCCACCCCTCCACGCACAGACAAGAGGTGCTCACACACACATACACACATCTGTTTTATCACCATTGCTGGGAACACAGCGAGGGGTCACGAAAGGCTTGGAGGATGGCCGTGGACGTAAACATCTCGCATGTGTTTTCTATTAGCGCTGGTATCTGACAATACCTCTTCGTTCTTGAATGGAATCACACATAATTTGGAACAACAATGCCCTCCACACGCCTGCTCTTCGGTCGCCTTTCGCAAGAGTACCTCACAATGTGATGTTCAAACAGCTCCAAAGGTCTTTAACCCGATCGGTCCTCAAGTTCCCTTCAAACTATGAATGCATGACAATAGCCGGCTAACAGTGCCGCCGAGTGTGCGTATAAAGTCCAAGAAATGTACATGAAAGATTTCAAGTTCAAAAGACTACTTTACTTTCAGTACATCCAAATCATTTTAGGTATTCGTCCAAGTTCTGCTGGACGTCCTCACAAGGACAGGACATTCATTTTAAAGCGCATTCAAGCCGTGTATCATAATGTGACATTGAAATAAATCCTTCAATTTAAAAGTGACAAGATCAGATGATCGCCCCCGATAGCCAGCAAGCTCCGCCTCCAATGCGCCGCTGTTCAAAAGGCCAAACGCTGTTTTTCATTAGCCCAATAGAAAACTAAGAGCAACCCCGCAAAAGTTAAAAGGCATCTGTGGAATTTGCAGCAGCAATGTCGTCACCAACAATGTCACACAGTCGTCAAAGTCGTGCGCACTGTGGCTTTTACTGAGCGTGTAAAAGTTGAACTTGTTCAAAGTCGAAAACAATTGGTCACAGACGGGCATTGTTTTTATGGCTGCAGACATAAAAGTTCGACTTGTTTAATGACAATATCAAACAAACAGTCACGCACGCACATAGCCTTTATGGCGGTGGAAATAAAATCAAAAGGACATTTTTATTACTTTTTTTTTCCCGTTCACAGTAAGCGATCACAACGTTATTTGTCAACGTGAAAAAGTGAAACCATTCCTGGAGTCCTCGGGGGGGGAAAAAAAAAGGTTTGTTGCAAATGTCAAAGCATTTGTTTGTACGGGTTTTGTCGTGAGAGCCTTTGTTGATTGTCTTCCGTTTCAAACAGCTGGATGTGATTCAACGTGGTCGGGAAAACATTCCAGGCTCAATGAAATGGAGGTGGAGAGGAGGGGCGGGTCTTGATGAATTTAGGATGACTCTGGGACTGACTGCCCAAGTCAAGGTTATAATAAAGAAACACCCTTCAGACATCTGCACCGCCAAACTTTTTTTTTTTTTAAGGCAAATCACAAAAGGAAGAAAAATTGCTCGTAAAATAAAACATTCTGTACATTCCTTTGCATTTCATGCCACTTTTGTGGCCGGTCTCGTCGAGGATAAAATAATCCATAACCGATGGAACTTTTGGCTCCAAACCAAAGAAATGCTCATGACAACAATTCCCCATTCACTGCACTTGCGAGCAAACCGTACCTCGATGTCATCAATCATTCACGGAGTTGAGAAATTGGGAGGATGGGGTGGGGGGGGGGGGTCAAGTGGTCAGTGTTTGCAACATACAAGCGAAGCAACGACACAAAAAGAAAACGTTTTTCAGTGTCTCTCACCTGCTACATCAACGGATATGATTGCGCAATATTTAACGACAGGAGGCTGACACCATGAGTCGACTTATTCCAATCAGCGTACGTTTTCACGTTGAGTGCTTTTTTTTTTTTAGGTCAAGCTAACTTGGCTGCGCTCTAATTAGACATGACTCTTGACCCCTGACGAAGGGCCGGCCGCCCCCTGTTTATCATAAGCACCAGAGATCCAGTGGTAGCAGTCTGTGCCGGTCTTGCTCCGAGGTCGTACCGCACAGCGGGTGCAGTAGATGATCCCCAGAACGACCATTAACACGACAAAGATACAGATGGGCACCAAGAGGCCCACCAGGAGCCAGGTGCTACTCTGACTCGGCCCCCTGCCCTCCTGGACAGAATCCGAATGGTTGATCGTGGGCGGCTGAGAGGGAATGATCCAAGCGGGCGCATCTTCGGTGGTGGTCGCCGCATCGTTGGCGTCCTTCTCTTGCTTTTCTTCCTCCGGGGATTGTTTTTCTTTCTCTGACGGATTGCGGTTAGCAGAATCAGTCAGCATGTCAGACACTGTGACTTTATCCTCTGGATTTCCTTGGTTCTGGAGCACCGTTGAGAATCCCGCCCACCAATTCCCAGCTCCCTCTGAGAGGGTAGAGGTAGAAGAAAAGGGGAAAGGAGTGGTCTCCTGCTCTTCTTCCTCATCCTCATCTTCATACAAGTAAAAAGAGGTGCTAGAGACGGTGGGCGGGTGCGTGCGGGCAGGTGTGGTCGTGATGGTCGTTGGCAAAAGGTCAGCGTGGTCAACATTGACCTCCTCGGTCACAGTCTCTGGTGCTGGATGAACAAAGTCCTCCTGAGGCGCGCTGGTCACCCATATGACATCAGATCCCCAAACTTTGGGAGGGTCAGTCAACCAATCAAGGGTCTGATCCTCCTCTGGTTCCCAAACGGTTTGCCCTGGCTGTGGGGGCCAATTGTAGTCCATAGGATCCCATTCGGGTCCAGGCTGCGGTGTGACCCAAGGAAAGGGCGGCGTGACGGCGGATTGGTCACCTATCTTCTGACACGAAGACGAGTCAGTCATGACGAGTTGGTAGCCTTCCATACAATAGCACTCGAAGCCGCCCTCGTAGTTGAAACACATGTGCTCGCAGGTTCCTGGTATCTGGCACTCGTCCGTGTCTTGGCACCGACTGCGGTCCTCGGGCTGCGGCGAGAACCCGTAATGGCAGTGGCAAAGGAAGGAGCCCTCCGTGTTCTCGCAGGAGTGTTCGCACGGATTACTTTGACATTCGTCGAGATCCTCGCAGGTACCCTCGTCGTTGAGGAGGTAACCCTCCTGACAGCGACATTCAAAGCTCCCGGGAGAGTTGACGCAACCGTGCTCGCAGGGACTCTGGAGGCACTCGTCCACGTCCAGACAGCCGTGTTCATCCGGAGCCAGCATGTAACCGTCAGGGCAGGCGCAACGGTAGCCCTCCGATAGAGGCACACACTCAACCTGGCAGTTGGCCTCTTGGCAAGCGTCGGAAAGTACGCAGCTTTGCCCATCGTCTCCGAGCTGATAGCCTTCGGCGCACTCGCAGTACGAGTCCGCGCCGGCTTGCCTGCAGAAATGCTCGCAGCCGCCGTTATTCTCCTGGCACCAGTCGTGCGACGCGGGCGGATCGGAGCAGAGAGGGGAATCCCTGGACCACCCCGCCGAACCGTCTTCCCTCAACAGACACAGAACCGACTGCTGTTCGGTCTCGCAAGGCACGGTCGCTACAGATCCCAGGGGTACGTGGGTCAGGAGGGTGCTGAGAAGACCAAACGGCGTGGCGTAAAAGGCGTTGCCGGTGCCCTCGCTCCACAAGGCAGGACACATTCCTTTGTAGGCATAGTGGCACAGATAACCATCCACAGGCACGGAGCAGGAGCCATCCAGCCATTTAAAGTTTTCGCTTGGATCCTGAGTGTTGTACCCCATAACCACGCAGCGGGGCACCGAGCACATGGCGTGCGAGTACTCTCTCTGCCAGTTTGTATATTCTGTGTCCTGGTCACCCGTCGTCCAGGAGAAACCCCGAAGGGGTCGCGCGGCGGTGCACTGGCGGGGTTGCCGCTGCAGCCCGATCCAGACTTGGACTTTGGTGCGCGAGTGGCGCAAGTCCCCCGTGGTGAAGAGAGCGTGGACGGCGGCGGCGTCCACCTGGCGTTTTAGGGTGGCCAGGTCGCCGCCCTTCTCCTTGCAGGCCCTCCATGAGTCCAAGAAGGTCTTTCGCTGGAAGTAGAGCACCAGGCAGCCGTCCGCATTGCACAACGAGTCTCGCTCCCTCAAGTCCTCAGTCCAGACGCAAGAAAATCCCCAGAAAATGAAGGCCAGCAGTGATGTCAGGAGTGGGGACGCGGTGCCGCTCAGCAGGGAGCCCATTCTTTTTCAGCACGCTGTATTCCTTTCTGTCGTCGCCCGTTCTAGTCTAGTTCAACTTTTCTTCCTTCATTTGAACTTCTTTTTTTCTCTTTCGGGAAACGCACTTCACGCTGCCCGACGGGGATACATCTGAAATCGGTGCAGTTGAGCGCACGCAGAGCGCAGCGAGGTCGGGAGGGAGGGAGAAGAGAAGAGACGAAGAGAGGAGAGGAGGAAAGAAAGTGTTCTTGGAAGATGTGGGAGGAGGGGGAGGGGCTCTGGTGGTGATGTATGTCAGAACGGGGCGGGGTGGGGTGGGGGGTGAAGTGAAGGGAAGGGAAGGAGTATGTCATATGGTTTTCATAAATCTTGATGGTGGATGTAGTTGGATTCGCTGCCATTTACACCCTCAAGCCCCCCCCCCCCGCCCCTCCACACACACATAAGGAGTTAAAGGAGTTTGCTTGCCTTAATCAACTTATAGACGCTAGCCTGCAATAAGTAATCTCTCCCTTCCTGTTTCTCAAATTATTTATCCCTCATCATCTCACCATTGGCTCAAGACGCGATTCCACATCTCGAAACGGAACGGAGCAGAGGATGCAGGTTATCTTCCTGTGATCGCATACATCTGCTTTCCTCGCTTCAAATCACATTTGCTCATGAGCCAGGAAGAAGATACCGTTTCCAGCAGATAAAAAAAAAAAAAAAAGATCAGGAATAACAATTCCAGCTAATAAATCTCCCCGATAGCGATGGGGAAGTAGGGAAAGTTGTCAAGGTCAGCGGCGTGGAGGAAGAGGGCCTCTGGTTTTGCTATGAAAACAACCACTCAGTGCTCTGAAATGGAGACATAGGTTGGGGGGGGAAGGGAGTTGGAAGTCGTTTTTGTGAGAAAGTCGCTTGAGGAATGGAGAAGCAAGGGGGGGGGGCAGTACTTTTAGTTCGGTGAGTGTGTCGAATAAATGATTGCTTTTTGGTCGCCTGAGCTGCTTAGAATGCTCCTCTGCGAGTTGCAGTCCAGCTTCGAAGGTTGCCACGGAGATATGTGCGCAATGTCAATGCACCAAGACAACAAGTGAAATAATAATCGTCTCGAGACTTTCGTCTGATCATTTCATCAAGACTTTTTTTTTTTTTTTCTCCCCAAAAAGGATCACAGCAATCATCTGCATTCAGTGGGCTCGGCTGTTTTAAAACCTCACCAGCAGCCAACCACGAGACAAACACTAAGTAGGTTTGAATGATACTTTGGCACTGTCATTTGTTTATCTGTGCGAGACAAGAGCTGCCATTCATACAGGCACGCGCCAACAACGCAACGCATGCGTCTTCGGTTAATATTTGGCTGGTTGGCGGGGGAAAGCAGCTGTGTGATTACTCATACGTAGTCGACAGAAAGCCAATGCGTCATTTTGATTCACCCTTTCGGGGGACAGCGGTTACGACAGTGGACAGCTTATCATGTTATCAGGTTAGCATTATTGGTGCATGAGAGAGTTAATATTTTACGAGTCGGTAGGGGTTGAATAACCAAATTGTTTTTTTTTGTAGTCGCCTATAATGTGAGTAAAAAGTCAAAGTCGATTCATATACGAGTTTGTTTATATATAAAGTCAAACCTCGGTTTTTGTCCATAATCTGTTCCAGAAGGCTGTTCGAAAACCGAAATTGTTCGAAGACCGAAACCACGCTCTTTTTAAAATAAAAATGTTGATTGAACACGTCTGCTCACAATGGAAAGCAACACGAGGAAGCGTCACTTCCTCGTGTAAGGAAGGCGGGAGGAGTCAAATGGTGCATTCAAGTACGCTCAGTTTGTTCGAAACCCAAATTTGTTCGTCATATATATATATATATATATATATATATCAAACCTCAGTTTGGTTCGCGACCAAATCGGTTTTTGACCAAAAATTTTGAGTTTTTTTATGCCTCGGATTACGACCGAAAATCAGTTCTCGATCAAACTAAGCGCACTTGAATGCACCATTTGACTCCTCTCGCCTTCCTTACACGAGGAAGTGACGCTTCCTCGGGTACACAAGGAAGTGACGCTTCCGCGTGTAGCGTTCCATTGTGAGCAGACGTGTTCAATAAAGTTTTTTTTTTTTTAAAAGAGCGTGGTTTCAGTTTTCGAACAAATCGGTTTTCGAACAGCCTTCTGGAATGGATTATGGTCGAAAACCGAGGTGTGTGTGTATATATAGATATATATATCTAGATAGATAGATAGATAGATAGATAGATAGATAGATAGATAGATAGATAGATATATTGCTCAAATTGTCGTCCGCACATCACTGGTTGTTGCCAGGACGCAGTCCAGTCGGTACAAATATTTTAAGGTTGCCACTGTCATCCACCTCCAACTTATTTTCGTACTCTCGGGTCAGCGCAGATGTATGAAAACGGTGCAGCCTCCTGGCCGGACATCTTGCCGCCCCGCGGGTCATTATAGTGTGGGCACGACGGAAGACCGGCACGTCGAAAGTCAGCCAATTGGAAGATGAGATTCCAAAAAGACGTGATTCGTGACGAGTGGACATCACACTTTAATCGCCGAAGCATTGAAGAAAAATTGACGAGTTGAAAGGTCACGAGCCAATATCTCGCACAGCTGCTTCATCAAAACTCAAAAGTGTCTCGATTTTGGAATAAAAACGGACTGGCTTGACAAAAAAAACCAAACAACAACAAAAAACTCATTACAGAATGTAATTGTTCTGTCTACAATGCTTACGTTTGATTCAGACTGTCAGAGAGAGATTAAGTGAAAATCCTTATTGCTTGCACTGCCAAGTGCCTGCATCCAATCAACAATCAGCAACGAAGCCTGAGATTTCAGTTCTCCCGTTCAACAAATCACATATCCTGCAGAATGTCTGGAAAATTTCCCACATGTCCGACACTCCCTGAGTGAATCACAAGTGCCTGGATGTCGTCAGACTCCCGAACTCTCTGCCCGTGTGATGCTTCTAGTCTGCGATTGGAGCACTTTTGAGCGTCGGCCGAGTGCTTGCCCCGAGTTCAAGTCTTCCGGTGGCTGCGGATTCCTCCCCGCAGTCGAGTCGTTCTGGCTGCGACAGGAAATTCCTCTTTACGCCATAAACGGGAATCGGCCCACCAGATGGTTCAAATACACTCGTGATCGATGGATGTCTCGGCTCTTTTAACATGTACGTACGTGCGCGTCTTTTGGTTTCAACCAATCAGCGCAGACGCAACCGACTTAACACACAACATACGACAACAGCTAAGCTAAGCTAGCCGAGACGACACGACGCTCAAAGTCGGACGGACACGTTTTTCTGCCAATCTGTGTGTTCCCCTTTTTGTCCAAATATATTTTTACCACAACAAACGTCTTGTCCACGGCGTCTTTTATTCGTTCCACTGGGGTTTAGCAAGTGTGTTTATAAAGAGACAAAAATCTCTTTACTGCTACTAGTGTTAGTGCCTCAACATGGCTACGCTCGTGAGAGCAAAACAATGAACTCAAACGCATGTTCGTTCATTGTTGTCAACTAATATTTGGATTAATTTTAGGCATTTTTTTCCCTGAATTTTCCGGAGAAATTTTCATGAAAAATTGAAAATCCGGAATTCCGGGAAACAACGAACTCAAACGCGTGTTCGTTCATTGTTGTCAACTAATATCCGGATTAATTTTAGGCATTTTTGTCCTCAATTTTCCGGAGAAATTTTCATGAAAAATTGAAAATCCGGAATTCCGGGAAACAACGAACTCAAACGCGTGTTTGTTCATTGTTGTCAACTAATATCCGGATTAATTTTAGGCATTCTTTTCCTCAATTTTCCGGAGAAATTTTCATGAAAAATTTAAAATCCGGAATTCCGGGAAACAACGAACTCAAACGCATGTTCGTTCATTGTTGTCAACTAATATCCGGATTAATTTTAGGCATTTTTCCCCTCAATTTTCCGGAGAAATTTTCATAAAAAACGGAAAATCCAGAGGATTTTCATCACTGCTGTATACTGCGTGGAATAAGGTATAGATGATACCGAAGGTATTTCACACCACGAGGGCGATGATAAACACGCCGCCGTGCTATCATTGTAATTGAAGTCAAAATATGTGCGAACGTGAGGTGTTAGCGGCGCTGCGAGGCGATGTTTAAGTGTTACTCGACACTGTCCACAAGCAGAGAAGGTGATGAAGTCGACCGGGTCCAGAAATAACAACCATTTCAAAAGTCCAAGTGACGCAGAGCAGATGCAACACGCAGAAGTCACGACAGAAAATATGTCCGTAAAACGTTTGTCCCCTGTTTGCCTCGCCAAGTTTCCTGAGACGCGTCGGTGGAAAAAGCAGCCCGGCGTTGGATTTCACCTTCTAATGGTGGCTCCAGATGGACAAGGACACCTGGATTTGTCTAGAAATGCTCACACCGACCTTACAAATGGACTTTTTGATTGCGCGCGAAGAAGCCGATACGCTTAATGGTCCCCTTATCAGGTCGGTCCAGAGGCTTGCTTTCAGATAAGTTACGGAGCAAGCAGGGGTGAGCATCCATTAGTGTCAAAAACTATCCAAAAGGTCATTTGGGAAAAACTAATACCTGTGAACAGGATGACAAGCTTGCGCTGGGGAAAAATGCTTGAACTGAGTCGTCAGTGGCCGGCAGCTACGATGAAGCAATCGCAAGCAAAACAGTCCTACGAAAAAGGGGGAAGCTCCCATGGATACAGTTTGTTGCCCCGAGCCTCCAGACTTTGTATGTGCCAGGGTCAGACAGAGACTCCACACGACGAATTAGCTTCGGGCCAGCGAGGAGCTGCTTCCGCATTCATTTTGCGACCGCGACAAAGCCACACGCGCGTGCAGACTCTTTTATTCGACGTGAATATTGATGTTGTTTAATATATGACATTTTTATGACACTTTTATGAAGGTTCCCGTTTTGGGAATTAACCTAACAGGGGAAAAACTTGCATGACGCCAAAAATAAAAATGCCTCAAAATCAATTTTGTTATCAAATATTGACCTCATCAAGGCTATAATAACCTCATCCCAAATATTCCACTTCACATCTTATTTTTGAAAATATGGCATATTTCGTGTTTTTTCTCATTTAAAAAAATCAGGGGTTCCTCTGACAAAAAAGGCATAAAACATAAAAAATATAAAGAAATAATGAAAAACTTTATGTCTATGGTTAGGTCTGAAGTTGTTGAAAAGATTTGACGCAGTGGAAGTGAAAATAATATTAATATATGACATTTTTATGACACTTTTATGAAGGTTCCCGTTTTGGGAATTAACCTAACAGGTGTGTGTTCATTTTAAACATGTCCCAAGGGTTAACGCTGGGCGACGCGCATCCTCATCGATGCTTTATTGGGCGTTAACAGTTGAAATGGCTGCCTTGAATTTCGGAAGGCAATTGACGACAATGCCGTGACATGATCCGAAGAAGAAGAAAAAGAAAAAGTACTTATTGCAAATTGTCTGTGACTGCACAAGATTAGCCGGAAGGGAAGGATGTTAATCAGAGAGATGGCAACGTTTCTTATAGACGATTCCCGTCTTTGGCCGCTGCTGTTATCGCTCCAAAGTGATCGCTTAAATTGGAGTAGAACGCTGCTTTACTTCACCGGAAAATGAACTCTCTCGAGGCAGCTGATAGCAGGGGTCTTCAACCCGCGGGCCGCGGACCGGTCCCTGGGTCATTTGGCACCGGGCCGCACAGAAAGAATAAAGAACTCACATTACTTCCGATTTATTTATTTCGGAATCTCAAATATGTTTTATTTTGAAAAAAATACCGGATTCTCTGTTACATCCGTCTACAGTATGTCAATCTTGACAGAGGTCAAGAGCGACATATCTCAACGGGAGATTCCCACGCACCAAGCCCACTCAATACAGTAAACATTCTCTAGTACGGACTCATGTTTGCGCTGTCCAATCTGTTCTTATAACAGAAATTCCTCTTTTGGGAAATGAGCATGGTACATGTCCTTTTGGGTTGTTTTGTTTTGTTAGGTTCTTCTTCGTTTTCGATGCCATGATCTACAGGACGTAAGTAAATAAAGTTAAAATCGTTCGCAATTACAGTAAAACGCACGCCAATAAAAAGACACTTCGACTTCATCGTTTCCAATCTGATGATAGAAAACGGCGAAGCGAACACGTTTCTGCCATCGTGTCTCCAGTTGTGTCGAGTGGGCGTTGCTTTTTAAGCTAGTGCCCTGATCTACGGACGTAAGTAAATAAAGTTAAAATCATTCGCAATTATAGTAAAACGCACGCCAATAAAAACTCACTTACACGTCGTCGTTTCGAATCTGATGATTGAAAAATGCGAAGTGAAAACGTGTCTCCCGTCGTGTCTTTCCGTCGCATCGGGTGGGCGTTGCGTGTATTTAAGCTCCTGCGGCATTACGTCTCCATCCGAGTTACGGCTGGTGGAATTTCCGCTTACGTAAGTTCCGGTAACATGTAATATCGTAGTCAAAATGTTAATGCATAGGTTTTTATTACGGGTGAAGGATATTCCTTTTTCATAGAATTCCGGGGATGGGAATGTTTACTGTATGAGGCAATGGTGAGTCGTACTTTTCATGCACTTTGTATTTGCGGCGTATCTTATTTTGAAGGTACGTTGAAACGTTACCATAGCGACCAGAGTGTGTTGCGGCCAGATTGGACGTTCCTGTGTCATGATTCGTGTTTATTATTATATTACAAAAATACCACAGTTTTCATGCAGGTCATATCATATTATTTTGCTGGATTGATCAGTCACACCTTAAAGGCAGGTCCCTGAAAATATTGTCCTTGGGGGCAAAAAAAGTTCGAGGACCGCTGGCTTATATGACGTACGGCGCGCCGTCCCCATTAGCTGCTGAACGAATGTCGCTCATGACTGCGACGATACACTTGGCGTGTCAGACGACTTCAGGTTTGCCAGCTAATGTTGTCCTTTAGGACAACCTTGGTATACGAGCCACACAAAGCATCCGATTTGATCATTTGAGTCGATAACCACAAATTCACAGTAAAGGACCTCAAAGGAGTCATTTTGTCGCTCCTGCTGACTACAAATATGCTTGAGAACAATCTACAAAGCTTGAAGGTGAGACTTGATCACAGAGACTCACGGGAGCGGGGGGGGTTGTGCTGTAGCCATGGCAACGTGGCTCGATTAATGTTGCCATTGATATCGTGGTCATGCGTTGCGGAAGACAATGAGCCCCGTTAGCGGCTCGTAACACTTAATATGCCTTATTAAGCGTACGAGAGCGCTTAGCATCCATGCAAGGTAAACGCTGAGGAAAACGAAAACCTGCAGGGGGGGGGGGAGCAGCAGTGTGGGAGGACGCCTGCTCGGCTGTGGGAGAACTCGGGGAAATGTTTATCGTGATAAAGCCCACAGGGAAAATCACTCTGGTAGGGCCAACATCAAACCGTCCAGCGAGGAGCGGGGTGGGGGTGGGGGTAGGCTGAGTCCGGCTCCCCGGCAATTTCCCTCCGGACGCTTTCTGGGAAAATGTATTTGTTTAGAAGCCGTGATAGTTGAAGATGAGCTGTGACGACGGCCGAGTGACCGCCGCGCAAGTCAAGACGTGAACGAGCTGGATGAACGAGAAACACTGGTCTTGGGAACCGACCTCAGCGACATCCGAAAAAGCCTTTTGGCACGCATCGCTCCTTTTTCTTAAACTTGACTTCCACGAGGAGTCCGAGTACTTCAAATACCAGTCGGCCAAGGCTGATTGCCCCCCCCCCCCCTCCAAAAAAAAAACATTCTCACGCTCCGAATGGGCCTTTCCCCATCACACAACAGGAAGTGGAGGTCAAGCGGAGTGGGGGAGTGGGGGTCCGCAGTGTGGTATTCTAGTGCCATATATGTCTGTATTTTCATGTCTGAGGGGGTTGCTGTCTTTTCTCAGCACCGCTGTATTTATAGCAGCAGCAAGAACCCCCCCCACACACACACATCCGCTCTGGTTCCGGTCAACTTGGGTCCGCAAGGCCCTAAAAATACCAGCAACAACAGCGCCCAAATGCAAGTTCGCAGCCCATCACCCGAGAATTTTTATGCCCTCACGTAATAAAATCAACAAGCAGTTTGTATTGTGTTGATTCCACGCCCACCACTCCAGATTTGACTACTACAGTCAAACCTCGGTTTTCGTCCATAATCCGTTCCAGAAGGCTGTTCGAAAACCGAAATTGTTCGAAAACCGAAACCACGTTCTTTTTAAAATAAAAATGTTTACTGAACACGTCTGCTCACAATGGAAAGCAACACGACGAAGCGCCACTTCCTCATGTAAGGAAGGCGAGAGGAGTCAAATGGTGCATTCAAGTGCGCTCAGTTTGTTCGAGAACCGAAATTTTGTTCGTCATCCGAGGCATAAAAAACTAGAAATTTTGGGTCAAAAACCGAAATTGTTCGAAAACCGAAACCACGCTCTTTTTAAAATTAAAAATATTTACTGAACACGTCTGCTCACAATGGAAAGCAAAACGAGGAAGCGTCACTTCCTCGTCTACCCGAGAAAGCGTCACTTCCTCGTGTAAGGAAGGCGAGAGGAGTCAAATGGTGCATTCAAGTGCAATCAGTTTGTTCGAGAACCGAAATTTTGTTCGTCATCCTAGGCATAAAAAAACTCAAAATTTTGGGTCGAAAATCGAATTGGTCGAGAACCAAGACGTTCGAAAACCGAGGTTTGACTGTCTTTCTTTTCGACATCAAAATTGCTGACGGGGTGGGCGGGCATTCCTGACAGATATATCCCATTGTGACCTGCAGCCGTATCTAAATTGGTTACTTTTTTTTTTTTTTAAGAGGAAAACTTTCCCAATGTGTGCAGCCTTGTGGCTTCAATCGTCCACAATTTTCGGAACTGGACAGTTTAAAAATACACAAGATTTGTTCATAACGGCACAAGAGCACAAACAAGTCCAAGGGGTCGGCAAGCTCCCAGCGAGAATGTGAACCGAGGGTGAAGCTTTTCATAGGAGAGGAATGAATGGAGGATGCCAAAGAGGACTCCTCTCGAAACACGCACCAATGCTCCTGTTTACCGACAACAAGCTGCACTCGTGGATCACAAAATTCCATGACGGCAGACACTCGTCACGACGCGCTTTCCGATACAAGACACAAGTGGCCGCATGAGTGGACGGATACACGCTTTGGCCATTATGCTCTCTGCTCTTGTCGCTATGCAATGTGTCACGTCGTGTCCTCAGGGCTGCCAGATCAACCACGGCAGGTGGGCGCCCATGTGTTTCATTAAACATTCTAGCGAGCGTCCGTGCGTGATGAAAACAAATAAAAAAGGCAGGCAGACTGCGACGCCGCAGCCTCCGTCTGTCTGCGCGCCGAAAGCCAAACTGCCACTCGAGGCAATTACATTTTTCGTACCCGATCGCATCACCGATGGGTCGTTGGCAAACGTCTCTCGCAAACCTTTTATTCCAGATGAGGATGCCGTAAAAGCGTTTAGCTAAAATAAAGCTACTCGGGGATTTAAACGTTCACCCTCAGGACAAGCTGAAGTCGCTTTACACTGGGATTGGAAAGTCATCTCATAAGATGCGCATGTGGAGGAGGAGGAGGACCATTATGTACCTACCGTATGGGCCTCTTCTACTATCTGGCTGTACGTAAAGGTTTTCGTTGTTTAGACACGACTGAGAGTGCAGCTCCACATCCCATGAGGAGGGCTGGGTGGTGGTGGTGGGGGGGGATATCTCAGGCTATCCCAATATTTCTCAAACTGGAGCTCAGCGTTGACTCCTCAGTCATTTTCAGGCTGTGTGTATTGCATATGGACAAGAAAATAGAGGTAAGATCGGCCTAAAATGTCAATCATTGCTTCGGGTTAGTCGCTGCCTTTTTTTGTTTTTTTTGTTTCGAGGCCGTGAATAGTTTTGGCCACGAGAGACCGTGGTTTGCAAAAAAAGACAAACAGAAGTCGCCTCATCACAACACGTACTGTACTAAAACCTCTTGCAATAACAATTCAAAGAACTCCTTCCAGTCTCTGTCGAGTATCCACCCGTCATTGTTCGTCTTTGTCTCTCTGCTTCTCTCTTAAAGTGCCGCGCTAGATTCTTAAGGACGTACTGCTGCTGTGGTTTACGGCCCAATTTTCAACCCGTCAAAATGACGTACGGCCCCGTCCGCTCTTAAAAAAAATCCGTCAATGATGGAAAATTGTCGGTCAATGTAACCTCTTCAGAAACTGAAATGTAAAAGATGTACAGTCAAACCTCGGTTTTCGAACGTCTCGGTTCTCGTCCAATTCGGTTTTTGACCAAAAATATAGAGTTTTTCATGCCTCGGATGACGAACAAATTTCGGTTCTCGAACAAACTGAGCGCACTTGAATGCACCAGTTGACTCCTCCCGCCTTCCTTACACGAGGAAGTGACGCTTCCTCGGGTCGACGAGGAAGTGACGCTTCCTCGTGTTGCTTTCCATTGTGAGCAGACGTGTTCAGTAAACATTTTTATTTTAAAAAGAGCGTGGTTTCGGTTTTTGAACAATTTCGGTTTTCGAACAGCCTTCTGGAACGGGTTATGGACGAAAACCAAGGTTTGACTGTAAATGTTTATACAGTCTTGTTTAACTTAGATTTCGTTACAAAAGACAGGCTTTGTCATCAGAAATCACCCCTCCTCCTCCTCACAAATAAAATACGAAATCTCGGGTTTGCTTCGGACTGGGGCTTGCAAATCAAGTTAAGTGATCGGGCCTGGGCCGGGTCGGGCTCAATTTTTTAGGACCGATCTTAGCTCTACAAGAAAACCACCGCTGGGTCAAAAAAACGCAGTTGCAGGCTTTTTAGCTCATGCCAAAGCAGCAGGTGGTGCTATGCCTTATTTTCGGCACCGCCAACAATCGTGAGGAGAATATCTTCGTATTCCACTCAATAGAACAATAAAGCCTTGAGGAGATGTCAAACACACATGAGATGTTTGTTTGATCTCATCTGCTATCAGTTGAGCGACGCACAAGGCAATCGCAAGGTCCCCACATTCCACGTTTGATTGATTTCTTTGGAGTCGTCCATCTGAAGCAGGGGAAGACCGATCGGCTCCATCGCACGTGACCCAAAGCTACACACTGACTTGCGAAATGCGACCTAGAGCAAAAACATTGACAGGCACATTCCTCTTGTCAGAATTTTTCTGGGTTTTTTTTCTTCTTTCTTTTACATCTCAAGAGTTTTGAGCATGACCATCCAACAACAATGACGCAACCATCGCTCTGGCCTCACTCGACGCGAAATAACAAACCAGCTTTGGGAACACGCGAGATTGGCCTTGCGTGTGTGTATTTGTGCTTCGCTGAGAACGAAGCGAGCTAACGGGAGGGACGGAGGTTAACCAAACAAAACGCAAGTGGGTGCCCTCGTCCGACGCTCCCGATGACAGTGACGCATTTTTGCTTTGTGCGCAGCGGGGAGGACAGCTCGGGTGCAGGGTTTCATTACTTTTTTTTTGCGTTGGGGTTAGGGGGGTGATACATGATATGACCTTCAGAGGAATTATCCTCTGACAATGCGTTTCGTAAAAAGCCCAGGCTGAAATTGGTCCAATGTCTCTGTTTTAGAACCAGGGTAAGGTAGAGTAAGCCGAAGCACGATTTCCATGAGACAAATTCACGGCACATCGCCAAACGTAAGGTGGTTGCACAGCTTAATTATGTCCTGGCACACGGCTTCGTGTCAAGGAAAATTGCAGCCGGCGTCACCTGAGTGAACCCGGATCATAAACCAGACTGGACACATAAGAGTAGCGCTAAACTTCAGACTTGCCTCATTGTCATTCGATAAAAAAACAAACAAGCAGCGCACACGTCGCAGACATTTTTTGATAGTTTGGCGAACGGTAGCCATTGATTTTATAGTTAAAACTACTTTGAAAGCCTTCTTGATGTCTGAGCGTCCCAATGTGTTGTCCCACCTTATCGCAAAGGTCACATACTTGTAGAAAATAGCAATTACAGTCAAACCTCGGTTTTCGAACGTCTCGGTTCTCGACCAATTCGGTTTTGGACCAAAAATATCGAGTTTTTCATGCTCGGATGACGAACAAATTTCGGTTCTTGAAAAAACTGAGCGCACTTGAATGCACCATTTGACTCCTCTCGCCTTCCTTACACAAGGAAGTGATGCTTCCTCGTGTTGCTTTCCATTGTGAGCAGACGTGCTCAATCAACATTTTTATTTTCATCAGAGCGTGGTTTCGGTTTTCGAACAATTTCGGTTTTGGAACAGCCTTCTGGAACGGATTATGGACGAAAACCGAGGCTTGACTGTACTTTTACAACAGTGGTTCTTAACCTTCTTAGAGGTACCGAACACAACCAGTTAATATGCACATTCACCAAACCCTTCATTAGTGGAAAAATAAATAAATAAATATATATATATATATATATATATACGTATATATATATATATTAATTTTCATTATACATATATACATATATTTATATTTATATATATATAATGAAAATAAAATATTACAATTTATTTAAAAAGATATTAAAAAAAAAAAACATGATAAAAAGATTTTATAAAATTTCAAGAGATAAGTACTGCATACGTTTTTTTTTATTGTACGACGTACTATCACGACAGTCACACGTTGACTACTCGGCGAACTCAATTTCCCACAGCACTGATTGGACACGCAATGTCATGTGATCATCTGCAGCCAGCGATGGCCAAGTGGGCGTGTCATAACTAATTGATACGTTGAGTCGCGTTGTTTCTTACCCTCCGTGGCAGAGGCTCCGTCGAACCCCTGAGACCGACTCACCGAGCCCAGGTTAAGAACCACTGCTTTAAAAAGGATCTGATGAAAAGTCAGCTGCCATAATATGTTTATGACGCAATAACTGACAACCAACATCACAACCGACGCCAACTGTTCAGAGATGCCAAAGCTACACAGGAAAACAATCACAATCATGAAGCGAGGTATAAAATTTATTTACAAACTGACCTTTTTTTTTTTTAAACAGCAATGGTTTGTGTCAAAGAGTGTCCTAGTAAAACTACTTGAAATGTACAGGCGAGATCCATTCACATTCTCTGCACTCACAAAATAGGAAAAAAACAAACAAACCCAAAAACAAAACAGCGCTGCGCTCAATCTCGATTAGCACATTTGGAATTCTTCCTTCTCCTCGAGGAAAGTAACAGAGCCGCTCAAGCTTTGCAAAAATAGATTCCTCTGAATATCATTACACACACTTTGCATCTCAAACCCGAAGCAAGCCAAGTCAGACTTCAGTGTCTTTGTCCCCACCCAACCCACCCACCCTACCTGATCATTTATACAAAAGTGGTCGGTGACAGTCATGTACAAGTCAAAGAGTGCCAAGGACAAAGTGAGACTCAAAAGAACGCCGCAGTAGGAGGCGATATAACGCATAATCATGGGGAGACAGGTGCCACTTTTTATGGGGTTGGAACTAACTGAATTTATTTGCAGCAAATGTTTATCTTGGCATGGAGGAGCCTCTTCAAACTGTACCATCAATCAGCCAGGAGCGGTGACACAGCTCTTGATGAATAGCGTTTCTGAGTAATGGCCACGTTCGGCACTTCCCTCAGTACGTCCTGGCACCATTGCGGGCAAGACAAAAACCGAAGGCTCTCTAGTGCCTTCTAGTGTCGGCCTCGCACAAAGCAGCCGACAACAAACACTGACCACCTTTCCCTTAAAAAAAAAAAAAAAAAAGATCCTTATGAATCTCTATTGCTCAAGCAGCCAACTTTGTCTTCACAGTTCCAGTTTAGCTTATAGAGTGTTTTGCTTTTTTATTTTATTTTAAAGTTCTTACTGCCAAAAGCACCGCTGATATTCCCTATTGGGGATTATTAAGTAAACAAAGTAGTGGTCACAATCGCAATATAAAATACTTGCCTACCCTGAAAGCACAGAAGGCCGCATCTATCTCACTTGTTTGAATGACTTGAGGAACGTCAGCGCTCCCTCCGAGCGAGTCTTTAAAAAAAAAAAAAAAAAAATACAATCATCATCTGGCGCCGACACCCAACACGAGACACATCGTCTCCTTCTGTTGCCGTTGCAAAGCAAACTTTTAACGGTGATTCATTTGCCTGCTGGAGCCTCCCCGACGCTCAAATGGATTCGTGCCTGACGCCGATGGAGCAAGTCCAGGTTTGCCTCCGAAAAGACTCCAGACTCGTGTCACGTAAACACAGCACGTGCCGTCTTTAAGGGGGAGCGGACCTGAGCTCTGTGTCATCTTAATCCTCGACCTCTGTGGACCAAGGTGAAGGACAGACAGACAGATAGAGAAAGAAAGAGAGAAAGAGAGAGAGGCAAGGATCAAGAAGAGGGAAGGCAGAGGGCGCTGGAGGAAAAGGCCAAGGTGCACAGCGGAGTGGGGGGAACGTAGAACGAGGGGTCAGTGAAGGGGAAGAGAAAAAGGAGGAAGAGGAGGACCCCGAGCAGGTAAGAGGAAAGGACAGCTTGACGGTGGGGGTGCTCCAGGGCCGCATTGATGGCGGGGAAACCCATGTAGTTACAGAAGGAGTGGCACAGTACCGGGCCCACCAGGTGACCTGCAAACACAGGAGACCAAGGAGGCACAAGGCGCAATGTGAACTCCCAACTATCACGCACAAATTTGTCATGAGGAGGAAGAAAAAGTACTTTCAGGCTCCTCCTACAGCAGTGTTTTTCAACATTGTCAAGTGTGCCGCGGGAAAATATCCAATTTGTATGCCTGTGCGGTCAATGGCCCAGAAAGTAATCATGTAGTACCCTCCCCTACCGCTATGGGGCAGCAACAGCTAGCCTATTGCCTTGTGTTTCGACCACTAGAGACAAGCGAATTTGTGCCGCATATGAATGCAGGGCGACAGTGAAACAATAAATATGAAAGATTATAAAATACTTTTTTTCTTTGTGCTCATTTGATTCCAATTCAAGCTGTTTTAGCGTCATTCTTCAATGTTAAAAACGGTTATAGTAACAATATAACACGTTAATTGTTAAAATAAGCGTTTGTTTTTTTTTACATTTTCAGCTAGTGGTGTGCCGCGAGATTTTTTCAATGAAAGAAGTGTGCCTTGGCTCAAAAAAGTTTGAAAAACACTGTCCTTCAGGTCTGACGCAACACTTAAGATTTAATCCACTTTGGGGACTTCTGCTACTTGCTAACTGGCACTTACACGCTGCTGCTTTTCATGCATCAGATGCGATTTTGACGCGTGGCCAGTGCCCAAATACCAAGCCAACTGCTGGTCGCAAGCCAGAATTAAAAAAAAAAAAAAAAAGGGGGGGCCGAGTTGCGTCAGGTGGGCAATCTGGTGCAAAAACAACGGTGCCAAAGACATTCTATCAATGATTATCTAATTTATCCAGACCCAATAATCATCATTATGTGCTCACATTGGGACAGCGGAGAAATATTATACAGTCAAAGCTTGGTTTTCGTCCATAATCCGTTCCAGAAGGCTGTTCGAAAACTGATTTGTTCAAAAACCGAAACCACGCTTAAAAAAAAATATTTTTTTTTTAAAAGTTTATTGAACACGTCTGCTCACAATGGAAAGCAACACGAGGAAGCGTCACTTCCTCGTGTAAGGAAGGCGAGAGGAGTCAAATGGTGCATTCAAGTGTGCTCAGTTTGTTCGAGAACCGAAATGTGTTCGTCATCCGAGGCATAAAAAAACTTGAATATTTTTGGTCGAAAACCGAATTGGTCGAGAACCGAGACGTTCGAAAACCAAGGTTTGACTGTTTAGTACTTTGGCTTGTGGTCATTGATGGAACGAACTAAGGTGAACCCGCACCACAGAGTTAAGGTCACTTCGCCCCGCACTACAACTGTACAAAACCAAGTTGACTCGGTGGGCTTCCTTTTAAGGGGATATATCGCCTCCTTGTTTTGATTGTCCACACAGTTCCAAGAGCTAAGAATGGGAGCGGGGGTCCAGATATATTGCTGAGCATCTATAAATGGGCTCCGTGTTCAGTAATAGATCAGACTGTCACCGTCAAACGTCCTGTTGAGACGTCTGTTTATCCAACACGTGATTCACTGTGGCGACCCCTGACGGGACAAGCCCACAGTCAAAACATGTTAGATGGCATTTGTGGCACTGGAGTACCTTTGCGAAGGTTTGCAGGGTACGTGAAAATGTCGTTTTATTTGTTATTGCCCATAAAATACATTTGCTGACTTACTTTGTCCGTTTTAGAGCAGGCCGGGTGTAATATTGTCTGAACAGTAACATTTGAGGTGTCCTGGCTGTGTCGACCATCATGGTGAACTAATTCATATAGAGTAGTCATGTCAATGGCCGAAAAGCCAGCGTAGCCTCATCAGCGCTGTCATTTTAATCACATACTCATTTTTCTTTTTGGACTGGGCACTGAGCTGTGCGTGGGGGTGCCAAAACAAAAAGTCTCCTACCCGTTCTCATCAAGATGAAAGCTGTATAGGCCCCGAACACGGCTGTGTAGGAGAACTGGAACACTACGAATGGATGCGACAAAGACGTTCCTGTTTAGCATCGTCACCTGTCGAAGAATGGAGAAGGACACGCAGAGAATGCGGCAAACGCTCACCTGCCGAGAGGAAGATTCCTGACAGCGTCCCCTGCCGGAAACGCAGCAGCTCAATCACGTGGTGGAAATGAGCTGCAAGACAACAACACGTCAACTCAATCTGGAGAGAACTCCACATACGTCCGCTTGCCTTAACTCACCCACTCCAAAAAAGAGCGGGCATGTGAAGATGGCAGCAGCCGGGCCCACGCAGGGCACCAACATGGGCAGCATGCAGGCCCTGAACACCAGCTCCTCCGTTAACGGCGCCACCACCTGGTTCCTCAACCACCGCATGTCGTTGAAACACATCACCCAGAAGCACGGGTCTGCAAGAGGGGATCGTCCAAACTCAACATGTCAATTCTCAGCGCAACAAGTATACAGTCAAACCTCGGTTTTCGTCCATAATCCGTTCCAGAAGGCTGTTTGAAAACCGAAATTGTTCAAAAACCGAAACCACGCTCTTTTTAAAATAAAAATGTTTACTGAACACATCTGCTCACAATGGAAAGCAACCCGAGGAAGCGTCACTTCCTCGTGTAAGGAAGGCGAGAGGAGTCAAATGGTGCATTCAAGTGCGCTCAGTTTGTTCGAGAACCAAAATTTGTTTTTCACCCGAGACATAAAAAACTCAAAATTTTTGGTCGAAAACCGAATTGGACGAGAACTGAGGTCCGAAAAACCGAGGTTTGACTGTATATATAAGTGTAAAAAAAATGTAATATGAGCCAACTCACCAAAGGCCACCCGGAGGCCATCCATGAAACTCCAGGGACAGTCCATAGCCAACTGTGTTAGGGGTCCCAGAAACAGGACCTACAGTGCATAATCCAGCCAAACTGGCATTAGATTCAAGGATGCAGACTTAAATCTAACGACTAAAGAATATCTTTATTTCATTTTAAATTCTGTAACACCTGATTTTCTCCTTTGGGGATCAATAAAGGATATTCTAAGACACTGTGGTGGTTCAACTTGTGTTGTCTTACCATGGTGAGCAGAAGAGGAAGGACGATGGCAGGTACTAAGCCTTCAAAGCGGATCCCCATTATCGCCAATAGTGATGGCACCATCTGAGACACACACACAAAGTGAAGGGACCCGTCCGAGCAATAACCACTCACCATCTTAGAAACACACACCTTGATGCCTGTGAATTCCCTCCATGCCCACACAAAAAGAGGGGACAGGCCTGAGACGATTAACACGCTGGTGAATCGCCGCTTGATGACAGCCGGGTGATCCCTGACAATGAAGCACACAAAAAATAGGATAAATTATCGATCGACAGAAAAGGGAATCAAGTGTTACAGAAGTAAAGGACAAAGTAACACAGCGAAGATGGTTGAAATAATTAAGAACTGTGGTCCATACACTTTATAATGCAGGCTAAAGTGACGTGACATAGCAGAAGAGCAGGCTTAAAACATCATAAAAGGACACACCATCATTTGGACAAGTACTTCCTTCTCCCCTCCGTGTTTGTGTGCTGTGAGGGCACATCATTTGGGGTTGTTGGCACCTATAAGTCACAGTCTGTCCACTTTTATGTTCTTCAAGTACCAGTAGAATGATTGACCTTGGGCTTTTTCTTAATTAGAGAAGTGAACACACTTTTCAGTCATCGAGCGACTTACCTGGGCAGTTCACTCCTCCACACGTACAAACTCCCAACGTAAGAGCAAGCGAGGAGCAGACACGACAACACCGACACGAAGGCTATGTTCATACTGCTCGTCAATTCCGACTCCCCACCGCCCCCAATGTGTCATGTATCCGATTTTTTCATTTCAATCTGAACAGCACATTTTCCCCAAATCCGACACAGGTCTCTTTCGTTTGTGGCTCCGAATCGGATATATCAAGGCAAGAAAACTAAATAACAGTGACGACACGCAAAGTGCGCATACGAGCTTTTCGACACATTACTTAACATTGCTAGCTAGACGGCAACCTCATCAGACGCTGGATGATCACGTCACAGGTCTTCTTCCTCTTTGGCCCATTGACAACAGCGCTACCTGCTGGCCATGTATACACAGCACATTTACCGGAACAAGAACAGTCCATATCAAAAATTGAGATTAAACCAAATTATATATTGTAATATCTGTTTCTTGTATTTTGTGTGACGTCATAGAGAGGGGAGGAGCCAGGTTGGGGGAATATTAAACCTCCTAGACCTGGGCATTTACTCCACGGCCCACTAGGTGATCTCTGGGTGTTGTGAGTTGCCCATGACAAAGTTTAACATGAAGATGAATAAGCTTTTGGCCGCGTACTTGCAAACGGGGATTTACCGGTGTCTTTGAACGCAACACCAATCTCTCTATTTCAGCGTGTGTGTGTGAGAGAGAGAGAGAGAGAGACAGAGAGAGAGAGCGAGAGAGAGAGAGAGAGAGACTCCTCTTGATCCTCACGTCCCTTCTTCCCTTTAGGCGGGACTGACGTGGACTGTCAGGACCCCCTAATCCACAAGGAGGAATTCTAAAGCGGTTTGCGACCCCCGTTGGAAAAGATCACTCAGTGCGTGAGTCGGATGACGTGTTTGTTTTTGTGTTTTTTGTGTGCCGCTTAGCTCAGGGCGTCCGTGAAAGCAAATGGCAGCTCAGCGTCGGCCTGTCATCTGTTCCATATGTCCCCGACATTCATGTCGGATTCATGTCTTGTCGCACATCCGGCCGCTCTTTTGGGTGGGTGTGCGTGCGTGCCCGCGTGTGTGTGCTGATGTTTTCTGGAAACGGAATCCCCTGTGTGCGCGTGCGTGGTAGCGCGTACAAAAACAAAGGCAGCCTCTGTACTTGTTAAGGCAGATGCCGAACACTTGTGATGGCAAAAAAAGCTCATTGGGCGCCCTTGCTGTCTTCACAGGCGTTTATGGCCTATTGATCAGGTGACTCCATCCTTCTCCTCCTCCCCAGTCATCATCATCATCATCATCATCATCATCATCATCATCATCATCATCAATGCGAGGATGAGGAGAATGGATTGAGGGCTGGGTCGTGAGGATCAAATGTGTTCAAAACGGCTGATGCTACTGCTCTGTTGCTGAGTATCACACACCTGACCTGACTCATTTTTGGTGCTGTCGCCACACTCGCGACTCAAAACACTTAAGTATCTCAAATCGTCCTTCGCAAACGAAAACAAATGTACCATCTCAAAAAAATACAAAATCAATGAGGAAAAACAGCACCCTCTGCTTCATAAAAACAGCACAATAACATTGCAATAGAATTGAACAGTTTGTGCATCATGATTTAATGCTGCAATTTAATTCAGTGTGCTGCTTCTTCTGGTGTGTCCACCTTGGGCACCAGGAGGTAGTACTGTATAATAATAATAATAATAATAATAATAATACACACACACACACACACACACACACACACACACACACACACACACACAATATAATACAGTAATACACTTCTTCGATTATTACGCCTACTCAGTTAGTTGTCGTAATATTCGTCATGTGTGCTTCCATTCGTGTTCAAATAACCATTGCAGAAAGCGTTTTTTTAAGTCAACATAGTTTGCGTGTAAGTCTCTTTTTTTTTTTTTTTAGCTTTTGTGTAAACTTCATCCGCGGAGTGTCATGAAACAGCTGCAAGGCTCTTTTTGGATGAATTAGTGCAAGCTTGTTGTCAAGTGAGTTGAATTGAGTTCACTGCCACCGTCAAGTGTTTGTCATGTCAAGTTTGCGCTTGCAAGTCCAAGCAACAAAAAAAAAAAAAAAAAAACCCCCACAAAAAACAAAAAAATGTCAGTCCTGCCTTTTGTCATCACCATTCATGCAGAGTTGCCTGAAAATGAAAGGAGAAGGCACTTTATAGTCCCTAATGATGATCCTGGCAATACCTGGGATGCTTCTGACGCAAAAAGGGTTCAAGGGCTTCTCATTGTGGCGACAAACCTTTGCATGTTACCGTGGTCTTGGACCTGAAAGTTCAACACAAGGACTTCAGCAGGAGCTTTGACAGAGGTTCGAGCCAAAATGGAGTCTCGCATGTCCTCTTCCTGTTTCATCATGCAAGACCTGAACATGGAAGCGCTTGTTTTCAAACACAGTTTAAATTCTCCTAGCCCTGCCGCCTTTTGATTCTGCTACCCGGTGGCACAAGAAATGCTGACTCATGTGTGAGGCTGACCAGGTGACACAAGGAAGGCAAGACATTGATTAAGATCAATGACATCATTGATGAATGTGCAACGGAGCATTTATTCAATACTCTTGAATGACCTGAAATGTCCAGATGCTTACACCCTTTGTCCTCACAATTCAGCGCACTTTTCCACTATTAGTACAGTGAAACTCCTCTACAACGGAATCATATTTGCAGCAAGAACTTTTTCACAACAGGGGGTTTTTCACTGTAGCAAATTTGAAACAGGAAAGTGGGCATGGTGTTAATGCATGAAGATTTTTTCACACTAGGGGGTATTTTCACCCATGTAGATTTTGTTGTAGAGGAGTTTCGCGGTACCACTTTTGGCCCACTAGTACAACCTCAAGATATTGTTGTTGTTGTATGTGGATGCTGTCGTCTAGCGGCAACAGTGCCTGGTATTCAAATGAAGCAACAGTCCAGTACTTGAAAGTTGGAGCGTTACAGAGAAGCGAGAATTGTGTGGGAGGTGCGTAGCACTCTTCATCTTACATAATGTGGAACGGACACGCACACAACGCACGCTTGATGCTATCAAACGCAAACGCGTTTTGTAATTCCATTCAAGGTCAGGACAATGAAATAGATTCAATTATGTCATGTCGGTTGATCGCAAGGCCGCAGGGTATATTTCCATGGCCGTTCTTTATATTTGGGATGGTTTTGACGAAAAAGCGCCAACGATGGTTTCCTCTTTTCCTTTGTCTTTTCTATTTTGTCCTCCACTTCCCGCCCCCGAGACGCAAGTGTGGCTTGATTAGAAAAAGCCTGGCGATCCATCACCTTGCCTGCCACGCTGTTGCCGTCGTACGCATGCTCACACGAAGAGAGCCCACTCCCTCTAAGGCCAACCTCCATCCTCATCTTCCTCACGCTTCTCCCTTTCCAGTGTTTTTGTGGGGAGACGAGCATCACCTCTCGGCGCCCTTCATCCGCACTCCTCCTCCTCCTCCTCTTCTTCCTCTCCCACGAGCAGATGGCATTTGTAGAACCATTGTGGAAATAGCAGCATATCAGCTCCATGAAGGAAGGTTTGGATGCGTTCTCGTCCGGGCTTCTCCTCTGGCCCCCGCCATTCAATATCCAGGCAGGCTAATGAAATGGCCTCGGGCTGCCTGACATCCGTCATCTGATGGTGAAGCTCTTCTCCGCTCTTCCTCATCCTATCAAACCTAATGAGAGGTCACCCATGGCCGTGTTTGAAGTTTCGTCACCCGTTCATGGTCACGATTTGACGTGCTGTTGCTTTAATGCTGAACACGAGAGCATGATGACTGTCTAACCTGCTGACGGTTAGGATAAAGGATCTGTCGTATGTATCTGGCTGTGTCATGCTTTTGAGGGGGGGAAGAGGGGAGGGTTGGGTGTAACATTCACAATGTGGATACAGTGGAGTCGAGTAGCTGCACGGGAGATGAGACGCTAATGTGCTTTTGGAACCAATTGTGTGCCTCTCCTCCCCAACAGCAGTTCCCAGTAGTGGCCAGTGGGCATGGTTTTGGAGGGTAGCTCCGAGGCGCTGTGTCCCCCCCCATCTCTGGAGCTGCGCCCATCCTACAAGAGCCAGCCCTTGCCTCCCTTGGGCTCCAGCTCTCGGCTTCCGGACGGAGTCTTTCCCGATGACCGGGAGCCTATCACGTACGGCGAGCTCATCGTCTTAGGGTGAGACATTTGATGACATTTTTGCTCTCGGAGGCCTCTGCAAGTGCCTCCATGATTACATTACTGACGTTTGTCACTGATTAGGTTACACGGTGCTGATGAGGTTAGCTTGTTCAGAGCCCTGTTCAATTGAATGTCATCCAAATAAGCGAGACAAAGACAATGATTTCAGCTTTGTCTGAGTTTAGCCACAGAAATGCATTGACAACTTGCATTGCATCATACAGACTGAACAATAGGGGCTCCAGCATTGACCCCTGGGGAACCCCGCAGGTCAGAGTTATTTATTTAAATCAAAACAAATTCCAATTCAAGTTCCATTTTGATGTAACAAAGTAAATTGGCATGGAAGCGTGAAAGATTTGTTTGATGGTGACACTTGTTTGATTGGCGTGCCACACCTCTTTTTGCAGCTATCATCCAGTCAGAGCCTCTCGGCATGGCGGTGTCATGATAGCAAATGAAGAAAAGCTAAAATGAATTTCGAAGGGACACACGATTGAATTTCTGAAGACGAAAAAACAGTCAGGTGCATTGTGGGACCTGATGGTGCTGGTGCCATCCTTTTCAGGCACAATGGCTCGCTGGCTTGTGGGGACAAGGGTCGCAGGAGGAGTCGCCTGGCCCTTTATAAGAGACCAAAAGCCAACGGGGTCAAACCTGACGTCATCCACAACATCTCAACACCTCTTGTGTCCAAGGTGACAAACACAATATGTTATCTGCATGTGTGTATGACCCTTAGCAGTGATTCCAAAGTACTTCATTTTCACAAAGGGTTACGATTTAAGCTCACTAAATATTGACTGACCCTAGACAAAAATCGTCTTGCTGTTGTTTTCCTTGCCAGGCACTCAGCAACAAAAGCCAGCACAGCATCTCATACACACTCTCTCGCAGCCACTCCGTCATCGTGGAGTACACGCATGACACAAACACGGACATGTTTCAGGTGAGTGGAACAGGCACACAACAAAAGCATCGTGGGAGTGCTTGACTGGTTGCGTTTGTCCCCCCCCCACAGATCGGTCGCTCCACGGAGAGCATGATCGACTTTGTGGTGACGGACACATCCGGCGCAGGCGGGGGCTGCGCCAGTGGGGAGGGGGGCGGAGGTCAGTCGGCGCAGAGCACCATCTCCCGTTACGCCTGCCGCATCATGTGCGAGCGCAACGCCCCTTACACGGCCCGCATATACGCCGCCGGCTTTGACTCCTCGAAAAACATCTTCCTGGGGGTGAGTGAGGCTTTCTTATGGCCGCCTACACGTGCGCAACCTGAGTGATTGCGACTCATCATGCTTGACAAGAGTGTGATTGATGAAGACCGATGGCTTTCAGCTGCTTTGTGGGAAAGATGACCCGCGTGTACCTAATCAAGTGGCTACTTGCAAATGTAGGAGACAACATGCTGCAAAAATCAAGTACTGGCGCGTTTTTCCCCATACGAGCTGTCCCTCAGCCAATTTTCCACCTCGACTTGCAAGCAAAAATTTGAGATGCAAGTGCTGTATGTCATCTCAACTCATTTCACAACAAGCAGCGGTTCGGCAGGTGGAATCAGTAAAGAGGCTTCAAAAATTTGCTACAGTTAAACAAACAATGCAAAATGCCATAGACAGGCTAACGAGTAAACCATCTGTGGCAGCGTTGGCACTTTAAGCAGCAGATATTTGAACACAAACGGTGTATCAACATATGTAGACCATCTGTGGTAAAATAACTAATATTGCAGCAGCTAACTGAGTCACTGAACCAGAGTCATGAAATGCTTCCACGTGTGCGTATTATACAGTATAATACATTTCTCAAAACTGTATAGAAGATCCACTATCCTAATTCAACAACACAGGGGTTGAAGCAAACCAACTAACCATATGGTGTGATTTTTGCACAAAGGGCTATTTTGCACAAAAATGACCATTCAAGGATGGCACAAAACTGCTGAACCGCAAACCAATATTAATGTGCAATTTTTTTCCCCCACAAAAACCAACTCACTCAAAATGTTAGTATTATTTTGACAATTTTTGTCATGCATATCATTTCAAATCTGCAAAAAAAAATCATGAGGCTCGCTCACGTTGTAGTTTAGAGCAGTCTAAGACCCAATATAAGTGCAACTGACTTTTGTCAGCCATCTGGTGGTGAGTGGTGATATTACAACTTAAAAATTACAGTCCCCCCCTGCATACTTGCGGTTCGGCACGCATAGATTTTCAAATTTGCAGATTTATTTCTCAAATTTTAAAAATAATATTGTTTTTTTTCATGGAATTTTTATTTTTTTCCACATCCCCCTGTTTGGTTTTTTTTGGGGTGTTGGTGGCTGGAATGGATTAACGGCCTTTCCGCTCATTTCAATGGGGTAAGATGATTTGAATGTTTTGAGTTGAGAGCAAGATCACGGAACGGTTGAACTTTGTATCTCAAACCGCTATTGTCGTTTTGTATGAGGTATCGCAGATGTGGTAGATTTGGGGACAGCTGCGGCATGAAGGTTACATAGGATTGGTGGGTAGGGGGGCGGGATCTCATCCATTTGTTGAAAAGGTGACACGTGAGAGCGGCGCAGATCTAAGAATAGCTTTCTCAAGTCAGCATGACTTCAGCCCATGCAACATTCATCAAAAGCCCCTCGCATGCACGCAGACGAGCCATGCCTCTTAATTCCTCACTAACGATGACATCACTTTGAGCCGCCCGCTGCAGCTTCCCTGCGAAATGTTTTGCGTTGCGTGAGAGCTCATTTGCCTTCATCACACTTTTTCTCTGGAATTAGTTTATTCTTAGGCGTGGGTGAACCTCTCGGCATGAGTCACTACAGCACAGGACTAAATATAGCAACACCCACCTGACATACACCTCCACCATCCTCCCTCTGGGCCTCCCCATGTTTTCTCCTCACCTTGACGTCCATCTCCTCCTCCTCCTCCTACTCCTCCTCTCCACAGGAGCGCGCCGCCAAGTGGAGGACATCGGACGGCCTGATGGACGGCCTGACCACCAACGGCGTGCTGGTCTTGCACCCAGCCGGCGACTTTGTGTCCGAGCCGGCTCCGGGCGTCTGGAGGGAAATCTCCGTCTGCGGCAACGTCTTCGCCCTGAGGGAGACGCGATCGGCACAGCAGAGGGGAAAGTTGGTACGGATCGATAGCAAAACGTCAAATGTCGGGGACACGCGTACGGCATCTGACAATGGAGAGAGTGGCTTCAATTTTTCCAGATTTTTAAGCCTCATTTTGTATACTGTATTGGCCCGAATATAAGACGGCCCTGATTATAAGACGACACCCCTCTTTTTCAAGGCTCAAGTTTGAAAAAAGACTTTTTGAACACCAAATTAATTTTTATACAGAAAATAATTACAGTACATCTGAAACAAATGATTCTAACAATATATTTGAGAGAAAAAGCATGTTATTTTGCCTCATTCAAAACTAAAGTGCATTCACATTCGTAAATGAATGGCTTCTGGTTTTTGAAATGTAAATGACATCATAACTTCTCCTCAGCTGCCGCTTAACCTGGCCGATCTTCGACCCACTTTTCTCCAGATTGTCGCTACGTTTCACCATTTTCTGTTATCTCTTCTATTATTTTCTTCTCTTTTCCTTCTTACCGCTATTTTTTATTTTTCTTCTTCGTGCTACCGCTATTTTTATTTTTATTCTTCGTGGCAGGGGTTCACTTTGGCCTGGGTGGTAAAATTCAACATTCGCTTCAATGATATCTGGCGCTATCTAGCGTCGTGAATGGGTATAATGTCTAGACCCCGAATATAAGACTCCCCCCACTTTTTCAATCTTATTTCAATGCAAAAAACATCGCCTTATATTCGGGCTAATACGGTACTTGTTGTTAACAACACTCTGTGGTGTGACATATTTGCAAGACATTCATTTTCTTGATGGGGGATTTGAAATGGGTCCACATCAGTACCACTCGTGACACATAGTTATCCTTCTAGCATGCCCAAGTTGTCTAAACTAGCGTGGAACAAAAAGATATGGACGAAACGGCCCAATGGCTTTCAACTTGTGTTTTTGCTTTTCCCTCGGTGCAGGTGGACAACGAGTCCAACACCCTCCAGGACGGCTCCCTGATCGACCTATGCGGGGCCACGCTGCTGTGGCGGACTCCCGGTGGCCTGCGCCGCACGCCCACCCTCAAGCAGTTGGAGTCCCTGCGCCAGGAGCTGAACGCCGCCCGGCCCCAATGCCCCGTGGGCTTCAACACGCTGGCCTTCCCCAGTCTGGCGCAGCGCGAGATCGTGGACAAGAAGCAACCTTGGGTGTACGTCAACTGCGGCCACGTGCACGGCTACCACAACTGGGGCTACCGCAAGGAGAAGAGCCCTGCCGGGCCAGGAGGCACGGCCCCGGCCGCCACCGGCGAGAGGGAGTGCCCCATGTGCAGGCGGGTGGGCCCCTACGTGCCGCTGTGGCTGGGCTGCGAGGGGGGCTTATATCTGGACGCCGGAGCGCCCACTCACGCCTTCTGCCCCTGCGGTCACGTTTGCTCCCAAAAGACGGCGGCGGGATGGAGTCAGATCCCGCTGCCGCACGGGACGCACGCCTTCCACGCCGCCTGCCCCTTCTGCGGGACCTGGTTGACAGGCGAGCGGGGCCACATCAAACTTATCTTCCAGGGCCCCGTCGACTGAAGACCACACGGTGGGGCCTTGGCACCGCTTTCTTTTGCTCCCTTACCACGCTTCTAACCCAAATCACCTTTCCTCATTAAAACGAAAGGAAAGACAATTCATCCATTCCAGCCCCCCCACCCCAAAACACCACAATTCCTTTTTAACATGCGGCAGCAGAAGGCCAGACAGAAGCGTCACGTGGTACTTCATGTGTGCTTATGCAGAATTTGTAAATAAATTGTGGTGACATGAGCGTGACGCTGATTTGTGTGTCGCCAACGTCACCGGATGACAATGTCAAGTATCGCGAGGTAGGCGCTGATTTCATAGCACGTCTCCAAGCTCCATCATGCTAAAAATAACTCAAGATCAGCGGCAGCCAGTTATCAGGACAAGAGAAAATAAAGCCTGGGGGGGAAAAAAAACATCAACAAAAAAAATTTATCTGTATTATTTCACAAACTCATCTTAAAGGGCAAGTAAAGTCAAAACATTTCTTTACAATATGATCAGTGCGGCTCAACTCGTCTAAACATGTTTGTGAAATACGAATTAAGCAGCATAAGCATTTATATCTATCTCTCCTGGCAGCCATTTTGCCACTTGCTGTCGACTGAAAATGACATAATAGTTGCGCAGGTAACAACCAATCACGGCTCAGCTGGTGAATGTCAGATGACCAAACTCACAAACGCGATGAGCTGTGATTGGTCGTTAGCCGAGTCCTGAGCAACTGTGATGTCATTTTCAGTCAATTGCAAGTGGCAAAATGGCCACTCAATGACATGGATAAAAAAGGTACTTTTTTTTCGGCTTAATATTCCTCAAACGCAATATTAATCAGAATGCTCAGGGTACTCTAAATAATATTTTTGCCTTTACTTCCGCTTAAGAAAATGTGGCTTGTTTCGATTGGAAGAATGATGAGAGGTTGGGCCCTGACCTTCGTATTTACGTCCAAGTCTGTCTGGGTGGGCGTTACGCCATCATCAATTGTCCTCCGTCATTGGCTCCCGCAAAATGGACAACACGCATGATGCTCACATGCCCTTGGAATTACTTCTGGGCGCACAAACTAAAATTAAATGTCAGATTGAAGAAAAAAAAAGTTCGATCTGGGCCACCAATATAAATGAATATATTGAAAATAAATCCAGGGTTGCCATGGCAACATCAGCCCCCCCCCCCAAAATACTTGACTGCTTTTACTGTTGAACTTTTTCATCATTTTATTATATAGTTATTTATAATATGTACAGACAAACATCATGTCAAAAATCAGCAGTAGACAGCACCAAAATGAACAAGCAAAACAAAAAAAGTGACCGACAGGTGCCTGGTTTGTGTGCGCATGTACTTCTTTTTTTTTTTTTTTTTTTAAACAACCCAATGAAGATGTGTACAGAAGCCGTGGACTTCACCTGTATTAAGACATGTGCACGAAGACAGAATGAAAGTTTGCCATGACGCGGCACCCCGCAGTAAACAATCAATGAAGACGTTAAAAAGTAGAAGAGCAAGTTGAAACGAGTCAAGCGGTCATCAAAGCACAACATGCACTAAATGTCCTGCATCTGCTGGAGTGAGACCGGTGTCACAATAGTCCAAATGGATCAGGAATGATTCGACTCAATCCTGCTCCATTAAAAAAAAAAAAACACACAGCCCCCACGCCCCCTCCAAAAAAAAAAAAACATTCACACTTTCCCCCCCGCCTCCTAAATGCTAACTGCCAATGAAAAGGTACTACATTGCACCTGCTTTTCTACTCATATGGAGCAAGGGACGATGCTGAGGAGTCTGGCTGGATGGAGCAAACAAATCGGGAGATCATATCCAGTCTGAAAAACCGAGACCAGTCCGTCCCGGAATGTCCACGTATTCCGAACGCGACAGAGGGCCTGAAAAATCGAGCTTCTGTCCAGCACTGCACATCCAACACCAAGGGAAAGAAAAACAGGGCTTGCTATCTAATCACATCTTTGTGCGGTCCCTAATCATAAGCCAACATCATCAAGGGTACAGTGAGTTAAAAAAAAAAAAAAAAAAAGCAGTTTCGATGTCTCAAGCAAAGCCCAAGAAAAAGAAAAAGGGGAATCAAAGGACTCTATATGACACATGCAAGAGCAACGCAGCCTCCGGCAGCTTTTTTGGGGTTTTTTTTTTTCATCTAGTGCCAGTATACAAACAGGGGTCATCAAGCCACCATCTACTTTTGGAGAGCGACTTTCCTCTCTCACCTTGTGCAGTAAAGCAGGCACAACCGTGCGAACGTTTGAATGCACTCGGTGTGGAGAGAGAGAGAGGCCCCGACAAGCACGGCCAGATGCTTGGAGCCACGTCACTAAACAGATTTGGGCTTGATTGGATTGCGACAGGACAAAAAAAAAAGAGGAAGGGGGCGGTCTCATCATTAAATTGCTTTGAACACAAAAGGTGTGCCGAACATGGACAACCGTGGAACGACAAAGCCAAGGGCTCTCTTCAAAGAAAAGTGGATGTTGAAAAGTGATAAAAATAAATTCCAGTTAACCTCCACCTGTGTGAGGGCGAGAAAAAAAAACAAACAACCAAATGTTCTACCAAAGCAATTGATGAGCTAGCAACGTCTATTGTCTCCCGTACGCTTGGAAACTGGACCGACAGAGACAGGGACGCCCATTCCGGGCCGCCGGTCCTCTTGCGACGGCGAGACGAAGATCACGGATGGAGGCACACAGAGGAAAGCGCGGGGAGAGAATTGAAGGAAACGGGAGAGGGCAAAGGCGGGCGGGCGGGCGCCCCTTTAACAGCAGCCTCCCCCCGACTGCCGGACGGGGGTGCTCTCGATTTTCAAATTGGGCTTGTCGCCGCCCGCCGTGGCCCCGGGACCCATGCGCTTCTTGATCTCCGCCGCCATGGTCATGAAGGCCTGTTCCACGTTGGTGGCGTTCTTGGCGCTGGTCTCCAGGAAGGGGATAGACAAAGAGTCGGCAAACTCCTGCCGAAGAGGAGCAAAGTCGGCATCAGCGTCAAGATTCCCCAACGGGTTTTCGACTCGGTGTTAAAACTCATTCACTCCCAAAGACGTTTTTAAACGTCTTTTCAGACTTGGTCTCGAATTGGCTGGTACTGAATGAGTTAAAAGCAGGGGCGATGAATCACTTTCAAGCACGGCGCAGTACTGTGTTTTTAAATAAAATGGTAGCGCTCATCAAGTTTATGTCGAAAGGTAGTGCCACCTTCTTTTTGGTCACGCGCGCGAGACGGGGAAATTAGAGACAAGAAATATCGAAGAAGGACCTTGCAAAAGGCATGCAGTGTCATCTGGAATGATTTTGCCTACATGGCCAATAGTCGGCAATGCCTGCCCAGGAGGGAGATATCCAAGCCAATTTTTTTATTTTTTATTTTTGGTAGCGTGACAACACTTTAGTGGACATGAGCGAGCTGATGAAGTTGTTAAGAGACGAACGAGTGCCACGCATGGCTGCGGACACCCACCTTGGCTGTTGTATAATCCACCACTTTCTTGGTGGTCAGGTCACACTTGTTGCCCACCAAAAGCTTGTTGACATTTTCGCTGGCGTAACGGTCGATTTCCTGGAGCCACTGCTTGACGTTACTGTAGGACTCCTGCAAAGTCACGCCTCAAAGTTTGTACTTCAAAGACGAGCAGAGGGCGCCCATCAAAGCCTCGCCGCTCATTCGCCTACCTGGTCCGTCACGTCGTACACCACGATGATGCCATGCGCGCCGCGGTAGTAGCTGGAGGTGATGGTGCGAAACCTCTCCTGGCCCGCCGTGTCCCACTGATAAGAGATGCAGTCACTTTAGCAAGCTAATTAGGCTGCTCGCCGATGTTGAGGCGGGTTTGCTCACAATCTGCAGTTTGATGGTCTTGCCGTCCAGTTCGATGGTTCGGATCTTAAAGTCCACTCCGATGGTGCTGATATAACTCTCCGTGTATGTGTCATCCTGCAAAGGGGGCAAATGTAAAATCTAAGAGGAAAGCCGAGCACAGTTTACTTTTGCCCGGGCGAGGAGGACGCAGGTTACGGCACTCACGGCGAAGCGGAGCAACAGGCAGGATTTGCCAACTCCGGAGTCCCCGATCAGCAGCAGCTTGAACAAATAGTCACTGGAATAAGCAAAACACGACAGTCATTTTCCATGCGCTCATTAGCGATGCGGGTAACGACAATGACCGGCTAGCATTTCAATTTTATGGCTGATAATGAAAATGAAAAATCAACAACGATGTGAATGGTTAATTAGCAATGCTGTTCATTGTGAAGAAAGCAATGAAGGCCGTCAATGAGCCACACACATGCATGCCACACGCACAGAGGGATTCGGTGACAAGTGCGCGTGCGTCTGTGTCACATTTCAGGATGGTTGCTCAGGCATCAAACATCTGCCAATTGCAGTATCGTCTAACCGTCTAAAGCCGGCTCACCTTGCTCGAGCTGGCTAATGTACAATTCAAGTATTGTTGGAGACACCGGTTTGTTTGTTAGGCAGACAAGTAAACCATTAGTGAAAAGGTAATAAATTAACCTAGTTTACTCATTTGGCCCGATTTTTTTTTTTTTTTGGTCTATGTCAGCGAATTATAGTGACAGGCTGACCAATTCCAAAGTCTTCCACTAGATGGCAGAAGGGCCAATGAACCTGTGTGTCCACTTTATAGAGCACAATTGGAACCGAACAGGTCCGAATCTCACACAGGCAACATCGGTTAAGAAGAGATCCTCATTACGTCAGTGTTAACACCTTTGAGGACATTGTTTTTTTTTTCTATTGATGTGAAACATGTACTTTAGCTCAGTACAGGTGAGGAAACATTCCTCGAATGTTGTGTGCGTGCGTGTGTATTGCGTTGTGTTCTTGCCGTGGCGTCAAAGCCTCGCGAGGCAGTCATCTGACACTTCCGGATGAAACGCCCAAGTCGGCCAGCGATGACGCCGAAACCAAAATGATCGTTGAAGTTAACATGACATTGACACCATTAACGTTGGCATTGACACCATTAACGTTAGCACGAACATGAGCGACGTTTGACGAACCAACGGTCACATAGCAACGAGCGTGAACGCTTACAAGGGGAACACATAACGACGGGTCCAAACTTACTATTCGGGATTCATGGTCTCGCTCGGGATGTTTTGCAGTCGGCGAATTGACTCCTGTTTTTTTCTTCCTTCCTTCCTTCCGACTCGGGCAAAATGGCTCGTTGGTCCGGTCGCCGAGGAACTCGAATTGTCGTTTTCGTGCTCCTGTGGCCGTCACTCGCTCACTGTTTTAATCATATAACGTTCATTCCTCGTCGTCTGATTACGGCCGCGGTGATATTTGACAAAGGTTGGCTTGATGTGACAATGTTAGACTCGCTTTTCCTTCTTTCTGCGACGGTTGCTCGACAGAAGCTCCAAGTGGCTGATTGCGCGTGTGCGGAAGTGACGTAAGTTGACGTGTCGCTCGGGACAAAGCGGGCCACGAGTTCGCCGTCCTGCCTTTACAAATTATGGAAAGATTAGATGTATCCTGATTTATTATTGAATAAATGTAAAAAATGTACACTTTCGTTTCTGTTATAAGGATACTTAAAAAAATAAATCTTATAAATGTAATAATGATTCTTGCGAAATTCCATACACCAATACAAATTTAGTCATCCAAAACATTTTCTTCATTTTTGAAGACTAAATGAAAACCAGACAGTACACGAGTACCATATAGTAAATTCAAGAAACAACAAAGCCGTTTAAAACTATACACTGTTATTAAATAAACGCTCCTTCTTTTCGACTGTGTATCAATAGCTTTTTGTAATTTGAGACGTTCAATGAAGATTAAAAATGTTTTAGTACACGTACAATATGTATCCAATATACTGTACTCGATCAATTATTTGTACATTTGAATAAGGCATATTAAAAATGAAGGACTTTATGGTCATGTTAAAAACAAGTACAGTAATTTGTAATTGATGTTTATGTGGCCATACTGAATGTACATTTTGAATAAAGTTAAACCTGGGCTTGGCCTGGGTCTTTATGCACATTTCTTTGCAAAATTTGCATACATATATTTGTTTACATGAAGTACAGTATGTAAAATGGGATTTGGAATTGATTTATCATCATATCAGGGATATCGATTCACCTGGGCTAGGTAGGGTTGGCTTTCACCCCACCAGAAATCTGTGTCGCCCCAGTTTAGCCCCATCCACCATTTCACTTGTTATTCCAAAATACATTTAGAGAAAAAAAATCTTTGAGCTGCCCCCTGCGTCATGTACATATCTATATATTTTCATAAAAATGTTTTGTAAAGTAATCTGGGCAGAACAAATTCCACTTCGCAATAAGTCAAGTAAAATCCAGGACTAATCGAGTGCTTTTTTTTGTGTAAAAAATATACTTCTATCCAACTAACAGCCTAATAACTACCATTAGAATAGATTCAAACAGTTGGCCTAAAGGTATCGTTGTAAGGGTGTCATTGTATAATTGGAACATCAACCCTGCGCTTGAAAACAGGAGAAAAACCACTTAATAATTATTCAATTAAATTATATTGCACACAAAAGTAAAATAAAAATTTTACTTACACCCCTCAATTATCAGAACCGCTTATCCTCATGACTTAAAAAAAAAAAAACGGTTCTTTTAAATGCAATTGTATTGTGTACGTTAAATACAACTGAACTGTATTTAAAATATACTCAATATACATGAAAAGTTAAAAAAAAAAAGTGTCATTTTAATATTTGATTGTATCATGTTTCATCATGTTTCATGTTTTCCATTTGATCAATGTCATTTCATCTTCATTTGTAACAGCTGATCATAAAAGACTTCCGGCAGCCCTCCTGCACGTCCACAGGACTCGACTGGTAGACATTTTCACAGTGCCCGTGTTAATCCATTGAGGCAGCAGCTGCAGCCTCCGAGCTTGATGGCGCTGGCCTCTTGGCTGGCCTCCATGACAGGCAGCTGGGACAAAGAAGCCTTCAGTTTCTCGCCCAGTTCCTTGAAATCGGGCTTGTGGGTCTTCAACTAATCCAATGCATTTGCTCGGGAAATATGCAACACAAAAGGTATCTTGGCTATTCCGACAGCAGTAGGATAGAGTACACGGATACTTGAACTATTGTGGTCCTTCCAATAGACAAGCACATGCACCGTTTCCACTTAAAATAAATAAATAAATTAAATAAAATAAATAAAAGTTAGCGCGACAGCATCGAGCAGAGATGCGCGCACAAAGAGGGTCAACATTGTCGAGGCGACACGCTTGAGTCTTTGATAAGTGCGAAAATGAGACAACCTTTCAAGGACTTTTTAGATTGACTGATTTCTTGGAAATATTTGTGACTGCAAATTTCACATAAAGGTTTCCAAAACACAAGCACAGTGAACATTTCAAATGTGAAGCCATTGCAGGCTTTGAAATGGAAAAAAAAATGTCTCTCATTAAAAAAATAGAATATAAACATTCACCCCTTCATGCACCCTGTAAACTGATAACATGAGAAGCTGTCCACTGTAACTGAAAAGGTTAAAAAGACTTCTGCCATGACCTTTTCCCTTCATGATTTCATCTGCGAAACAAATGCAATACTCTGGACAAATTGAACTCGCACGACATCTTTACAACACATCTATTTTTAATGCAGCAAAACATTGAGGGCTTTGCAAACTTGACAAATGTTCAAAAGTAACAAGAAAACAACAGTCAGTTCAGTTTCCTAAAAGTCACCCAGCTGGCATTCTTCTGGACAAAACAAGTACCGCCGTAATCCTTCAGCGGTCCAATCGTACTTTCATTTCAGCGATGCGGCCACAACCACCAAACCGAACGTTCCATCAAAACCTGACTTACGAGCTTTGATCAGCTGCTGTTGCGTTCGAGGACGACCAGAAAATGTGCAGACTGTGACATATTCCTGTGAGTACGCAGTTCCTATGCAACCCCCGAAGGTGCAAATGCAGCACAATATACATGTAGCAATCAGAGGAAAACGGTTTGGGGTTAAAAGCAGTTCTGCAGGCAGCACACAAACAAAGAATAAATAGTAAAAGCTCCAATAAATTAAAGATGGCTTTTCAAACAAATCCATTTTCGCCAATAAAATGATTTAACTGCTAAAGTAATATCCTTTAATTTGAGATATATATGAATGTGGATGTTTTATGTTTTGTTGCATTGTTGTTATTTTACCTTTAATGTTTCTGGAAAGTCCCTTGCAGCGGAATAAAAGACACATTAAAAGGGGAAGGCGCCTTTTTAGTAACAAACATCCCTCAGTAACAAGGCACAGGCAAAAAAATAAAGTTAGTCAATTATGTAACACGCATACAACAGTAACATCAAATTGGGGATTACAGTCAAACCTCGGTTTTCGAACGTCTCGGTTCTCGTACAATTCGGTTTTCGAACAAAAATGTCTAGTTTTTTATGCCTCGGATGACGAACAAATTTCAGTTCTCGAACTAACTGAGCGCACTTGAATGCGTCACTTCACTCCTCTTGGCTTCGCTTCCTCGTGCAGCTACAGTCGCGTCCATTGTGAGCAGACATTTTTGTATTGTTCAATAGATTTTTTTTAAAAAGCAGACGTGTTTGGTGAAACGCTTCCTCGTGTAGCGTCCATTGTGAGCAGACGAGTTTGTATTGTTCAATAAAAAAAAAAAAAGCAGACGTGTTTGGTGAGACGCTTCTGTTAGGGGGAGTATAACCCCCCTCTTTTCAGAATGGTTTGCCCCAGCAGCACGGGAGAAGTGCGTGCGTTTGTTTACTGGGTTTTCAATGAGCGGCACATAATCAAACTCTGGTGTCCGGTGCATTATTATGCAATAATCATACAGAAACAGCTTCCTCGTGTAGTGTCCTTTGTGAGCAGACGAGTTTGTATTGTTCAATAAAGAATTTTTTTTTAAATAGCAGACGTGTTTGGTGAGAACGACGTAATATCGGACTGTTATTTTTGCATCGTGTATCAGCCCCTAATCATGGCACCAAAGAAAGCAAGTGGAAGTGGTAAACCTGGTGAAGAGGAAAATAGTGCGCAAAACTATAGAATTTAAGAAAGATTTGATCGCGAAATATGAGTCAGGTGTGCGTGTGTCTGTGTTGGCGAAGGAGTTCGGGATGCCGAAATGCCCTGCCTACTGCCTGATGACAGCTGGGATAGGCGCACGCCCCACGACAGATAGAGAGAGTTTTTATGTTACTATGTTAATGTTAAAATTGGTGAAAATAAAACATATTAGTTTGTTTGCTCAGTATTTTACATATAACCTGCTCTCCTATTACATTTGTACAGTTTATGGTGTGAAATTGTAAAAAAAAAAGTTGTTTAAAAAAGTTGTTTTTTGACTTTGAACGGATTAAGATTTTTTACATTGATTCCAATGGGAAACATGGTTTCGGTTTTCGAACAATTCGGTTTTCGAACAATTCGGTTTTCGAACAGTCTTCTGGAACGGATTAAGTACGAAAACCGAGGTTTTACTGTACTATTTTTTTTTTCCTGAAAGCGTTTCACGTATGACTGTACAGTCTCAAGAGTATAGCGTATTTACCGGGTAAGACAATTTTCCAAAGCAGCAGATGTAGCTGAAGTTAACAAAATATTCATTTGAAAATGACAAATCATATGAAAAGCGTGATTCTGAATGTTCAGAAGCGTACTCATGGAAGACATGGCTTTTCAGCGCCACCTTGAGATCACTACCATACCCTGCAGTCACATCAATTAAAACCGCGTTTAAAAATCTGGGGGGAAAAAAAGTGACAAGGCACAGTAAGATAGTATCACAGTTCCCATTCGGAGACTTTTAAACTGTCATCAAGCAAGTCTTGCCATAAAAGTGTGACCAACACTTCCCATGTCATTAAAACTTTTTCTTTTTTTTTTTTTAAATCACTATCAGTTACTCTGAGCAAGACTTGAAATAAAATAAATGACCATCTCAATCTTTGGCAATGACGTGGAGTGACACACCTCCTCTCCTGAGAGCCTTCCCTTAAACTTGGGAGGCGAAAGTCACTGCATCAGACACTTTTGCTGCTTGGCGTACTTCCTCCGGCGCTGCTCCAGGCCACGTTCGAGGCGTTCGTCCTCCTCCAGAGCGCTGGAGACAGAAGCGCGGCTTTGAGTTGATATCGACTAGGCGTTTGAACGTCGGTGACCTCCGCCTCCTCACCGTCTCTCCTTGGCGTCCATATTGTGGACCAGTTCGTCCCTCTGGTTGACCAGCGACACCAGCTCCTTAAGCAGCAACTGCTCCCTCTGTTTGTGGGCCAGCGTCTTCTGCCACTCTGAACGACCGCATTCAAGAACGAAAGCGTTGTGGAGAACAAAAAAAAATGAGGATGAAACAGAACAGATCAATTAACGGGACTGAATAATTGCTTCTTGGTGGTGAACAAACCTTCGAGGGCCATGATGTCTCGCAGCTCTTTGGTTAACAGCTCAAACCTTCTTTCCAAATCGTGCTCCTCTAGCCTGTCAGGTGAGAGCACTTTTAGAACAGAGTAGGTGCTGATGACATCATCATCACCACCACGTGACCATCTCTGAATGGATTCTTCGGTCTATGTCACATCCGGCGAGATCTTACAACAGCTGCAGGTGATCCTGTCTTCGAATCAACGCGTTCTTCTTGTTGACCAGTACGAACCATTCCTGAATCAACCTTTCCTCCTCCGCCTTGTCACTGCCTGTTAGGCGAACGCACGCGGCAAATGACACGACCGTGTCAACATTTCAGACAAGAACATTTTTCAAAATCAACGGAGACTTTAATTACTTGTTTCCATGAGCTGTCGGAGTTTCCTCTCCACAATGGCAGCTCTGGTGTCGATGTGGTTTTGTTCTGCTTCCAAGGCTTGCATTTGACTTAGTACATACTGGCTGGTATCCTGAATGTGTAAACGCATATTTTTAAGTTTGCATGGAATGCTGATTCTTGGGCATGTTTACGATTTGAGCAAAAAAAAAAAAAACCAACAAAAAAACCCTAACCTGGCCTTCTCGTCTTCCCACCACAGCCAGAGTTCCTGTTGTCTCTGTAAAGCAAAGCACCGATAAGTTGCGATGCAGTGGATATACAGTCAAACCTCGGTTTTGGAACGTCTCGGTTCTCGACCAATTCGGTTTTCGACCAAAAATTTCACGTTTTTTATGCCTCGGATGACGAACAAATTTCGGTTCTCGAACAAACTGAGCGCACTTGAATGCACCATTTGACTCCTCTCGCCTTCCTTACAAGAGGAAGTGACGCTTCCTCGGGTAGATGAAGAAGTGACGCTTCCTCGTGTTGCTTTCCATTGTGAGCAGACGTGTTCAGTCAACATTTTTATTTTAAAAAGAGCGTGGTTTCGGTTTTCGAACAATTTCGGTTTTCAAACAGCCTTCTGGAACGGATTATGGATGAAAACCGAGGTTTGACTCTACACATTGTTGTGACCGTACACATGAATGGACTCACCGGTTCTGATACTTCCGCTGTCTTCCAGTTCTGCAACAACCTGTAAAAAAACGGAAACCGTTGCTTAAACGGTTTAATTAAAGAGACAAAGCCCAATCCGAAAGCGCGAGTCCTACCACGGATGCGTCGCCATCCTCTTCAGACGCACTCTTCCGCTGGGACCTGCGCTTCTTAACCAGATCTGCGTCTTTCACGTGCGAGAAACCAAACTTGGACGCCAAATGAGTCCTCGGTGGCGCAACCGGTGACTGGGTACCGCTGGCCCCGGACGCTTGCGCCCGTTTGCTTCTGGACGGCGGAGCTACTACATCCGTGTTGCTTTCGCCCTCGTGTGCCGCGCTAACAGAGCCGTTGGTCTCCAGACCGATGCCCTCCTCGTGAAGCCTTTGGGTGCAGTAGCGAACAGCCGCCTCGGGGTCCTCTTCGCCCTCCCGGTCTCCCGTGACCGCATAGCTGGACTCACTGGCGTCTTCTTCTATGTGAAGCACACTTAGCTCCTGGCCCATGAAATGAGTACGAATCTGGCTGAGGTATGTCATGACGATGAGGCGATCTGGCACGGCGAGCATGACCATATCCGAGGGCTCCATCAGCCTGGAAATGCCGAGCTTGGCGAAACCGTCAAAGGCCTGTCGAATCCGAAAAAAAAAAAAAATCACATGATCATTTAAAAGGTTTCAGTTTTTAAAAAATGAAAAAGAAATCATCAAATGTGAATTACCTTTTTATTGTTGTGTTTGATATCATAGGGGTCCAACAATTCATAATTACTAAACAAAAAGAAAAGGGAAATTAGAATTGCGCAATGCCTGCATCCTGATTTTCGTGGCAATTGTCATTGATTCATGTGCTGTGTTTCTTCGTTTGAGGCTGCTTACATCTTTTCTGGGTGAAAGTGATGCAAGATGGCACAAAACGCCAAGCCGTTCCTCCAGGAGGTGCTGAAGTTGCTGATCTTCAGTCCCTTGTGATCCTGAGTGACCTCCTTGCACCACTCCAGCAGAGACTGACTGGACGTGACCAGGTTTGGACTTTCTGAAAGATTCTACAAGACGGGAATTTGTATCACAGGTAACTCCCTGGTTGATTGCAAAAATTGCTCATCTGAATCTTTGGGTCAACTTACCTCTGGAGATGCTGACGTAACTTCAGGTTTTGTTGGAGTCAAGGTTTGGTGCAAGCTAACCACTTGGGTCTGACTTTTGTCTGCGGGCGGACTGCCCCTGTAAACAAAAACAATGTCATGGGTATCCAAAATGAAAACTTTACTGCAGTTTCAAACCATGAAAGGAATAAAAGCACAAAGGCCACACTTTGAATGTATATCGACTTTTATTTTCTAGTTTTATTCTTACCTGTCTTGATCTAAACAACCAGCAGCTAAATATACAGACACGCAGCTGTACTCCAAGTCTTCATTCTTTGGATCCAAAGGTTCTGTGCCTTTGACGTGTAGCTGGTCATCCCGAGCTGATGTAACTGAGCAGGCCTCCTCCATATTTGTAGGCGGGACAGGCACATCTGTTAGGGTTGCACCTTTGACCAACAACGCATCCGATGGATTCTCTATGTCTCTATTTTCTGCCGAGTAAGGAGATGGAAATTCTTTTGTGTTGCCCGGATCACAGGATCCTTTTTCAGCGATTGCACGTGACTCCCATAATGCCGACCAATCCTCCGCTGCTTCACAAGAGGCAGCCGTGGCCTCTGACTTTCTTTGAGATGAGTCCGAGATGTCTGTGGGTGGCGTGTTGTTGAAAAGAGACATGTCGAGGTGCTTCCCGGTTCGAGGAAGCGGAACAGGAACAGGCACGCCCCCCTGCTTATCGTGGTGATTTACTTCTTGGCCAGAGGTGCCTGTTACTGTGTCTGACAAGGAAGTACGTGGTGAGCCGGGAACTGCAGCATCACCCGGGAATGAACTGCTAGGACACTTCTTAGCTCTTGGTTTCGGTACAGGAAAATTTGAGGGTCGTGTATCATCACCGACTTGGAGCCGGCTTTTCCTTAAGCGCACGGTCAACGCTTGCTCTTTCGATATCGTGTCGTCATCGTCCAGCGGCTGGCCAGCCTGACCTCCTGCATGGGCCTCTTCTTCACTGGCACATTTCCTCACCCGAGGCTTTGGGATGGGTTGCTTTCTCAAAGGAGCTTTTACGCCATTTTGTTGCTGTCCAATCCTTTTGATAATTGACAAGGGTGCATGTTGCTCAACAACATCCCCCTTTAGCTCTGCTTTCGATGTCATGCTTTCATGTTCCTTTGTTTGCGAGAAGGCGGGTCTTTGGACTGTTGCTTCTTGGGCGTATTTTGTTTCTGCAACCGCATCAACCCCAGAAGAGCATTCTTTGACGATTTGGGCCGTGCTGCTTGTCGGTAGAGCATGAAGTGTTTGTTTTTCAACGGTGACACTTTCTTTTGTTGTCAAAGGTTTGCCCAGGGCATCCGTTGTTTCCACATCAGGACAGACATAATTTTTTTCTTGATTGACAGTTGTGCGCGACGAGCAAACAGTTCCATCTCCATCTACAGGAATGTTACTACTAGAAGAGAGGGAGGGATCGTTGACAGGTCGCGTGATAATGATCTCACGAGACTGGATTGGAGCAACCTCATAAAGGACTGACGATCCGTCCAAATTTTGATTGTGGTCTGGCTGATGTAAAATGGTTGCTTGTTCCAGTTCGCATTCTGTTTGTTGAACTCCTACAACTGTTTGATCTTGCTGAGAGACCGTGATCTGTGCCTGCGCTTCAATCATACAAAGATGCGGATCATCTAAAGTTTTGTCAAATTGTAGCTCTGGGTTTGATTTGGTGTCTGTCAATGGTTGAGTTATTGTAGGATGCACGGGGCTTCCATCAGCACTTGCTAGTTGGGGGCTTAAGAACAAGAAGAGAAACGTTTTAGAGATTTTACAGGTGAGTTGGCACTCTCTTTCCACTCCATGCAGCACAGCAAGGAAACGGTGGAAGCACTCAACAGCAGTTCACCTTACAGCTAGCAAAGCCGAGGGTCCTTTTACAACTCCAAATGACAATGGCAGTCATTGATGAGAACGTTCACACAGAACAAGTGCGCGAGTATCAAACCTGCACACCGTGCACTCAAACGCGAGCAGTGGGCGGGTGGTTATTGAGAAACACTCACCCAGATTCCAATTTGGAAGCGGTTTCGAGTTCATGTGTGGCATTCGGATGCCTGACTGATAAACTGTCAATGCACTCTGATGTGCCTGCAGAGTCCTGATCACTTGTCTGCCATTCATCAAGGAAAGGTTCCTCTTCCTCGTGTCGAACGTCCACTGACATGCCAGTAAGCTCTGCTGCGGTCAACGGTGGCCATTTCTTCATACTCACACAAACCATAAACCCATCGTCGCTGTCGGAAGGCGGTGATGGGGTTACCAGTTGATCCTCTCCCAGGTAATCGTCCTCAAACTGCTCTGATAAAGGAATGACCTCGTCTACGGAGTCAACGTCCACACATTGAGGCAAATCTTCACACAAAGAGATGCCATTCTCATATGTTGGACGCGATGGCCGAATCGACCGTCAGGTGAAGATCATTCTCAGACAGAGACGAACCAGATGGGCCCAAAATGGATGCTACCGTTTCATAGCTGTGAAAAATGTGATAGTTTAGTCAGCACGAGCTGAGGGGCAACGCAAAACAAATGATTCACACGTAGCAGAGAATGAAGGGTTTGTTCTGGGAATCGGAAAGGTCCCGTCAAATGTCTGCGTTGGAATGCTCCACATTCCAAGTCACTTACCCTTTATGGAGAACATCCACAATAGTTTGGACTATTCCAGGAGGCTCTTCCGCCCCTGCTGATGGCAACGACGCTTTCTGTTTTTCAACTACATTTCCTTCGACCTCCAACATTTCCCAGTCCAAGACCCCTTCGGGCTCCGATGCCCCATCTTTCCGTTGTGCTTGGGCCTCCTCGGCTGCGACTTCCTTTGTTAGGCTGAAGATCCAAATTCAACGATGTCATCCACATAAATTCCGCAGCAATATAATATATACATTTGGATACACGATGATCCAGGCATTCCATGCTAGGCTCACAGCATTACACATGCGGTCGATGCCTTCACTTACTCTGTGTTGTGACGTGTCATGTCTCTGCATTTTGCCTCTGTTATAGAAGCAAACGGTGTAAAATTCAAGGAAGAATTTCAAGGTGACCCGGATGTTGACACTACAAATATCTCACCAGATGCAAGTGTTGTGATGGTGTCATTGCCATGCGTGGCTTCTGGTTGATTTGGCAATCCAGTCACAGCAGACAACTCATTTTTTTCTTCGCATGTTGTACTCGGGAGTGAAATGCTTGGCATCCCGGGAATTCTAGTCAGATGTGGGCACGATAGAGCTATTGATACCATGTGCTTCATTTCTTCATGTTCATGCTGATGGATTTCAGGGGATTCAGCCGTGACATCCGCCTTGTATTTCTGCAGGTCCGCAAATAAGAACTTCTCGCACGAGTCGTGCCGTTGTGTTTTCAAAGGTTCAAAACTAAGCATCCTCGCTGACGGGAAACCCGGGGTACGGGAAATGTAGGGAGCTGTTGAGTATAAGCCGACGATATCTGATGGTTTGTTCAGAACTTGAGCAGACGGAAACCCACAGAGTCTCGCCTTATTGGGACAGGACGCTACAATTTTTGCCATACCGCTCCCGTTTTGTTTCTGCCCAGCAGGTGCAATAATCCTCTCGGGCAACTTTCTCTGAGGTGCTCCCAGGATGGTCTTTCTTTCATGTGGCCACCTTACAACTGGTGTTGTAGGAATGGATGCAAAGCCTTCCATAGATGATGACCTGGGGCAGCAGGGTACTAAACGGATCATGTTTGTGTGAACCTTGGATTTGCTTTGAGGTGCTGACGGAAGTCCGTGGATTTTGGATGCTTCTGGACAAGAAGGTACAATGGCAAACATGCTGTTGGCTTTGTCCAAGTCGGCTGTCACACGGTTCATCTTCAGCTTTATGTTCTTTTGTGGTTTGTGAATCAATGGAACCAGCTGAACAGTCCATCCTTCCGTGTTGTCTTCAACCGATGGCAATCCAAGAACAGTAGAAACTGGAGGGCACAGCGGGAGGAGGTTTGTGATATTTGTGCCATAGTGTAGCACTTTGGGATGTGGATTGGACGGGATGCCAGTTACACACGAGGCTTGAGGACAAGACGGGACAAGAGAATGCATGTTTTTGCATTTATTTTGGGGCTCAGCGGTCCTGTCGGGTATGAAGTCCTTCTTTGCCTTCTTCTTCTTGGACAATAACTCATTTCCCATCACCCATCCAATGCTCTCACTTCCATCAACCGATGCAAAACCGGGTACGTTTGAAACACGGGAGCAACATGTATAAAGGCTTATCATATTTGGTGCACAATATGTGGCAGGAGGGCTCGGGTGAGTGGGGAATCCCGGAATCAGGGCCACTTTTGGACAGGATGGCACAAGAGAAGCCATTGTCTTCATTGTTCTCTCGTCTTTGTGAAACCTTCCTATCAAGGTTGTCTTCTTTTTTGTCATTCTGGGCTCAAAAGGTGGATTTCCGTTGACCGTCCATTCGCTTGTTTTAGTAAGTGACGCAAATCCTGGTATTGCTGACACTTTTGAGCATGATCTTGTAAGACTAACCATACTGGGTTCGTCAGGACCATGAGTCCTTCTCGGTTGCTGCGCAGAGGGCCAACCAGGAAGGCTTGATTCCCTTGGGCAACACTGACGAAGAGAAACAGCTCCTTTCATATCTTTGTGCATTCTGTTGCTCTCTAGTATCAATTCAGACCTAATTTTATTCCCGCTCTTCCATAAGGAGTGGGTCATTCCAATCACATCCCAGGCTTTGCCGTCGGCTCTGAGCAAAGATCCAATGCCAGCCACGCTGGAGGAGGCCGGAAGGGTTGGGAAGACGTGGACCATACTTGACGAGTTAAAGACGACTGTAGGTGCCAAAGTCGATGGAATCCCAGGAATGCACTCACGTCTTGGACAAGATGGTGTTAATAACGCCATGGTTTTCATTTCATCATTGGTAGGTGCATCTTGAATTATGACAGTCTTCCCTGCTTTCTTAAAAAGTGCCTCTGGCTGCAATAACCAACATCTAGAATTGTTTTCACTCCGTGATGGCATACCAGGAATACAGGACACACTTGGGCAACAGGGATGCATAGTCACCATACTCCGATTCCAGCGTTGACTGGCTTGTTTCGTGTCAAGTATACCGCTGGGCAGTGAGCCTATCGGCGTCATTTTTGTAACGGCAGTCATCCTATTCACTTCATCATCGGGGAAGGAACTCGTGAACAAGACTGACGAAAGCGGATTGAGAGTTTCTTCAGCTGTCACCACGTGGCCAGTTAATTCTGTAGATGCTTCTGGTAGATCCTCACATAGACCGATCCTTTCTGTAGGATATTGCGCTAGCATCTGCTGCCTGGAAACACTTTTCATTTGGCGTGACTGCTGCAGTGAAACCATGTGGTCATTTCTACGGATTCGGAAAATACAAGTTAAACTCCAGAATAATCAAGGAGCTTGTGTATTGTACAGTTCTGGCTTGTATTTTAGGGGGCAAACACACACAAGGTAGGGTCAGTGCACCGCAATCTCTCACTGAGAAGCAATTTGTCATTCACGTCAATCGAAGCACACAAAGCTAGACATGCCACTTAATCTGTGCACATTTCTCCACACTTCAAAGCATCCTCATCTCAAGTGACACTGACTTTTCCCCTATTCATTCGGGTAAATGTCAATTCAGTCAATCTGTGCTTTGTGCAAAGTCACGGCATGCCATTTCTCGGTCACTTTGCAAACTCTCACAACCCACCTCTTGTCCGACAATGGCGTGTCACTGATTAAGTGTGGTATTCGCCCATCTGTGTTTCTGAAATGTCATTTGAAAGTGATATTTAAAAAAGCAAAAACAAAAAACAAATTAACATTTAACGTGACACCAACGACATTTAGTAACTCACCCTCGTTTTAAAGCAGTTACTTCTTCCTCGGTTGCCCCCATCAAACCACGTTTGTCATTAATTATCTCCAAAGCCATGTCGGAATTTCCTTTCTTTATGTCCGAGTCATATGAACTTGGGAATGGCGTCGCTAAGAGTGGCGTTCGAAGCGCCCGCTCTGATCGTACTAAACAGCGTGAACTAGTTGATGGCATCCCTGGCAGGGAAGCAATCTTTGGACAAGATGGCGCAATATTCACCATATTTTGACATTTTTCTTCTATACTGTCAACTGTAAGCAAAAGGGAATGGGGTGCCGCCAGCATATCCTGATGAAGCCAGTGTAGCGACGTCATCAACTTGGCCCATCGACATATGTCGTCATCAGAGCCTGACAGCACTTTTGACGGGAAGCCCACAATGCTTGTTTGTCTTGGGCAACACGGCAGCAACTCTACCATGCTAGGATTATTTTCTTCTGCCGCCTCAACAGCCAGGAGTTGCATTGTCGAAGAAAATCCAAATTTCGGTGCTTCTCTGGAACAGTACGGCATCATACTGACCATCGCTTCTCTGTTCTTGACTGACATCTCATCAAGTCTAGAATCAGAGTGGACCACTATCGACCTTGACGTGACTGGGTTCTTCCAAAGTGTCCCCCATTCCACACACCAACTGTGATACTCTCTTGAACGATCCTTTGCAGGTAAACCTGGAATTTGACCATGCTCTGGGAAAGTGATAATGGATTTGAGCATGTTGGGGGCTTCTGTCGTCAAACCGTCCCTTTTACCGCCCTTGGAGGGAATTCCGTATATGTAAGAGTTTTTGGGACACGGGGGCAACATGGACACCATCACTCGGACGATTGTCTTCTCCTTCAAAGAAATCTTGCACTTGTCTCTTACTGTCATTATTCCTGGGCTGCTCAACGTTTTTCCCCAAAGCGGCCTTCTGTCAACCTTCCATCCAGCTCTATCAGACCCGCTGGGGATTCTGGAGGAGATTCCACTAACTCGAGAATATCGCGGGAGCACATGAATCATATTTGCAATATTTTCTGATTCGTGCCATTTTACTGATGGGAACCCCGATGAGAGGGCTCGCACTGGACACGAGGATACAAGGCATACCATTTTGCGAACCCAATCGCGGTCAATAGCAAAGATATCTTTCAGATGCGTTATGTCTGCATACTTGCGTGAGGGCTGTAGCAGAAAACTGTCCGTTACCCACTGAGGTTTGTCACAGTTTCTAGTTGGCATTCCAGGAACCGTAGATTCTTTCGCACAACTCGGCAAAGATGTCACCACACTTACTTCTTTAGCTAGTTTACTTTGTTTTTGTGCGGATGGAAAGCCAGGAACCTTGGCCTTTTCAGGACAGGAGGGAGTAATATTCGAGCATGAGGCCGCCGGTGTCATGGGGTGTGATGTCACAACACATTCCTTCCCTAAGTGTTTTCCTAATAAAATGCAGCTGCCCTGACCCAAACTCCAAAAGTCACTCGCAACGCAAACCGGATCCTGAGACGCGAAACCAATAATGTTGCTTTCTCTTGGGCAAGTATACAAAAAGTTAGCATTTTGACCTGGAGCGGAAGGCAAACCATACGTGTAAGCTCTCTGCGGACAACAACCTCGCATATTTACCATGGCTTTGCGATGCCTCTCATTCTCATAGGAACTGTCCAGAACCAGAACACATTGAGGTCTCATTCGTTTGCCAGAAAATGAATTCCTCAAATTCAGCCAGTAGTCTTCTTCCCTCGACCCTCTAATCCTTTGTTTCGATGGCATACCTGCGATCACTGAGCAATCTGGCCATGCAGGGAAAAGATCGCCCTTACATGAAACTTCCTTAAAAGGCGCTGGGGGGAACCCAAGAACTCTTGAGTTCCTCGGACATGTTAGCCATATCTGTTTGCTCAAATTCATGTCAAGAGCAGCTTGTTGCCAGACACGACGCAAGTCTGAATAAACGGGTATGGGCAATTTTCAGCGCGTAATGACTGGAACGTTGCACTCGTATGATCAGGATCAACGTCTGACTGTTGACAAGCTGGAATGCCAGGAACGTTTGAACGTTGAGGACAAGTTGACTGTAACCGTGTCATCCTCGGCTCTAGGCGTGGTAAATCCTGACGATTTTGGGGAGGACGGTCTTTGGAACACAGTCGACCAAGTTCTGCCGTGGCTGGATCCATGTGAAGTTTTATCGGTATTTTGTGGCAGACTCTCTGCAATTAGATTTTTTTCACAAACGACTTTGTCTGGAGACACGGTATTCGCTTCCACTTGTAGTAACATGTTGCTTGCTGGCTGTTGTCCTGAGACGAACCCAAAGTGGGAGTCAAATCCTGAAGAAATGCACTGCATGTTCTGATCAGCGCTGGACATTAAACCAGCGGGGCTGATTTTTTTCCGCTTCCATTCGGAACCGTTTCCTTTGGAAATTTCTCCTGAAAAGTCCTCCGATATTTTTTTAATCACCTCTGGCGTGACACTATAGGCGTCCAATGTGTCGTCTGTGAAACTAGTTGTCAATGACGCCGTCTTGGGCTCATTTCTGAAGGGGCAAGGGCGGCAAAAGAGACGGGTGTCAGGAAAACGACTACTTGGCAAAGTTCACGAGCTCATTTTGAATTTCACTTACCTCAAACCGTCTTTTCTATGCCCCCCTCCTACTTCCCCTTTGCTAGCTGTGTCTGTAGTTATTTGCGCAAAGTGCAACGGTTGGGTCTGAACATTTGAGGAGATATGTTGGGGACCGACCGAAAACGGGGTCAAGGGCTGAGCTGGCTGCGCTTTGGCAACTTGACTTCCAAATTCAATGGACATTTTGGACGAGTGGCTTTGTGGTTTGACAAGAGACGTCCTTGCGGGGCTTAACTCCATATGATCCATCTGTGCTTTGGGCATCTCAAAATACTCGAGATCTTGAGCTGAGGGCGTTCTGGGGCTAAAGGGCAGAAGAGAGGCCAAACTCTTCAGGTCTGCAGGACAAACAAATACATACCCACAAATGAGGAGGGGAATGCAAGCGAGACTGATGTTTACACCACAGTCATTGTTTTGAGGCTACCATTTGCAAGTATGCAATGTAAAACCATCGGTCACCCATTAGGTGCAATGAAGGCATTCCCTTTCTACTAGCCTAATGAGGAAGATCCAAAAGCTTAACAAGACAGAGAGAACACACGTGTGCATGTGTGTGTGTGTGTGAAGCTCTGCATTGTTAAGAAGGCACAAAAACAGACACGAGGCGATCTTTTACTCACCCTGCTGATGCCCTGACAACTTTGACTCCAAACACTGGCCCTCCAGCGCCAGACGCCAAGCCCTGGAAGGCACCTACTTTGGAATCAGGACCTGGAGGGAATCAAGACTCGACCTTGTATTCACTTTAGAACGGCCTGACAAAACGCAGCCTGATTTGCACAAATGCTTACTCGTGGGCGTTGTACACTGCTGCTCCTCTTCACTCAGTGTGCTCAACTGCCTCTGGATCTCTAGACGGAGCGCAAAAGATCACCGTAAGAAAATCTTAACCGTGATTGAAGATGCTTCCACGCCAGGGGTCGGCAACCCAAAATGTTGAAAGAGCCATATAGAACAAAAAAAACAAATATGTCTGGACCCGCAAAAAAAAAAGAGCCTTCTATAAAACTTAGAATGAAGGAAACACATGCTGTACGTATGTAGGAGACTGGACTGTCTCCGAATTGTTTATGTTATTCATTCCTTTGTTGTTTTCACAAACGCCGCCATCGAATTTATTTTGTGATTTCTTTGCTTGATTTTTTTGTTTTGGTGCATTATTTTCGCTTTTCTTAGTGTCAGTGAAGTGATCATTAATTTCCAATTTTCTGAGGCTGTCTTTGAACGCCTCTCGAGTCGAACGAGAAGAGAGAAGGCACGGAGTCGGACGCAGAGGTGTCTGTGTTTGTCGAGACTGTTAAAAGCATAAATAAAGTGTACGTTTTATAAAACCAACACCACAGCTCTCCTTTTTCAGAGCTGCAACATGTATCTCTATCTATTTGCGCTATATTAGCCTCCTATCAAAATCTTTTTCCATTTTCAAACATGTTTTATAACGCTCCAAGGAGCCACGAGATGTCGCTCTGGAGCCGCATGTTGCCGACCCCCGTTCCACGCCAACAGCAAACAGTGGATGACATTTTTCGATTGTGAAGAGTCAAAGTTGACAGTGGGTTAACGAGATACCTGCACTTTGGCCACTTAGGGAGCCAACGTGGGGTAAAGGAGCCTGAGAAGGAGGAAGAGAAGAAAAAGGACCTATGGAAGGACACGAGTGGGTGTCGGTGACAGTGGAAGGTGCAAATCCGGAAGCCCCCGGGTGTTTTTGCTGGGAAGGAAGGCCCGCAGGCAGGCAGGATGAAGCTGACATGGAAAATTGTGCGATGGAAAGACAGGAAGGAAGAGGGGAAATAGAGGCAAGGAATTTTCATGACTCCGAACCCAAAGCAAGCTCGCAAAACATATTTCAGCATGCTTATCTGATATTGTTGGCTAATGTTTGGGCAAGACTTTTCAACAAATAAGCACAGTAACATCATGTTACCAGTACCGACAGGGGTGGGCAACACACATCCTCGAAAGCTGCTATCCGACGTGTCTCATGGGCACCTTGAGACAGTAATTCATGCCTTCGTCACATCCCGGCTCAATTACTGTAATGCAGTTTACTTTGGAGTCAGTCGATCCTCCATTAAGCATCTCCAGTTGCTCCAGAATGCTGCTGCTCGCCTCTTGACTGAGCACATAACTCCTACTCTGGCATCCCTTCACTGGCTCCCGATACATTTTAGAGTTTTTTTTTAAGCTCCAATTATTTGTTTTCAAATCTTTAAATGACCTCGCGCCACCTTGTATTCTTTGGCATTTGACTCAGCGTGACTCGGACTTGATCTTAGTTTTACTGTTTGGGGTGCTTTCTACCGTCTTTGTTACCGATTTATTGCTTTATTGTTGTACATATGATAGTTGCTCTATGTTCAGCACTTTGTGTACAGCGATGGCTGCTTTAAAGTGCTCTAAAAATACAGTTGAGTTGAGTCAATATTTCCCCTCCCTCCTCCAACACACCTGATTCAAATGATCAGGATCGTTATCAGGCTGCTGCAAAGCTTGCTGACAAGCTGATCGTTTGAATCAGGTGTGTTGGGAGGAGGGAAGACATCTAAAAACATGCAGGATAGTTGCCCACCCTTGCTCTAATAGAATGTCACAACGGTGGAATTTTGACAAGGGACGAGAAAACAGATTTAGCTTCGAAGCGTAAAAAAAGAGCTGCATTACATGTCACGTCTACTCTTTTTCGTTTGTGCGCCACACAAGGCCGGCCGGGTTCATCCGCGGACGGATGTAAGAAATTTGGAGAGAGGGCGGGCTGCGCAAGAGGGGCTTGGCTTTTAGGAGGCCTCCATTCACTCTGCCAGGGAGCTGTGCAAAGAGAAAGAAGGGACAAAAAAAAAAAAAGGCGAGGAATAGGCGCGAGATGTGGGAATGAGGATCTGAAAACGTCCTGGTGGCCTATGCTGTCCCTGTACCTGTCTCAGGGGCGGAGGGGAGACTGGTGGGTCTGGTCAGCGTCGAGCCGGCCTCCGCAGCTTGGGGATTTCCGGGAGCGGCAGCATGCAGCGGAAAAGGAGGGCGGGAGCTGAGCAGAGCTGAGGAGGAGGCGACAGAAGCGAAATAAAAAGGAAGGAACCGAGACAGACTTTGGGAGTCCAAAGGCACCGTGTCGAAAAAGACACGAGGAGAGAACTCTGGTTGTACCTGCGTGCGAACTCCCCGTTAAGGCGGAAGGGACGGAAGAAGGATCAGGAGGGGAATGACAAAGGGCTTTAGAAGAAGTGAAGGTGGGGAGGGACTGAGCACCTCCTTCAGGGGGGGAGTTGCTGTGGAAGCTTCGGGCAGCTGAGCAGAGTTTTCGTGGCGAAGGCATAGAAGAGAAAACGGGAGCAGGGCGTTCGCATGAGTAAACCACCTTATCTTAAACACAAGAGGAACATCTGCTGTCACTTCCCATGCAGTAAATTTCATAGAGTACATTTTACTCTAAAAAAGACTCGATTTGGTCCCAGGATGAATAGAGGAAAATTTAAGAGTAAAATATTCAGAGGACGGGCGGTCCGGTGGCCCAGTGGTTAGCGCGTCGGCCTCACAGTGCAGAGGTACCGGGTTCGATTCTAGCTCTGGCGCTCCTGTGTGGCGTTTGAATGTTCTTCCCGGGCCAACGTGGGTTTTCTCCGGGTATTCCGGTTTCCTCCCACATTCCAAAAACATGCATGGCAGGCTGATTGGACACTCTAAATTGTCCCTAGGTGTGAATGTGAGTGCGGATGGTTGTTTGTCTGTGTGTGCCCTGCGATTGGCTGGCAACCGGTTCAGGGTGTCCCCCACCTACTGCCTGAAGACGGCTGGGAGAGGCTCCAACACCCCCGCGACCCTTGTGAGGATAAAGCGGATCGGAGAATGGATGGATATTCAGAGGACAATTTCCACTGAAAGAAATTTGGAGGAATATTTGCTTGGGGAAAAAAAACAACAACAAAAAACAATCTACTGTGGTAAAATGTTTTCCCTCAGAAAAATTTCACACAGATGGTTTTTGAGTAAATTTTACATGCAGTCATACAGTCATACCTCGGTTTTCGACCATAATCCGTTCCAGAAGGCTGTTCGAAAAACCGATTTGTTCGAAAACCGAAACCACGCTCTTTAAAAACAAAAAATCTTTATTGAACATGTCTGTTCACAATGGAAAGCAACACAAGGAGGCGTCCCTTCCTCGTCTACTCGAGGAAGCGTCACTTCCTCGTGTAAAGAAGGCGAGAGGAGTCAAGTGACGCATTCAGGTGCGCTCAGTTTTTTTCGAGAACCGAAATTCGGTCATCATCCGAGGCATAAAAAACTCAAAATCTTTGGTCGAAAACCGATTTGGTCGAGAACAGAGACGTTCGAAAACTGAGGTTTGACTGTATTAGTTTATTGAAAAAAAGTCTGCCAGTCGACGGCCATCTTACCATTACATACACTTCGTAAATAAACTAATACTTTGCAGGTAAAATGTACTTTAAAATATTTTACTGCCAAGTTTTACTCCATTTCAACTAGGACCAAATAATGTCTGTTTCGATTAAAATGTACTCTACAAAATTTACCGTGCAGCTTCTCTAAATATTTATACACCGAATCCCCTCTTTGGTTTTTCATTCAAGGGGGCGACACCATTTGCGTCCACGTCTTTCGAGCGATACCTGATCCAGAACGAGGCTGGAAAATTTTGGGAAGTGCCGGAGGGTGAGCTTGTGTGAAAGCCGGAAGTGAGTAGGCATAGATGGAAGGCTGGGTCTGATGGGCGGGCGTCGGAACGGATGGGTGATGGGGCTTGGGCGGAACAGGAAGTGATGCAACAGAGATAGAAGCGCAAACGCCCGAGGACGTTTTGCGAGTTATCTCTGTGGTTGCTGGATGAAAAGGGAAGGAAAGAAGAAGAAGGATGGAGCATGACTGAAGTGAGACGTGCACGTGAGCATGAGTGAGGAGTGTTGATGCCAGAATATGGAAATGGATCTTTGTTAAGCTATACAATTTGGGACAGATTCGGTTGCAGGCCTCCATGCCAGGTCGTGTATTCTTGCCGTCGAAGGCTCGAGGGCTAAGAAACATGAGACAGAAACAACAAGAAAGGTCGAGACAGGAACATGAAGTGAAAGATGAATGAAAAGGGGAAAAAAAAAAAAAAACGGATCTCTTGCTCTATTTTAGTTCACATTCGTGGACTTCCTTGTTGTAAAGTATTTGTGGAAGGTGACTGTGTATGTTTTACCAGTGGCGGGCATCGCTTGTCCAGAACCGAAGCTCGTCCTCCTTTCTGCCCCGATTTCGTCGTCACTGTCGTTAAAATCATCCAGATTGCCGATGTCGCTCTGCTTGAAACTCATCAGACTGGCCAAACTCTGCATGTCCTCATCGCTGTAAAATGTAGGGAGAAAAAAAAAACATGCAGCATTCTGTATAGAGTCAAACCTCGGTTTCCGAACGTCTCGGTTCTCGACCAATTCGATTTTCGACCAAAAATTTCGATTTTTTTATGCCTCGGATGACGAACGAATTTCGGTTCTCGAACAAACTGAGTGCACTTGAATGCACCATTTGACTCCTCTCACCTTCCTTACACGAGGAAGCGTCACTTCTTCCTCGGGTAGACAAGGAAGTGACGCTTCCTCGTGTTTCTGTCCAGTGTGAGCATACGTGTTCAGTAAAAAGAGCGTGGTTTCGTTTTTCGAACAATTTCGGTTTTCGAACAGCCTTCTGGAACGGATTAAGGGCGAAAACCGAGGTTTAACTGTACTTTGAAATGGCGTTGCCAAATTGGCACTACTCACGTGGCTTTTCCCTCTTTGAGGAAGATGCAGGACAAGTTGAGCTTGAGCGTGGCTTCTTTCACTTTCACCGAAAGAGGTTTCAACTTGAGGGTCAGGTCGTACTGCGCCGGCGTGGCGCTGGCGTACTTCTTCATATTGATGTCGGCCGAGGCCAACACCTTCTTTCGTCCCTTTGTCTCCTAACGAGTCCATAGAAAGGATGAAAAAGGTCAAGTCAAGCGGTGTGGATAAACTCCAAAATGAAGACTTACATTTTCAATGACAAAAGTCCAGTCTTTGTCCTCAAACTCCTCTGCGGTTGGCTCCTGTGGACAGAAAAATAAGCGGATGCTTTAACGATGTAACATTTGACGGAGGCACAAAGGCTAAACTTCCTCGTCCCACCTTGAAGAGTGTAACTGTGATGTCCAAACTCTCGGGCACCTGCCAGAGTACCAGACCTCTGTAGGGGTTCTGAATCCCTGGCTGCCAACTGTGGAGCTGGATGATGACATCATACGACAGAACAACTTTTGTTTTTTCCAATTGACATACGGTGACTGTTGTCACAGCCATATGTTCACATATTGTAGCCTGCAACACATTAAAAAAAAAAAGTTCCTTTCACACCTTCGTGCTGTGACGTCTGCTTCTTCTGATCCACACCACTCTCAGTTTGTCGGGTTGCCTGGAAGCACACAAGACTGCCAGACATTACAAACATCCATAAACGTGTGCCCGAGGGTCCACTTTTGGGGGTCACATGTTGCTGTTAACCACAGGGTGGCGCAAGAGATACTCTTAGCCGTTATCCTCCATTAAAAATATTTTCACGCTATTTTCAACCTTTCTGTTTGTTTTTAACCCTTTCATTCATAAAATATATTTTTCTGTGACCGAACGGTGACCTAGCAACCTTTCTTTTCAGGCCAGGGGCAACACTTGTGACGGTAGCCGCAATGTTTGGGTGTTTGCACGCATGTGTCACTGCATAACTTGACCCGAAATAGACACTGAACCTTGCAGGGATTTAACAGTCAAAGCCATCCAACACCTGCTGCGCAGCGTTTGTTAATGGTGGGTGCATGACGGTGCAATATTTGCCATCCATTGCATTCAAATAAATACATATTACACAGATAATAAAATAAAAATCAGGAAACGTTTTATTTGTAGTTATTTTCAAGGTCTTCAGTAGTATCTTAAATAAGTACATTTACGAACTGCTTTTTACGAATTGATTTTTAAAAATTATTTGTTTTTGTTTTCCCAATGAAAATAGATCACGGAAAAATATTACAACGTCAAGAAATTTCCGATTATTTATTTGTCGATGCTCCATGTAATTATCAAAACGCATCGGTACTGACTCAAGTCTTGAGTGCTGATAGCGTTTCATTGTGTGTCAGTTTCTCAGCATCAAGACCCGGAAGTGAAGGGGCGTGTCGTCCCCTCCCAAAACAAGTGAAAACAAATATCAGCACCCATAAAATTGGCCCAATTTCAAATAACATTTCATATACAACAAAGTATATAATAAACAAAGGCACTTTAAAAAAAAGTGGGCGGTAGTGGCATGTTGCCAACATTAAACGTGTTAACGTAAACAGATGTGAAGCCGTTGAAGACGTTTCAAGTGTGATCGCTCACCATTTACTTGAGCTTTCCAGCACAAGTTGGTGGAATGAAGCAGCGAAGTGAAACTTGGACGCCTTCTTTCCCACACGCTGGAGTCGCTTCCAAACCGAAGTCATCGTCGACTAATTGTGTCCAGAAGCCCGCATGAATGACGGCGAGCTTAGTCTCCCCGACAGTTTCGCCCGCCCGGGGGTGGTGAAAGAGCACCTGTCTCGACGACCACCTGGGTGGATCCAGGGAGGACCACTCGCACTCGCCTCCGAGTCCGGAGAGATTCTCCGGGCGGCTCACGTCAATTTACATCAACTAGGACAAACAGGAAGTCGCCGAGCAGTCGTAGCTTTCACAAAAATAAAACTCCAAAGCAAAATAAAACCGCCCGCTTTGTCGTCATGTGACGCAAGTCCAACGCAAGGACAAAGGAGGTATGTATATTACATTGCAAAAGGAAAATAATAACAATTTCAAGTTGTAATCTTGATGCCAAATAAAACATATTTTGTGAGATTGTGAGATGTAATTCGACAGCTCATTAGGGTGCCTCCAAGCCTGAAAGGGCCCTAGATTGGCTGGTGATCTGTCCACAATCACACATTCATGTAATTGACCACTCATGGCTGAAGCTAAGGAGCAGCCATCATACGTTGCCACAATTAGCGACAACTCCCGTTAGGTTTTATCCTGATGGGCTTTGCTTTTATTTTATTATTGATGGCTCTGACAACATGATGCGGATGAATATTTGAGTAGCAGTCAGAGATATACCTTAGAAGAGAACATTTATAATCACAGACGAAATGTACAGTTTCTCCAAGACTTATTGGTACAACCGTATGGCCCACACAGGCATTTTCGCCACCGAGATAGAAAATAATGTGAATATTGTGGAGAAATCAATGTATTCAAGTTAGGAGTGCTTAATGTGTGGCAACGCAAGATGGCCACCAGTTCATCATATTTACGTTTGTGTCCATAATTTGTCCGTTGAACCATTGGCTGTTCATTGGCGGGCAGCCACTCGATTGTTTGTACCCTGAAATTGTGTGGCGACAAGTTCTGGGTGTCACCCTTCTCTTTCTCAAAGTTATTTGGGGTAGGAACCAGCTCACTCATGAGAACAAGTACAATAGGACTCCATTTTGCAGCCCAATAAATAGCGTGTACCCAGAAACAGAACTTTTTGCGCACGCAGTACTGTATGTTCTCTCTAATGCTAAGTAGCATTAGTATTTCCTATGTGCCCTACTATTATTAACGACTGTAGATTCTTATGAACTTTCCGGTCTGCAATAGCCTCAGTGGGTCATATTGAGGGAAGCAAAAATTGGGATAGAACCGCCCTACTCTCCATTCCCTCCCATCATGAGATTGAGTTTCGCTATGGGTCTATTTATAATCTGTTCCTGACAACTAGAGTAGCGCTTAGAACATCAACATAAACGCTGCAGGGGAGAGAAAGATATTTTATCTTGACCGATACACACTGATACAAGCAACTGAAAACTTGCAATTATTCTCAGGAAAGTATACAATATATTTTGGGCGCGGGTGTCTTATTTTCTGCTGTTACAATTGATTTGTGTTCCTATGAAAGGCACTCGGGTCTGACGGCTGTTTTTTTTTTTTTTTTTAAATTAATGGCAATGTATAAAGACATTATCTTGGTTTCTGGCTTGTGACTACACGCTGATATGATCAGACATAAATTATTTTCCATTCCCGCGGCAACAGTGCTGTGTGAACGTCCAGCTAAATACACCGTCGTCAGGGCCTCGCTCTGGACTGACCCGTTCCGCAAGCACGCAGCTGCATTTGGGTGAGGAAAATGGGGCAAGAATGAAGGGAAAACACCACAGAGTAAGTTATTATTCAGGGCTTTGGATTTCCTGATTCCTCTGCTGTCAAGTTGACATATAAAATGCGTCAGATCCAGGGATAATCTGTGGTCCAACCACACATGCAGTAAGGGGAACAAATGTTCTCTCAGGGAGCTTGAATCTTGTTCACACAACTACAAAATACCCTCAACATAAAAGATACACACCTGCAGATTTGATTTAATTTGTAGGTACGATCAATCATTTGCTTGGACAGTAACTAGAGGCGTGGTTGCGTCACACCCAACGATTCCATTTGGAACATTTTGTAAATATAGCCCAACACCTGTGAGGTGTCAGTTGGAAGCGTCAGGTCGCATGGCAGCAGTGAAGAGTGAGTAGGGATTTTTATTTTTTTTCATGCAAAGCACTGCAAATGGCTCTCGACAGACAGAGTAGACCCTAAATGCAATGCAAGAGCCTGAGCGATGATTTTTTTGCACCTTGACAGCATCATGTGCAAAAGAGAAAATGCTCAATATGAAGAAGCTGACTTGCATTCTTGACATTTTTTTAATGTATAAAATATGAACAAACACAACCGAAAACAAGAAGGATCCAGGCCTCTTCTGCAAGGCCTCTGAAGCCTTAGTGAGCTCGAGGGAGGATATGACTTTTTCCTGGTAGGAAGGCCTTAGCATACCGGGCGGGAAGTCGAAAAGCGGATGCATTCTAGTGGCAGAAAGAAAAAGAAAAAAAAAAAACCCCAAAAATGCTCACATGCCTACATGAAGTATAATTGCCATCACAAAATTGTCATGTGATACCGTATCGCTGCAGCGTCTGGAGGATGTTGGAAGGAGCGACGTGTCCGTGCTGTCATACCCAGATGACGAGTCCGAGTCGCTACCTGAAGATGAGCTGTCTTCAACGGCCATTAGATCCGCACACGTGCCGCTTTTACTGTTTTTGGGGAACCTGGCCACCGAAAAGCAAGGGTTGTCCTCTCCGATCCTGAAATGCAAAACCAATGTCAGTATGTTCAACGCTAAAGTGGCAACATATCATCGCAAACTGGCTTGTGGTGTTGAAAGTTCCACTTTACGCCTGTGGAGGGAGCCCTTGTTCCTTATTACTGCTTTCAAACAGTCAAATCCACCGATTTACATATGAATAGACCAACAATAAACCACTTATTCGCCATGGCGAGAAGTGAAACCATTGGCATTCGTTGAGTGCGCCATCTTACGTTATTTTCTGTCTCCAGTGAATATGCCACACCGATTTACACATGAATAGACTAACAATAAACCACTTATTCGCCATGGCGGGAAGTGCCTGGCAGCCAACTCGGAATACTTGAATAATTGATTTATCTTTGTGGCGTTTACGTGTTAATTTCTAGTGAATATGCCACAGTGTGTGTTATCCAGTTGTAATAAATCTGGGAGTGCTTTGTGTCAAAGATTCGTCTGCATCATGTTGTCAGAACCATCAAAAATAGAATGAAAGCAAAGGCCAACAGGAAAAAAAAAATGCTGTGAAATGTAAACCTAACCTCTTTCAGTCAATTCACGATCCACAAATTTGCAATACTGAGATAATATACTCTGATGCAAACAGTGAAATTCATTCTTTGAGATGTTTGCATTACTGTAAAACACCAATTGATAACAAAATAGCAGAAATTGTCAATAACAGCGGCAATGTAAGATGGCTGCCCTCCGCATTTGGAGCTTCTCTCAGACTCACTCCTAAAACCGTACGCCACACACTGTGGCATTATCTACCCCCCCGCAGAGACAGAAAACCACGTGAAAACGCCACAGAAAAATCAACGTACAGTATTCAAATTAGGTGCACTTAGCTAGTGGCAACGCAAGATGGCCACCAGTGGTTTTTACTTCTCACCATAGCGAGTTGGGTGGCAGTAGCGGTTCAGGTTCTTATACATGTCAGTGAGTCTAACCTGCAGGCCACTTCACCGGGGTCCACCCATAAAGTGAGGACAGGTGGCAATCCCAGCTCACAGAATTGAACCCCGCTCTCCTTACAGGCCCGCAGAAGGTCTGGATCTTGACTGCTGGACAAGTTCACTCGAATGCACCTGCAAGTGACACAACTGTCAACAGTGATGGACTTTTCCAGAAAGAAAATGATGAGTGGTTACATTCTAGAGAGCTCTTCTGCTGGCGCGCTTGTCTATCCAAAGTGTGGAAAATAAGAAAAGCACACGACCTATACGCTTGTCCTTTGCTGGGATTGTCCGGGTACCAGTGGCCCTGAAATTTCTCCTTTAGGGCAACCAGTAGCTTCTCAATGAAAAGCTCTGTTTCTTGCACATGCAACTTGGTTACCAGCAACTTCATAAGCGCAAATACAGCCGCAAGCTCCTGCTTCATCGCTGCTGATGGAATGACTTGACCAGGACACTCTTGTAAAAGGAGATTTTCAAACTAAATTTTTTTTCTTGGCTGAATAAAGGTTAAATAAATTACCCCACAAAAAAAAGGTCTTTGATTTGGCAGCGTTCTCACTCACTTCCTGTTGCCAGCGTTGGTGTCTTTATGATGGGCCCCCACCCATCTTTTCCTTTATGATGTCATCACTCCTGACAGCGTTTGCGGTTCTTCGCCCGGCAGAGCAAGCTTGCAAAGGACCCAAAGTGAGGAAGACAACTTCAATACAACAACGCGGCGTTGGGGATCTTCTCCACATTGCCAACACCCAAATGTGAGTGCACAGGAAATCTTGATGATCCGATGCTTGCGGCCTGTTGACCTGGATCCTCGCAATGACAACCTCACAAAAGAACCTTCTGCTGTTGAAATTTGATTGCGCAGTCAACTAGTTTGTTTTGGCCAAAAGTATAAACATCATACAAAATGCAGACAGTATTTTCCACTGACAAACCCAAACATACACAATGAGATTCTTTTGTCACTCTTTCCCTGTATTGAATATTTATGGCAATTTGAGTTTCATTGTTATATTTCTGGTAAAATAGATTTGATAGATCTTTTTTTTTGTTTGTTTGTTTTTAACTTGCTAATTGATGATTGACTCCAAAATCCTGATCCACTTGACTTCCCCCCCAAAAAATTACAATGGGTTAGTTTGACCTGCAACCTAACCCTGGAGAACCCAAGAACCCTTTTCTTCTTTGGAAAATGATGAATTTTACATTAAATGACTGCTAATGTTCACTGAACACCAAAATGTTTTTTATGAGTACAAATATTTATTCATTAACTATCCCAACATTTTAGCACATATTTACTTTTAATCATTTATCTTGTATTTAATGTATGTAAAAATTGCAAAAATAATAGAAAAACTATTTGGGCGGTAAATTCAAAAGCTTTTTCTGGAGAACCCAAGAACCCTTTTCTGCTTTGGAAAATGATGAATTTATACATTAAATGACTGCTATATATTCACTGAACACCAAAATGTTTTTTTCAAATATTCAATGCTTTAATCCTAATTTTGGATTAGGACCAAATTTGACCCTTTGAGATTTAAGGGTAGCATTTGAGTAGCAGAATTTATAGGGGTCAAATTTGACCCCATGGGTTCTCCAGGGTCTAAAAGGAGGGTTAAAGCACTGAGCTTTTTAATGTTTTAGTGATGTCACATAGAATTTTTTATTAATTTACTTTAACTGTTTTGTTAAGCGCTTTGTTACAGCTGCAGCTGTTGTGAAAGCGCTATATAAATCAGGATGTTGTGGAAATTGTACAAGAAGGCGACAATGTCTCACGTTCACACAGAGTGTGTCGTTTATTATTTTACATCGAAAAAACTCCCGCGCCAAACGGGGAACCGCTGAAAATCAGCTTCCATAGCGACAAGCAAAACTAAACATGGCGGTCCTTAAAGGGACCGCAATTAGTTCTAACCATTGCAATCACATACTGTATTTGCAGTTCGTGGTGAATTATGTATAGAGAAGTCACGACACAGTATTGAATTGTATTTAGTGAATCAGGAAAGTTTTCCCTTTGCTAAGAACAAAGGATGAGAATTATTACAGTATTTGAAATATATGACGTCATTTTCACTCACCCCCCTTCCAAAATCCAGTCACACTCACGTCTGCGATTACGGCGCCATCTGTTGGCAGGCCTGCATCTTCTCGAGTCAGCCTTGTCTGCATTGATTCTGACAAAAGAGGACACCAGGGTGAGTCACAGGCACGAGGAGTCGAGTGGCTCACCTGTCTTTTGTGTTTGTGTGTGTGTGTGTGGGGGCTGTTCCACTGCATGGCCGGTTCAAGTGGAGGCTCTGGGTACTGTGGAACGGGAATTTGGAATACAGTCAAACCTCGGTTTTCGTCCATAATCCGTACCAGAAGGCTGTTCGAAAACCGAAACCACTCTCTTTTTAAAATAAAAATGTTTACTGAACACGTCTGCTCACAATGGAAAGCAACACGAGGAAGCATCACTTCCTCATGTAAGGAAGGCGAGAGGAGTCAAATGGTGCATTCAAGTGCGCTCAGTTTGTTTGAGAACCGAAATGTGTTCGTCATCTGAAGCATAAAAAACTTGAAATTTTTGGTCGAAAACCGAATTGGTTGAGAACCGAGACGTTCGAAAACCGAGGTTTGACTACTTCCTCTGTGGGACGAAACTGAAGTAGAGAACGTGGCGGTGGAAGTAGCTATGCGGTGCTTGAACACCTGAAAGCAAAGACGTGGAGACAGTGGAATCCTGCGCTTCAAACCCTTTCATGCACCCCGTAACCTGGTAACACGATAGGCTGTCCATTGTAGTGACCGCTGTCCCTGAAAGGGTTAAACAGAGGAGAGTTTTTGCCGCACTAAGGAACATTGTCGAAGGACATGAAATTAAGCGTCTGGACTGGTCTTCTTGACAATTTTGCAACTGGCAAATGTGTCAATGGATGAATTCAAACTAGAGATTCATGACTAGACTTTTGAGAGGATTTGTTTGCTTTGTGGGAGAGCTGCAACAAGTTTTATTTCGATTCGACAGATATACACATTTTAAGATGTGAACATGTACATAAATAGATTCGACTTTTTAAGGGTTGTACAATAGCTCAGTGGCAGACCATTCCAGTTCTTGGTTACTGAGTCAAAGAATAACGATTGGTCTCATCATTCCCACTTGGCATGGCAAAGGTTCCCCTGAGACATTTTTAGACAGCTGAGTGACATCTTCAAAGCTACCTGATCCTCAGTGATGCAAACACACTACACAAATACACGTCAGTCAAGTTAAAAGGTGCACCATCCACAATCAATTTATCGAACAAGACATTCACTGTGTTCTCTGTAGAAGTTGTCCCTTATCATGTTACACCATCGTGTACCACGGAATGACCACAAAAGTACAAATGAACTTTCTATCCAGCTTGTTTCGTTAGAGTATCTGCTTTTGGTGTTGTTTTATATGTTATCTGTCTTGTGTTATCTCCAGCTGGGCTTGCAGACCTTGAGGGACTGCTGCGATTGGCCAGACTTGTCCGAGAAACTGCTGCTGCGCCTGTGGCTTTGAGAGGAGCCTGGGGAGTCGGGAGCCGTCGAGCCGGGAGGCAACCCGACACTCGAAGGCGTCCTGATGGGTTCAGACGTCCTGATTCTTGAAGGGGGCCTGATGTTGTGTGATGTCCTGACGCTCGGCAGTGTACTGGCGCTTGGCGTGGTCCTGGCGCTGGTCCTGGCGCTCGGCGGGGTCCTGGCGCTCGGCGGGGTCCTGGCGCTCGGCGGGGTCCTAACGGTCGGTGGTGTGCCGATGCTCGGCGGGGTCTTGGCACTCGTCAAGGTCTTGGTGCTCTGCGGTGTCCTGACGCTCGGCGGGGTCCTGGTGCTTGGCGGTGTCCTGACGCTCGGCGGGGTCCTGGCGCTCGACGGGGTCTTGGCGCTCGACGGGGTCTTGGCGCTCGACGGGGTCTTGGCGCTCGACGGTGTCCTGACGCTCGGTGGAGTCTTGGCGCTCGGTGGAGTCTTGGCGCTCGGTGGAGTCTTGGCGCTCGGTGGAGTCTTGGCGCTCTGCGGTGTCCTGACGCTTGGTGGGGTCTTGGTGCTTGGCGGTGTCCTGACGCTCGGCGGGGTCCTGGCGCTCGGCGGGGTCCTGGCGCTCGGCGGGGTCCTGGCGCTCGGCGGGGTCCTGGCGCTCGGCGGGGGCTCGGCGGTGTCCTGGCGCTCGGTGGAGTCTTGGCACCCTGCGGTGTCCTGCCGCTCGGTGGGGTCTTGACGCTTGGCAGTGTGTTGATGCTCGGAGGGGTCTTGACATTTGTAGATGTCCTGATTCTCGAAGGGGGCCTGATGTTTGGTGGTGTGTCGATCCCTGGTGATGTCCTGACACTCGGCGGTGTCCTGGCGCTCGGTGGACTCTTGGTGCTCTGCGAGGTCTTGGCACTTGCCGGTGTCCTGACATTTGCAGACATACTTGTCCTCAAAGGGGAACTGATGTTTGGTGGCATGCTAATGCCTGGCGATCTCCTGGTCCTCGGCGGTGTGTCGATGCTCGGCGGTGTCCTCATACTCGGGGTCCTCTTGGACAAGGAGGAGGACGAAGACAAGGTGACGCGAGGGTGCCCGGCAGATGTGGAGGTTTTGGAGGATGCCTCGGAAGCACGTTTGAGGACGTTCGCTCTTGGAAGGCTAGCGTGCGTTTGTCTAAAAGAAGAAGAGGCTGTGCTTCTGGCGAAAGCCGGGGCTGACGACGGGGCGGAAGGAGGAGCGACGGTAGCGCTGAGAGTGTCACCGCCCTTGCCGCCGAGCGCTCGCAGCGTGGAGCGACACATTTTCTCCTCCGGCGGCTTTCGAGCTGCAGGAATGCGGCGCTCCTTTGAATCTCGGGGCTGGAGGCCGGAGCGTCGGGAAGACGGGACGGCAGAGGGGTTCTCCCCTCGCTTTTCTCTACCAGTCCTTGAGATGGGCACCACTCTCCTCATGCTTTGCTGCTCAGAGCTGTTGAGGGTGCGCACCCTCTTGGATCGGGTCCCGCTCGCGGCGGACTTAGAAGGATCTGCAGGCGGGCCGCAAAGCGACGAGGAAGGCGACGGTTGGCGGCTGACGGGCTCGGACGGGGTCGGAGCGGCAAAAGACGCCGGCTCCTTTTCTGCCAGACAGTCCGTCTCGCACACGGCCGTCACGCACCACACAACCGCCGGTTGCACTGCCATCGCCACTTCCGAAGCCCGTGGCTCTTCCGCACTCGCATCGGTGGCATCTCGGAGACTAACGAGGCCACCGACCTCGTCAAAGGCCTTCAGCTCGGGAACCAGCGAGCAGGTGTCCAGGTGCACCACTAAGTTGTTGTTGTTAGCGGTGGCCGAGACGTTGCGTTCGTGGTCTCCGTTGTTATCCTCGGACGGTGTTTTGCAGCGACGGCGTTCCAGTTGTGTGATCGAAGCCTCACCGTGGTCTCGACCGTTGTCGGAGGCGGCGTCCACGTCACCGTGACACTTGAGGTCGTCGGTGTATTGCGCTGTCAGCGTCATTGTGGGAGAGCGGGAGGACGGGCTTCGTGACGGCGAGTGTCCAGAGTGTCCCGTACGGCGTCGAGAAGTGCGCCAGTTGCTCGACGTCGGAGACAGGAGTTCCCGGAGTGCACTGGCCTCGCCATGTCGCAACATGGCCGCCGTAAGGTCCGTTTCGCTGCTGCAGTTCAAGCCCACGGGACTGTTGACCTGCAACACCGCAACGTGGTCAACCGATTTGCCGCTCGTTCGCTGCACGGTTTGGTCGTTGGTGCGTTTTTTACCTCCTCGCCCCCAGCCCACGAATGTCTCTTCTGTTCCTCCAGCACTTGTAAGCGACAGCGACGGGCCTGCTCCCTGGCTTCCCGCTCTTTGTTCTCCTTCAATCAGCCAACAATCCATCCGTCAGCAACAACCAGAACAACCGTCTGAGCGTTATTGCGAGGATATTTATGATCAGGAATCTAACATTGTTACAGATGGGGTTTTTTTTCCCCCTGAAATCGGTTCATTAAAATTGAGTTTGACATTTTTAGATCATAGATGAATGATTTATTGTACATAATACAAACATTTAAATATTTGTAAAAAAAAACACCTTGACATGTGTATTTTATCTAAGAATTGGCTAATTATAAATAAATACATTATAAGTAATATGAAAAAGAGAATAAAGCAATATTTTCTTTATTTTATTATTACTACTACTAGTTTTTTTGAATGTATTTATCCCAAATGAATTTTGAAAATAAGATCCGAAAATATGAGTACAAATATTTATTCATTATTCACTATCATTCAATTGTGAATAAAGCAACTATTTTATTTGCACATATTTACTTTTAATCATTTATCTTGTATTTAATGTATGTAAAAATTGCAAAAATAATAGAAAAACTATTTGGGCGGTAAATTCAAAAGCTTTATTAACCCTGGAGAACCCAAGAACCCTTTTCTGCTTTGGAAAATGATGAATTATACATTAAATGACTGCTATATATTCACTGAACACCAAAATATGTTTTTTCAAATATTCAATGCTTTAATACTAATTTAGGATTAGGGCCAAATTTGACCCTTGGGGATTTATGGGTAGCATTTGAGTAGCAGAATCTAAAGGGGCCAAATTTGACCCCGTGGGTTCTCCAGGGTTTTAAATCACATGCAAAACTGACAAGGTGAAAAAATAAATAGTTTTTTAAACTACTTTATGATTAAAATAAACCATTTTTCAAGCACAGGGAAGCTCACCTACAAATGAGCGATCCCATGTCACGCTTTTACTTCAAAACTCAAATGCACCTGCCCTGGCCCTTCTACACTACCATCGATCCGGCAGCCTACCTTGACAGCGTGGCTGAACTTGAGGCAGAAGCCGTGCAGGACGGCGAAGCACTCGTCTAGTCGGACCGTTTCGCCGTCCTCGCAGAAGAAGTCCATAAATTCGTCGGCCTCCTTGCCCAGCAGCTGCCGGTCGCTGCTCAAAGAGCACAGCCCCGCCGTTGTGTCCTGGGGGCGGTAGGAAGACAGACAGAAGGAAGTGTTCAAATCTTAACCAGGAAATTTCAGGCCAGTCGAGTTCGTAGCAAAAATCCAGCAAGACGAGTCCCAGGCTCCACTCAAGTGGTTTATTTCTTTACTGTCTACAGCTAAAGTTCTTTATGGAAGTTGTTGTGTGTGGAGTTCCAAAGTTGCACGTCAGCGCTACCTGCAAGAAGCTGTCCAGCTGTTGCAGAAGCTCACAGTCCGTGCGGACGCTCTCTTCGAGAGCACGCATGCGGCTCCTCAGCCGTTGCAGTTCCGCGTCCAGAATCTCCAAGGAGATCCTGCACACATAAATAAATATATAAAATAACAAGCTAAAGTCCTTGGCAAGCTTCAAGTACTTCATCTGCCGGATGACTGAGAAGAAAAGACTCCCGCCTGACCTGGACGCAGCCTGAACGTGACTCAATTTAAGTGGGAAGTCCAATAACTTCTCCTCGGTTTTCCGGGCTTCCTGGGAAGATGAATTTGATCCATTAGATGATAAAACGGTCACTTAAAGGAAGGAAGGACGAGAGGAGGAGCAAGAGGTAGACAAGGACAAGGACGACGAGGACAAGGAGCATTGTGAACAAGGTAGAACGAGGAGGAAGATGGCAGCGTACGCACAAGGAGGGAGACAACAAGGACACAGGATGACAGATGAAGAGTGAGAAGAGCAAAGAGGAAGAAGACGAGGACAAAGGAGGACGTGGCTTGGTTTTTGGGGGGTTTTTTTTGTGCTGACCCACCAGAGCCACAAAGTGCAGCAGGTTCATTCCCGGTTTGTTGGCTTTGGTGTCGGCCAGAGACAAAAGGGACGAGAGTTTGAAGCCCGCCGCGTTGCCGCCGTAACCGCCCTGCAACACACGCGCGTCTTGAAAACATCACGCCGCTAACACGCTAAGGACCGCCCCAAAGTCGCTCACGGCGTTGAGGATGTTCCCGGCCTGCAGGACCAAGTGGAGGACGGCGTGCAGCTCCTGACAGCCCAGAACCTCTGCAAGGGGGGGGGGGGGGGGGTGGAAAGAAACCAGGTGATCATCAACCACTTCGACTTTATTCGTCCCTCTCGAAATTGAAGTGCTTTGAAACTGGATGAGGAGCCGATGCCGATGGCTTTCTGCGTCACCTTTGGTTGCGGAGTGAAGGACGCCAATCTGTGCCTGCATGGACTCGCACATTCCAGGAATCTCCTCCTTGGACAGCATGCACTCGATGCGCAAGGTGTAACTGTGGAATCAAGAGAGCGAGATGATGACAACGAGCCATCCAGCAGCGGCGCGGCGGGCAAAGGGTGAAAGGTTAGCGGCTAACCTGGGGAGCTGAATGAGCATGAACAGGAAGGAGTCGGCCAGCGGCAGCTTTGACACGTCGCCGGCGTACGCCTTCATCTTCTTCACCTTGCTCCAAACAAAAATTGGCAATCACTCGCTAGCCACTCCAGACACTTGTGCCTTACATACACAAGTGACGACATGTTTTCAACTCGACGATGCTATTAACTCATTCAGTGCCAGCCAATTCTAGACAAGTCTGAAAAGACGTTTAAAAACGTCTTTGGGAGTGAATGAGTTAAGGCATTGTGACAAGTGGTCCGTTTTCGTAAATGAGTCGTGTGTCTCCAAAACGACAGATCATCGGAATGTGCTTTGTCCTCATTTCCAAAACTACCGTAATTTCTGGACTATAGACCGCACCTGATTATAAGCCGCACCACTACATTTTAAAAGGAAAAAAACATTTTGTACACACACAAGCCGCACCTGTCTATAAGCCGCAGGTGCCCATATTGTTACATGAGATATTTACAAAGAAAGACGGTACACAGGCGGCCGTTAAAAAAAGTCTTTATATAGGCCGCTTCATTAAATACGCCGCAGAGTTGAAAGCGTGTGACAAAAGTCGCGGCTTATAGTCCGGAAATTACGGTACACCCATCTTGAAAATCCTTATACTGTAAAATGAAAAGAAACGACGAGAACAGAGAACAGGAAGGTTAACAACTGTGCCAAATTGCTATTAAAAAGTTAGCTAAGTGTGTCGCCGATGGTGTCGTGGTACTTTGTATTTAGTTTATGCTTTCTGATTAATCCAACGACCTTGTTTGCCTTTTTGCTCTTTTGGAATTAAATGTGTTTTTGTGTGCACCCCAGCCTTGCTTCCGTGCAATTGGGTCTTTACTCTTGACAAACTGTAATGGAAGTCGGTTAATTCAATCGCAGTTTGGCAAAAAAAACAATTAAAAAATGTGTGCAATATTTCGGGGTGAGTATAATGCATGAAAAAAATAATCACATCATAAACATGTTTCATGGTTAGTATTTTGGGAAATTTATTTTTACTTTCTACTTGTGCTACATGTGACGGTACGTTCCCCCCCCCCCCAAAAAAAAACACTTTGCGCCCATAGGATACATAAAATGTGTCCAGCTGGAACCCAAATGAGGACCATTCAAATCCCACTTCAAGCAAACGTGGGGCCAAGATGGTTGAGACCTCCAATTGCCCATTTGCAACCCACCTAAAACCCAGTCGGAAACTCACATCAGCCCATATGGGTTCAACTTCAAGCCACATTGTTATTACGGTTTCCCCTGGGCCGCATGACAATTTTGTAAAACCATATAAATGTTTAACCACCTCCACATATTATACAGTTGTAGACTCATGTTTGCGCTCCAATCTGTCCTTGAAATTCCTCCATTACATGCAACCTGCACCATGTGTAACAACACAAGCAATAAAATGCAAAAATATACTGTCCAAAACTGTTTATATAACAAAAACAGCAGTACAGTATACAGTACAGGTGTAGATTTAAAAAACCACAACACAGTATAGTATGTACAGTATTTTAATGTTGATTTTTTTCAGTCTTGGGAAAAAATGAGTCTATTTTGGGTTGTTTTGTTTTGTTGGGTTCTTCCTCGTTTTCTATGCCATGATCTACAGGACGAAGTAAATAAAGTTAAAATCGTTCGCAATTACAGTAAAACGCACGCCAATAAAAAGTCACTGACACATAGTCGTTTCGAATTCGATGACATAAACGGCGAAGCAAACACGTTTCTTCCATCTTCTCCAGTTGTGTTGAGTGGGCATTGCTTTATAAGCTCGTGCCGCGATCAACAGGACGCAAGTGAATAAAGTTAGAAATCGTTCGCAATTACAGTAAAACGCACGCCAATAAAAACTCACTTACACGTCGTCGTTTCGAATCTGATTATCAAAAAATGCGAAGTGAAAAGGTGTCTCCGTTGGTGTGTTTCCGCGTATCGGGTGGAGCGTTGCGTGTATTTACTCCCGCTGCATGAATCCGGGTTACGGATAGTGGAATTTCCGCTTACGTAGTTCCGGTAACATGTAATATCTTAGTCAAAATGTTAATGCATAGGTTTTTATTACGGGTGAAGGATATTCCTTTTCATAGAATTCCGGGGATGGGAATGTTTACTGTATACACAGCGAACAACAAATGGATGGAGAGCTTTGTTTTGTAATCGGAAGTCAAGAAGAATGGCTTGTTCAAATATTGTTGTGATGGATTAGATAGGACGAGATGAAATTTTGTTCAGACTTGAGCAAGAATCATGCAAGTTGGCATGCTCAATTTGCTTTCACGGGCCAGATAAAATGATGTGGCGGGCCAGTTCTGGCCCCCGGGCCTAGAGTTTGACACATGTGAAGCCCTCTTGTTTAATATTTATGACAGAAATTTCACCACAATGATGTCCCTAGCAGAATAGTCTATAAAATATTTTTTTTCATTTGGCTGATGACGCAAGCGGATCGTGGAAGTACATACAAATCCCTGTGAAATGATTCAGGTGTAGTGAATTGATGATTTTCTACTCCCAAATATCTATCCAAGTATTTTGGATGGTCTTCTCAGTCAGTGTACTTTGTACAAAAAAAATGGGATTTGGAACTAGTTGCTGAGTCAAGGATTCCCCAAAACAAACCTCGGTTAGCAGAAATGTGTGCAGTACCTCGTCCGCCTCGGGCAGAAGCTTCATGAGCTCTCGTAGAGGCTCCGCCCTGTAAGGCTCACTGTTGCCATGGCGAATGTCGTCAACGATGGCCTGGTTGGACCTGAACGAGAAGGACAACTGCTTATCCTCAATTTGAAAATGACGCTTCCAGCTAGCACAAACGCAAATGGCCTCAGGACGCCGCGGAGTTGAGTAAACGCGGTCAACAACAGCACACAAACGCAAAATGTCACATTGTCATCTTTTGGCTTGTCATTCCTTTCATTTTTTAAAGTTTATTTTTGGGTGGGGGGGGCAATTACAAATAATCATCTTATTTTGGGTTTACGGAGAGCTATGCCATTTTCTCCTTTTACTTATTGATCTGGATGGCAGATATTTGCATTGCATCCTGTTGCATGATTTAGCTATTTTCCCCCCAAATTGGCTAATTAAAGCAGTTTTATTATTTTTTTACTTTATAATTTTTTGGGTATTCTTAAAGGGGAAGTCAACAGAAAACAATTATTTTCAATGTATTCTCTGCGGCCCCACTCACTCATCTAAACATGGCTTTCATTAATACAGTGTTTGTGGAATTTGAATTCAGCACCAAAATCCAGCCGTATTTATACGTCTGCCAACCAATCACGGCTCAGCTTGCGAACGTCACATGGCCAAACGCAGGAAAAAGGTGAACCCTGATTGGTTGGTACCTGAGCAACTGTGATGTCATTTTCCATCGACAGCAAGGGGCAAACTGGCCGCCCCTGAGATAAATATAAAAATGGGTGGATTTCGCAAGTGCAAATATTAATCAGAATCCCATGATTGGACCGAGAGGGGGAGGGCGTAGAACTTAATAGAAAGAAAATATTTGAGTTGACTTCCACTTTAAACACTAGGTTAATTTATTATATATAAAAAAAGTACATTTTAATTTGATTACCGTACATAGTTTATTCAATAATTGGTCAATTTGTTGTACATAATCAAAGAAGAGTAAAATACACTATTTCATGATTGCATTTAAAAGTACAAATTGATATTCAGCCTTTAATAAAAAATTATTGTATTATAAATAATATTAGAATTTGTAAATTAGTCACAGTAATGAAAAATAATGATCAAATAATTATTTATTTATTTATTTTTTAAATCACATTATTACCGAGAGTACAAACTATCGCATATCCATCCATTTTCTAATCCGGTTATCCTCAGACGGGTGCTGGAGCCTATCCCAGCTGTCTGCGTGCATGCAGTTGGCGGCATACACTCTGAACTGGTTGACAACCAATCGCAGGGCACACGCAGACGAACAAAAAAAACACACTAACAGTCACACCTATGGACAATTTAGAGTGTTCCGTTAACCTGCCATGCATGTTTTTGGAATGTGGGAGGAAACCGGAGTACCCGGAGAAAACCCACACAGGCACGGGGAGAACATGCAAACTCCACACAGGAAGGCCGGAGGCCAAAATCGAACCCGTGACCTCTGCACTGTGATCCGGCTGTGCTCACCAGTCGAACACGTTGCTTTTTTTTTGTGTGTTTGAGGGTGAGGCGGGGGCCAGTGGGGGGGGGGGGGTTTCTGTCCAGACTGGCTTGACGCTCACAGACGCGTAACCGGCATGGCGCCATGTGTTTTACCCACAAACACCACCTTGGGGTCATGAGGGCGCCTTGTCATCTTTTACCTCTTGAACTGTTTGAGAAAGATGCCCACGTTCATGCCTCGCTTGGTGTCCAAGATGGAGACCTATGGGGCGACAGATCGACATCGTCGTCATCATTGGCGAGACGACTTCGTCGTCGTCGCTGCTCTTAACACTGTCGCTCATTGACACCGTCGCCAAAATCGTCACCACCGCTTTCAATGTCGTCACTGTTGTCATTATCACTGCTGCTGTTTTCGTCACTGTCATCATCATCATCATCATCTGCATCACCATCCGCGTCGTCATCTCCCACCTGGTTCTCTGCATCACGCAGTGAGGATCGGCCGCTTCCTCCCCTCGCGAGTCTGCCGCCATCCAGCCCCTCCTTCTGACCAAAGAGTTCTTCGACTGTGTTGGCGTCAATTTGGTAGCGCTGCCGCGCCTGGTCCTGCGTCCACAGGTTGGCACGCCCTCGCACCTGCCGGCGCGCATTTAAATGTCACAATCATGTGAACCGCATGAAGTGGCCAGACGAGTTACCCTTCCTTGTGTACCTGCTCCTCCGGGATTGTCTTCCAGAAGAAACTTCTCACCCTCTTGTTGTGCTTCAAGCCTCCTAGTGAAGGGGGAGGCGGCGGCGGCGGAGGAGGAGGAGGAGGAGGGGGGGGCGGCGGAGGAGGTGGCGGAAGTCTGTTCGCCATCTTGTTCTCATTGCCCGGGAAGACGCCATCCATCGCGTGCCTCCCGGGGGCTGACGGACGGGAGCTGCCGCAAGGTCACTGAGGTCATGGGCGGGCATGGTGGAGGGAGGACCCCGCCGACGAGTGATGGCCAATCATCTCGCTGCGTCCAGAAAACAACGTGTTAATGCATGCTTTGTTAACTGCATGTTTGTACACGTGAGGAAGTAAAGCAAAAAGATGTTACTGTTGAGCAGCCCCTCCCCCCCCAGTCTTCAAATTAAACACCTCCACACACAGCACGAACCACATGTGGCCTGTCAGCATCATGAATTTGAACTGCGTGTGCACGTGTGACCCGCACTGATGTCATTTGCAACTTCATGTTAAAGCTGACTCTGGTGTACTTGTGTGTCCTGAAACCTGCCGATCTGGTTTTTCTTGGCGTCGCATGCAAAGAGCGCTTTTATTTTTTCATCGTGCCGCTGCTCCTCTCCCTCACATCAACGGTATACTAATGACGCTAAGGCAGTGGTTCTAAACCTTTTTAGAGGTATCGAGCCCAACCAGTTAATATGCACATTCACCGAACCGTTCAAAGTGAAAAAATAAATTCAATTAAAAAAAAAAACGTGTCCTTTGAAACTTTATTAACTTTTTTCTGTTTTTAATTAAAAAATTTTTTTTTATATTTTGAATTTAAAAATTATGCATATTTAAAATATATATATTTACAATATATATATATATATATGTTTTTTAATATTTTGAATTTATTAAAAAATATATACATTATTTTTTTAAATATATATATTTTTAAATATATATATATATATATATATATATATATACAATTTTTTTTAAAAATAAATTCAAAATATTAAAACATTTTTTTTAATTAAAAACACAAAAAAGTTAGTTTCAAAAGGATACGTTTTGTTTTTTTAATTGAACGACGTAATATCACAACAGTCACACGTTGACTACGAAGCAAACTAAATTTCCCACAGCTCCGATTGGACAAGCAATGTCATGTAATCATCTGCAGCCAGTGATGGCCAAGCGGGCGTGTCATAACTAATTAACATGTGGAGTCGCGTGTGTCTTGGCAGAGGCTCCGTCGCACCCCTGAGACAGACTCACCGAAACCCCTGATATTGCGATTTTCTTCAAATCAATCATTCCCCAAAAGATTTTTGTCACTTGTCAGAGCGGACAGCAAGATGCCGGACAGCCGTATCAGCTAAGGAGGCGCTGTGAGAGGCCATGCAGCAGCTGTTGGTTGTTGTCATTTCTCAGTGGATTGCTAGCTAAATGATGACATTAGCATTCATACAGGTATTAAAAAAAATTTTTTTTTTAATTTAAAAAAATCATACTTGTTATAGTACGTCAATCCTGTAACAAGTTTGCCACTTGACTGTGACTGAGGATGTAAGGCTCCACAATTTAGCGCAATTACCATTTCCTGTTCGGCGGGGTGGTGCGCGCGGCAGGCGGCTTTAGGACGAGGTATGAAAGCGACGTGGCAACCACATGGGAGAGAGCCGACAATTCAGTCAGCCAGGCGTCTTACTTCCGGGTTAGAAAGATAGCCACCAAAAGAACTCGTATTTCCACAGAAATTAGCCCATCGTGCCAAAGGTCATTTTTAATCATATGTTTGACTAATTGTGGAAAGCCTAAAATAGCAGGAGGCAGTGACTGAGGGCTACGCGATGTGACAGAAAATTCAAATATGAATTCCCTTCGAGTAAATGTGAGTAGCTCTTCAAAACTCATTGTCTGTTTTCAAGCCTGTTTTTACAACAAAACTGTTTTCTTATTTTATCGAATTGGAACGCTCATTTTCGGTTCGTAGCCAGTTGCTCTCAGGTCTTTGGCGAACACTATAAGTGAGGGATGAGCATGCTTGAGGACGGCTCGCGTACGACTCGTCCTCTTTTGTGATGACAGTATACCGATAGAAGTCTATCTGTCGAGGACTTGTTGCTATAGAGGAGGGGAAGGTATCTTAGCGGCTAGCATTCGGGAAAGTGATGGGTTAAAACGTGATGTGGACGGAACTTTTTTTTTTTTTAACCAACTCCAAACTGATTGGATAGTTCAGGGGTGTCAAACTCATTTTTGTCACGGGCCAGTTACCGTTTCACTGGGAGGGCCATTATGACTGACTATAATAAAATAAAGAAGTCAAGTACAGTCAAACCTCGGTTTTCATCCATAATCCGTTCCAGAAGGCTGTTCGAAAACCGAAACCACGCTCTTTTTAAAATAAAAATGTTTACTGAACACGTCTGCTCACAATGGAAAGCAAGACGAGGAAGCGTCACTTCCTCGTGTAAGGAAGGCGAGAGGAGTCAAATGGTGCATTCAAGTGCGCTCAGTTTGTTTGAGAACCGAAATTTGTTCGTCATCTGAAGAATAAAAAACTTGAAATTTTTGGTCGAAAACCGAATTGGTCGAGAACCGAGACGTTCGAAAACCAAGGTTTGACTGTATAACTTCATTTAACTATTGTTTAACTTACTATCATGAGGGGTTTGGTTTGGTAGAATTTAAAATTTTGGTAGACATTTTAGAAAGGATCATGTAAGTTGACATGTTTGATCAACTTGCGCGGGCCACATCAAATGAGGTGGCGGGCCCGAGTCTAAAATGTCAATCATTGCTTCGGGTCGGGTCGGGCTTCTCTCTCGTGGAGTTTTTGTTGTTGTTGTTTCGAGGCCGTTAATAGTTTTGGCCACGAGAGACCGCGGTTCGCAAAAAAAACAGAAGTCGCCTCATCACAACACGTACTGTACTAAAAACTCTTGCAATGACAATTCAAAGAACTCCTTCCAGTCTCTGTCGAGTATCCACCAGTCATTGTTCGTCTTTGTCTCTCTGCTTCTCTCTCGTAAAGTGCCCCGCTCGATTCTTAAGGACGTACTGCTGCTGTGGTTTACGGCCCAATTTTCAACCCGTCAAAATGACGGAAATTTTCCCCGTCCACTCTTAAAAAAAAATCCGTCAAAGATGGAAAATTGTCGGTTAATTTAACCTCTTCAGAAACAGAAATATGAAAGATGTCAATGTTTATACAGTCTTGTTTAACTTACAAAAAAACAGGCTTTATTATCAGAAATCCTCACAAATAAAATATGAAATCTCAGGTTCGCTTCGGGCTCGGGCCTGCAAATCAAGTTAAGTGATCGGGCTCAGGCCAGATCGGGCTTAAATACCCTTAGGCCCGGTCGGGTCGGGCTCGATTTTTTAGGACCGATCTTAGCTCTAGATCTGGCCCCCGGGCCTTGTATTTGACACCAGTGGGGTAGTTGTTCACGAGTCGCGGGATACACTTCTGATTGGTGAACTTGTGGGTATAAGAGTTCTTGGGAAAGAAAACCCCCCAAAAAACACAGCTTTTTTTAAACACAGATCACCATTTGACGTGGCCGAAACACAAACCGCTAAATCAAGCACTGACGTTTGTTGTGTGTCTGCGGCGAAAACTTTTGATTTGAAAAGTCTTTCGAATGAAGCAGACGCTTTCAAAAAAAAAAACATCGGAAAGACGGCTGGTAAGTGGCGTCACCCAAACACAAAAACCCAGCAGAGCGTAAAAACGTCCGGTGGGCTTCAGTCAGCCATTTAAGAGTCTGTTGTGCAGATGCCGCGCGCTACCATGGCAACCGCTCCGAAAGCGCCCAATCGCCGTGGTAACGCCTCATCAACAACGAGGCTTTGTTTGCGTGACGACAACATGACAGTGGCTGCATGTAAGTTGAGGGCTTTTGATGAGGCGCCTCGTGGGGGCGACTTCAAGCACCCGATGACATCATCCCATGCCAATTTCCAAACATACAATAACATGAGTGCTCGGTGCCTCTCCGCTTCCCTCATTACGATCCATCCGTCCAAACAACCGTTTGCTGCACGTTCCCACAGAGTCAGCACTGACCTGAATGGCGAAGCCAGGCCAGATCAGTCGAATGGACGCCTCAAGGAGATTCTGCCTCCGATGATCTCGGTGGTTCCGACGTGCGCGCGATGAATGAACACAGCTGGGAGCCGAATTGGACAAGTGGAATCTGAAAGAGAAGGGGACGGGGGTGTGGGGGATAATGAGGAAAGAGCTTGTTTAACAGGATTGTTCTGGTCCGTCAGAACACGGCGTCCACTTGCATTCACGCCGGGAACTTAACACCGCGCCGGAACGTCAACGCGATACATCAAATCCGCTTTGCAGGAACTGGCGCTCGCACACCTCTGCGGACGCAATGTGGGCAAATATTGACACTACAAATTAATCTGACCCGTCACACACACACACATAAATGAGGGCCCACTTACACAAGGTGACAAATCATGTGGAAGTTTCTCCAGTATTTTCCACACCATTGACAAGGTGTTAGACGTCAAGTTGGACGCACGTGCACACGCGCGCTAAGAAGAAACACGCCGCTTCGTTAACACCTTCGGGTGTCAAGATTTGGGGACGAGTGCGAAATGGGGGGGGGGGGGCGGAGTTGAAACGGGCGTGACATCGCACTGCAGCAGATTTGAAGAGAAGTACATTTTAGGGAAGAAACAGAACAAGTAGAAGAAGAAGAAACAGAAGACTGGTTCTCAAAATGAAAAAAACCCCGCACAGGATAGTCTTGTGAAGTGCGGACTTCCTAAGAACGTACGCGAGAACATTCTTCTAAAAACCTGTAAATTGTACCTGTAAATTGGAATGGCTGTGTACTTGTTAACTCACCGCCCGCCTGCCCCCGCCCTCCATTGATTGGGATATTTTCATGGCCAAGTCTTTACCAGTATCCAATCAATGCATCTTTGATATAAGCGAACTGGCAAGAACAACAACCGGCTATTTGGTGCATTTTCTTTGTTTATTCATACAGTCAAACCTCGGTTTTCGAACGTTTCGGTTTTCGACCAAAAATTTTGAGGTTTTTATGCCTTGGATGACGAACAAATTTCGGTTCTCGAACAAACTGAGCGCACTTGAATGCACCATTTGACTCCTCTCGCCTTCCTTACACGAGGAAGTGACGCTTCCTCGGGTAGACGAGGAAGTGACGCTTCCTCGCGTTGCTTTCCATTGTGAGCAGCCCTGTTCAGTAAACATTTTTATTTTAAAAAGAGCGTGGTTTCGGTTTTCGAACAGCCTTCTGGAACGGATTATGGACGAAAACCGAGGTTTGACTGTACTTTGATTTGGAACAGTATTAGGGCCACGACTAAAAGCGCTTCACAAGATCGGACAAGATTGCGAATTGAGAAACGGCTAAAGAACAAGAAGAAGCCCGAGAAGAACAGGTTGAAAACAAAGCAGAAGAAGAAGAAGAAGCAAGTAAAGGAAATTGGATAGCGCGGGTGTTGAGGTTTTTGGGGCACGAGGTTTCAATTAGGCAGCCAGACAATAGCAGAAAACCTTCAGTGATGTCACACACCAATTCGCTGCTGCCTCGACATATGAGTTTCTTTCCCGTAGGACTTGCAAGCCCAAACATGAGCAAACTCAAATCATCGCACTTTGGAACTTGAAGCGGTTTTCAAGCCACTCCGAGCTGTCACGCAAAAACCTCAAACTTGAATAAACACTTTTGTGTTTCAAACATGGTAGCTTTGCCTTGTGAGGTCTGCTTAGCTAGCTTAACGCTAACATGGCAAAACACCACTGCGATAGGTGGGGCGATTTGAGCGCACGCAGACAGACAAACAGCACCAAAATACTGACAGGCACGTATTTTTTGTCTTTTGTGAAGATGACAAATATTACAGCATCTTACTGAGTTCCAGGAGTAGTAAAAAACATTTTTAAAAAGTATTCTCGGTTTCAGTGTCTGCATGACTGGAGGACAGGAGCAGCACAACGAATTGGATTGCAGCATTAAATCAGGACACACAGACTGCACTTGACATTCTATGTGAGGGAACAGCTGGCCTTTTCGCAGTCAGGATGCTGGAACTGGGGCTGTCTGGGGGGGGGGGGGGGTTTCCAAGGCAACAAGGACAGATGCCTCTTTTGTGCTAGACATTGGTCACATCAAACATAAAGAGCCTCGAGAGAACAACTAATACTAGTCCAACCAAGACCAGTTCCGACCATGGCTAAGTGCATTTGGAAAATATCGGACCAGTTGGAATATACCGGACCAAGCAACATGCGGCCGGTGTTTTTAGGCAGGTGACGCTACTTGACGGAAGGAGCGAACCAACGTCGAAGGAGCACAAACTCCTCAGAAACGCCACAAAAGTCGGCGCAGTGTGGCGCCCGTGACGCCCGCTTGCTAACCTGCCACCAAGTCAACACAACAACACGAAACAAGAACAACTCACCGAGCCTCCACACCGAGGAAATGAACTCACTCCCGGGTAACCGCCGGTGACACTCAGGTGGAGCGCGCGTATGCGTGGAAGCCCGACGACGACCGCGCATGTGTGACGACTCGCGCGTGCACGCGCGCCAAACGTGTTTCCAAACGAGCGCTGATGTGCGCGCTCTTGTGTGTGTGTGTGCGGTGAAGATAAAACTTGCACGTGCCACACCCTTCACCGGAAACAGCATTTGGCTTTCAACACACACACACACACACACACACGCGCGCGCGCGTGCGTGCAGACGCGCACACACCTTACAGGAAAATTTAGGTGAAGCGTGCCGTTGTTGACTTTAAAATTAGTTGTGACATGAGAGTGCCTCATGCATGTCGAAGCTGACTTAAGTTGCACCTGCTTGCTACCCCATGACCACTAGGGGGCCCCCCAAGAGCAACCGTCAACACAGCCGTGGAGGATAAACTCGTTTTTTTTTTTTTTCATGTGAATTATTTTTGGAGTAGTATTGATGAAGAGCAGAGTAAAAAAAATGTTCGGATGAAGCTAGTTTTAGCGCATTTTTAAAAATATATTTCTGTTTCTTTTGTTTTGGGTGACTATTTAATTTCATCCACTCTACATTTTTTTAAGTGATTTTATTTTGCTGCGCTTCATTTTTGTTCTAGCACTCCAAACTATGATGGCACATTGCTAGTGCAAATGTTTTAACCCAAAAGTAACAATACTGGTTGATTTTTGTTAGATATAGTGGCTCGTGATGATATTCAGTATCCAATTTATTATTTGGAATGTTGTGAAGATCATCTACAGTCACTTCTTGAAACGTCCATCATTGCGGCAATGTGTATTGTAGGTGTTCTCATTTCTGGAGTGTCGTGTTGGTGCCTTCAGGACTGGCTCAAGTAGAAAGTAGAAGAGACACACTATATACATGTTCCAAGTCAACTTTAAAAGTTTCCAAAGACACGAATGCCGAACGAAGACATTGATTATTTAAAAGTAGTGGTGCAAATTTTCTTAAAATATGACTTTTTTTCCCCCATGAGAATAAACCTCCAGGTTGGTTTGAAATCCTCCTTCACAACCCCTAGGCAGATTTGGTGAGGGAACTGTGTACCAACTTCTATCCGGAAACACATTCAAACATGTGAACATTGTACAACAAGCACAAAACCTCATCAAGTCTGGTAGCAGCCCCTCAAAAGTTCCCTAAAATTCTTCTGGATCCCGCTCCCGCAAGGCTGACAAACGCATGCTTTCCGTATTGTCTCCTTCACAGTGTGTGGACGCCTCTTAAACCACATTCTTCAGATTGCCTGGAAAAAAAAAAAAAAAAGAGGCTAATAAGCTGTCATCTAGAATCAACCAAACGACATCAAAAAGTCAAACATGAAATAATGCACTTTATTCTTCAGTGACCGTCAACCAAAAATGTCATAAAAATAATATACAGTATTAGTGATGAGTGATCCAGACAAAATTTGACATTTCAGTTCAACTCAGCTGCATTTAGAGAGCACTTTAAAACGACCACCGCTGTATACAAAGTGCTCTACATGGAGCAACAATAATTCAGTCAACAATGAAACAATAAATGAATAACAAAGACATTAGACAGCACAAAAAACTAAAAATCAAGTTTCATACAGAGTCAAAACCCAAAGATTAAAAATGAGTTTTAAGACAAGTTTTAAAGATGGCTTTTTATAATATTAAAATTAGACTTGAGCCCCCAAACTACTAGGTTCTGTCTGGTTGCTCTTACGTACGTTTGATGCTGGAGACAACCTGGTCAAGGTGTTTGCTGTCGTTGCGGTCGAGTCGGCAGCTCGGACTGATCTCTAGCGAATAGTCGGGGCCGTACTCTGTAAAAAACTAACAAAAAGACCATAAGCACTGATTTAGGACAGGAATGGGAACTGGGAATCTTATTTCATTTGCTTTGACCTATTCTCACCTGTTCCGTATGTTTAGGCTACAAGTGTGTGTGTAGGTGTGTGAGACATTTTACCTCATGGTCTGGTATTTCCGAGGCGAGGTTCTGTCCCAGAAGCACTGCTGTCAAGTGGGTCCAGCAGCGGGCCGTGTTGGCCAGGTTGTAACCCCCTAGTGGAGACGGACAATGACATTAGTGTTGAGAACAGTTTTCAGATATCATTAATAAGCCGCCCACTTGTCACACTCACACACATCTCAGTTCATTCGAATAATGCTCGGAAAGTTCATTAATCCAGTTGCGTTAAACGCAGGAAACATTTTTTTTCGTCATTCCAATTCCGACCTGATTTACAGTAAAACCACTGAAATCGATTACAGTCAAACCTCGGTTTTCGAACGTCTCGTCCAATTCGGTTTTCGACCAAAAATGTTGATTTTTTTATGCCTCGGATGACGAACAAATTTCGGTTCTCGAACAAACTGAGCGCACTTGAATGCACCATTTGACTCCTCTCGCCTTCCTTACACGAGGAAGTGACGCTTTCTCGGGTAGATGAGGAAGTGACGCTTCCTCATGTTGTTTTCCATGAGGAACAGACATGTTCAATAAACATTTTTATTTTAAAAAGAGCGTGGTTTCGGTTTTCAAACAATTTGTTTTCGAACAGCCTTCTGGAACGGATTATGGACGAAAACCGAGGTTTGACTGTACGTTTTCCACCATATTCAATTGTCATTCATGGACATTTACGTGGCGTTTCCACATACCGGAGGTCTTAGTTGTCAATACTGACGTGTAATTTTTGTCGGGTTATTTCACTTGTTTGTGACAAAAGTCTGAAGTCCTGCAAAGAAGGAGCGCGCCCGTAAGGAGTAACACGACACGCACCTCCTCCCAGCAGCAGCGTCGGCAGGCGCCACTGCAGCACGTGCCGCAGACACTTGGCCACGCCCAGCGGCGTCATGTTAAACGAGCACATGGGGTCGCCCGCCATGGTGTCGGCACCCAACTGCATCACCACGGCGTCCGGGTTGAAGTGAGCGCGCACATCTGGCATGACGCTGCGGCGGAGGGAGAGGAAAGTTAGCGCCGAAGCACTTTTTTTGCTATGAGAATAAGACGATGGGCTGACTTAATGAAGCTCCACTTCAACATAGTTCCATGGCACTGAAGCCATCTTTGTGTCCTTGATTTCTTTGGCACGGCAGAGACTTGCCTGGTGAAGATTTGGTAATATCTGTCGTCTTGGATGCCGTCCTCCAGGGGGACGTTAACTGTGTACCAGCGGCCTTTGCACAAGCCAATATTGGTGACATCACCCGTACCTACACACACAAACACGCACACGCACAGGAGGTGTACATATATTACAGAAATGTCACCTAAGAGCTGAAGATAATTTACAAAAGCCATCGGTAACTGACCTGGGAAAAAGCCAGGAGAGAATTTATGGAAGGACACCGTCATCACTTTGGATGTGAAGCTAAAGGCTTCCTCCACACCTGCGGGGAGAAAAGAAAGACAAGAAGTAGCGCAAATGGATCCAACTTTCGCAAAAGTCGCACGTACCATCGCCGTGATGCAGGTCCACGTCCACGTAAAGAACTCTGTCGTATTTCTCCCTCAGCTTGAGGATTCCCAGAACGGCATCGTTGACGTAGCAGAAGCCCGACGCTTGGTCCCTGGAGTACGAGGAGGGAAGCGGCTGAGCGGAGAGTGGTCACATCGGGCCTTGGAAAAGCGACGCACGCTTACTTCTTGGCATGGTGCCACCCGCCGGTCCAGTTGATGGCCACGTGGCACGTCTGGTCCAGCAGGCACTTGGCGGCTGTGAGCGTACCGCCCGCTACTGCTGCTGCGTAGTCAAATATGCCCTCCACAATCGGACAGTCGTAACCTGGAGGAGAGTGAATGGATCGTGTGAATGGATGGGATTTCTGGGTAGCGCTGTCGAAAGTCACAACAATTCTCCTAACGTCTCCATGTTGACACTGTTCCTGTTTCTTGCCATCTTAATTCACTGCCCGTCAGAAGACAACTGCCTGTTTGTAATTATGACCCTGTTTAAGAAACATAGTCTCGCACTCCTTTGCAGTCACCAGCCAGGTTGTATTCCGAGCATCTCGTGCATACAAGTTTTAATTCAAGTGTATCCCTCAATTTCTCAAAGCGCTTGTCAGAGGTATTGAAGGCATGACCATAAAGAATAAAAAAGACAGAAATATATTTTTATACTGCACATATGCATGTATGATATAGTGCCGGCTCTCACCCAGGCCATAGTCAACCGAGTGCGGGTCATCGTTGTCCCCGTCCTGGCTTATTTTATGAAGATGTTCCAAGTAGAAATCTGAGTGGAATTGGGCCATTTCCTCTATGGTGGCCACCTGCGGCTTCACAATGCTGCAAAGAGAACAGAAGGGTAGTTTGCCAGCTGACACTTTATTAACTGTCTTCATGTCACTAACCTCATTTGATTTAGGAGTCCATAGGCTTCTATCAACGAGTGGACCATACTCGCCTACGAGATGGACAAAACTATTATCAATCTGCATCACCAAACATTGCACAATGAAAGGAGGGCATAGATCCAAACTCACCCGGTTCGGCACTTTGGATAAAGAATCACAGGTTTCAATGTATTCCTGGCTAAAAACATATGCGACCTTACGTTTAGTGGAGCTAGCATCATCACCGTCTCCTTCACAACTCATGCTGTGTGGATAAAAGGTGAAGAAAAGACTGAGGGGAAGGGTAAATATCAAAACAAAAACAGAGTGGAGAGCGAGCGGAAAGCCGGGCTCGCTTTTGGTGTTACACTGTACACGTTCCCCTGACAACATCGACCGTGTTTGTTTGTTTTTGCGTTTTCTCGAGACAAAAATATCTCAATAAAGAACAAGGTTTTAATAGTGGCATGAGAGGCATTTATTCAATAGAACACTTAATTTTTAAACAATCAATAGGCAGAGTGTAACAAGAAATTATCGTTTCAAAACTACGTGCTGGTCGGACGTTTAAAAAAAGAAGGACTCGATTGGGCGTATGGCAAGCTGGGACTTTTTGTAGTTTTTTACTAGCTTTTTTTTTTACCTGCAGATATAACCCCTCCCCGCCCACAACAAAAATCATTTTCATACATTTTACATTTGACATTGACGGCCAGTGTGTATTCTGGGCTCACTTATCGCTGTATTTTATACATCTTGCCACAAAAAGCTCGGGAGGTCATTTCCCTCACTTTCGTCCTTGTAGCGGTAGAAGGCGCAAAAGGTTTTAACATCCCATTAGCAGCGACGGTTAATTTTTCATGTATCCGTTTGATTTTCCTCTGCAATTATTTCGAGACCACATATGCAATACCATCAACGTAAATAACTGAACGCAGCCGTGGTGGTTTTACTTTGAAGGTAAAACCTAGCGCTCATTGGTTTACATTTACTTTGAAAGTACATACGCCATATCCGCTTATCCCTGTCTCCTGACCGCTAGCTTACTACGAGTCTCCCGAATGGCTTGCTGTTGGTCCGAAGTTGCCCGTCTTTTCCTTCTCTCTTTCTGAGCACCAAGAGAACCAATGAGTTTTGTGCGGGTCCGTTAACAAGTTTGTCAAGTGTTTACGAGTGCGAGGCCCACAAAGCTTGTCGCCATGAGGAGCAGGAGCAACTCGGGCGTAAAACTGGACAACTATGCCCGGATCGTGCAGCAAACCATCCTGCAGCACCAAGTGAGTGTTTCAAACGTTGTAGTATCGCAGTAATAAACTTAAATAACAGCCACTCCTCCCCTCATGACATTACCTACACAAATGGGAAGTAAAAATGCGGTTGCGCAATTCTGTTCGTGTTGCGAGTATTGACCTAAATGATAGTTTACACCTTCTTCACACATAATCACGAACCTGCACCGACAGGTGTTAAACATGCAAACGTTTGGCCAAAATGGTCCGCTAAAATGTTGAAGCTATGCGAGACAAAAAAAACTTCCATGCTCAAAGGATTTGCACTTGCGGAGAAAATGTCAGGCTTGCAGCCAGTGTTCTTCAATATGCTGAAGGAGTTGCCAAGTAAGCTTTCTCCCACAATATACTCATGAAAGAGCAGATTTGTGTTTACTCATTTGCTCTTTATAATCCCTGAAGCAAAAAAAATAGAGCAGGCATGCAATGAGATGTCAGTCCCTCTCACACAATGTGAAACCATTTTAATTTACTAAAACACACTTAACCTTCTTACAAAATATTCCATAGGCCCTGTTTTCACTCTCATTCGCATAGTTTCCAAATAATACGCTCTCTTAAAGCTGTTTGTCACTCCCAGTTAAAGTATTACTGTTAAACTGGCACATAAACAAAAGAAAAGAGAATTAACCAAAAAAAAACCCCAAAATGTTCAACCAAATCATTTTGGTTGAAGCAGTCTGCTTGCTTTACGCTAACATATGCGAAACGACAGGATGGATTAAAAAGATTTGAGTTTGCATTTGTAGGTCCGAAATGTAAAATTAATGTTGGCAAGCAGTTAATAAAAAATAAATAAAAATCTCTGTTATAGCGAGTCAACACTTGTAATGTGCTTTATTTGGGGGCTGAAGAGACAATATATCAGTATTGCGTGCTCCACAGAACCCCGTCACGGGCCTTCTGCCCGGAAGCAGCGACCAGCCCGACGCTTGGGTCCGAGACAACGTTTACAGCATCGTGTCTGTGTGGGCGCTCAGCCTGGCCTACAGGAAGAACGCCGACAGGGATGAAGACAAGGCTAAGGCCTACGAACTAGAACAGGTGGGTGGAAATAAGAAAGTAGACATTTCTTGCTAACTGTGCTTCATTCATTTTTTTCAGCTGTCCGTACCGCGGTGCCTTGAGATCCAAGTGGCCTGACTTACGAGTTTTTCGACAAAAGGAGCCATTTAGTCCGATTTTTTTTTTTTTAACTTGGACTTGCAAGCGTAAAAAGAAGTCGACTCTTTTTGCGCGGAATTAGTACTTTTACCAGAGTATTTTTTTATTTATCTGTCCTTCTACTAAAGTGCTGAGTGTGAAAACTGTTGCCACCTCTACTTGTGCATGTCGTTGCTGACCATGTCCTTCCGCCCGTCCGTCCATGCGTCTCCGCAGAGCGTGGTGAAGCTGATGAGAGGCGTCCTGCAGTGCATTATGCGGCAGGTATGTGGCGACACCTCCGTGCAGACGGCACCACTATGAGCTCATTTTGTCTGACGCATTTTCTTGTCTGGTCTGGCTTTGGAATCTTTCCTTACTTGCAGCTGGACAAAGTGGAGAAGTTCAAGTACAGCCGCAGTATGTCCGACTCTCTCCACGCCAAGTATAACACCGGGACTTGCGCCACCGTAGTCGGCGACAACCAGTGGGGGCACCTGCAGGTGGACGCCACCTCGCTCTTCCTGCTCTTCCTGGCTCAGATGACGGCATCCGGTATGAGCGCTCTTCCTGGTTTTTGAAATGTAAATTACATCATAACTTCTCCTCAGCTGCCGGTTAACCTGGCCGATCGTCGACCCACTTTTCTCCAGATTGTCACTACGTTTCTCCATTTTCTGTTATCTCTTCTATTATTTTCTTCTCTTTTCCTTCTTACCGCTATTTTTTATTTTTCTTCTTCGTGCTACCGCTATTTTTATTTTTATTCTTCATGACAGGGGTTCCCTTTGGCCTGGGGAGTCAAGTTCAGCATTCGCTTCATTGCTATCTGGCGCCATCTAGTGTCGTGAATGGGCATAATGTCTTGACCCCAAATATAAGACTACGGCCACTTTTTCAGTCTTATTTCAATGCATAAAACACAGTCTTATATTCGGGCCAATACGGTTGCTTACGTTGCTTGATTTGAAGAATACGGCAGCACATTTGCAAGAGCTTTTTTTTTACCCCGGTACATTTAGCTTCTTCGAGCCTTGCAAATGATCAAATGTTTCTTTGTGTGCCAGGTCTTCATATTGTCTACACCCAGGATGAAGTGGACGTGGTGCAGAATCTCATGTTCTACATCGAGGCGGCTTACAAAGTGGCAGTGAGTGTTTTATTTATTTATTTATTTATTTTTGCTTCGTTTGTTTAAATCCACCTTCCGAGTGCCTCACCCGAGTCCCCCAATGGGCTGTTCACAGGATTACGGGATGTGGGAAAGAGGGGATAAAACCAACCAGGGCATCACTGAGATCAACGCAAGCTCCATCGGCATGGCCAAGGTAGGTCATCGAGAAGCGCCAGCGAGCACTCATGGGGGTGTCCGATCGCTCCTGTGACCTTTTCGCCGATCTTTAAACGACCTCCATGCTAGAGAGCAAATTAGGACGTCCCATCGCTATTAGTCAACGGACTCCCATTGACGGGAGAAAAAAAGAAAAAGAAAAAGAAAGTACCTATCCAAGTCAACATGGTCCGAATTCTAGGTACTAATGGTTGTAAGATTGCACTGACCTTGCAATCATGATGTGGAGCCGCACCGTGAGCGAGGTTTGTCGCCTTGTGGCGATCGGGGAGGGATCAGGTTCCCCGTGTCTTCCAAGAATGGCTTCCTACTCTGAAATAACACACACACACACACACACACACACACACACACACACACACACACACACACACACAAATGTGCAGTGGCTAAATTAAGACGCGGGGAATCAGGCTTCACGGCGGAATGTAATTAGCACAAAAACATAGCTGCGAGCAGCGGGTTTGCTACCTGCGCCTTCAGTGAGGAATTAAAAGCACCACAGTCGCGTTGCAATTATAAAACAAACAAACAAACAAACAAACAAAAACACCAATACTATACAAAAACACAACTAGCCATGCACATAATGTGGAGCTGTTGAATGTCAGTGCTTCGTAAAATAGCAAAAACATGTGACAAAATTCTATTAAATACATGATGTATCCAAAAGGTGGATGAACCTTTCGGCACGAATGGTGCCTTAACAGATGAGTAAGTTCCTCATGGCATTGGCACTAACGCAGGCCAATACCAAGGCCAAAGTAAATGTAAGTTGGTGCTTCGAATCAGGAATCATAAACATTCAGCTTCACGAATTCCATCCAATTCCAGGCAGCTCTGGAGGCTCTGGACGATCTCAATCTCTTTGGAGCCAAAGGTGGACCCGGATCGGTGGTCCACGCCCTCGCTGACGACATCCAGCACTGTCAGGTACTGTTTGGTCAGTGGTAGTGCTTCCTCTGGTGGCACGCAAAAGAATTACAGAATCATGACGTTCAATTTGTGCATAATGTTAAAGTGGCTGACACTATTTTGTTCAATCCAGTCCGGGACATTTGTTCAGTACAGTTCAGTACAGTTGCATTTAACTTTTTGCATGTAATCTTTTTCAACACTTTGTTTTCAATGAACTGATTGCCGAAACTTGGTGTTTGGTTTGAGAGGCACTGTGTGAAACTACGTTCTCCGTTCTTCTCTTCGTTAGTCCATCCTGACCTCCATGCTTCCCAGAGCTTCCGTCTCCAAAGAGGTGGATGCCGGGGTCCTGGCCATCATCTCCTATCCCGCCTTTGCCGTGGAGGACATCAACATCGTCAACGTGACCAAGGAGGAGATCATCTCCAAGCTGCAGGTGCTCACATCTGGATCTCCCTTGTGGTTCAGTCATAAAGCTGCGGGGCAGACCCCCCATCCCCCCCCCCCCCCCCAAAAAAAAAAAGCTCCTCAGTGACTATTCTGTCTGTGTGTGTGCGTTCAGGGTCGTTACGGCTGCTGCAGGTTCCTCCGAGACGGACACAAAACTCCCAAAGAGGTTCACGACGGGAAGCCAAGAGCGGGAGGTAATCTGATGGAGTCGACGCGTCTGATTGTTGCCGTCTTCCCCCCCCCCCCTCCCCCCCGCCCTCAGGATCCCAACCGTCTGTATTACGAGTCGGCTGAGCTCAAGTTATTTGAGAACATTGAGTGCGAGTGGCCTCTCTTCTGGACATACTTCATCCTGGATGGAATTTTCATCAACAGCCCTGAGCAGGTACAGCGCCATCTCGCCTCAGGAATTGCACAACAGATATCTCGGCGTCGGTGCATATCACTCACTTGTCAAGTACCGTAATTTCCGGACTATAGAGCGCACCCGATTATAAGCCGCACCACTAAATTTTTAAAGGAAAACATTTTTTTGTCCACACATAAGCCGCACCTGTCTATAAGCCGCAGGTGCCCATATTGTAACATGAGATATTTACAAAGAAGGACGGTACACAGGCGACCGTTAGAAAAGTCTTTATATAGGCCGCTTCATTAAATAAGCCGCAGAGTTGAAAGCGCGTGACAAAAGTCGCGGCTTATAGTCCGGAAATTACGGTACATTGTTCGCTTTGTGCAACTCATATTTCACATACAGCGATGGCATCGTTTCGGGTTTTTTTTTGTTTTTTTTTTCCTCTAAATGATCACTCAGAAGATTCTGCTTGTGCCCGCATGCAGGTGCAGGAGTACCAAGACGCTTTAGAGGGCATCTTGATCAAGCAAAAGGACGGAATCCGACTGCTGCCCGAGCTCTACAGCGTGCCGCCAGACAAGGTTGAAAAGTCTACTTTTTCTCGCCGCGAGCGAGATCAACTCCAGTCTGCCGCTTTGTTTTTCATTCCGTTTGTTTGGCAAACAGGTGGAGGAGGAGTACGTCAATCCTCACACAGTGGAGAGGATTCCCATGGGGAAGTGTCCCCTCAAGTGGGGACAGTCTCTTTACGTCCTGGGAAAGCTTTTATCCGAGGTCAATGTCACATTTATTTTTTTTTACCCCAAATAAGACATTCTGATCATGATAACGTGCCCCCGTCGGCCCCCCAGGGTTTTCTTGCACCCGGAGAGATCGATCCCCTGAACCGTCGCTTCTCCACCATCCCCAAGCCCGACGTGGTGGTGCAAGGTCAGCGCTTAGACGGAACCAGAACTGAAATAGCTTTTTAGACACAACCCGTCCAAGACACAGATACAGAACAGGAGTTGGCCAGGTCGCTTTTTACAGCACCCCATTTAAAAAACAAAACAAAACCCAAAACATTAGAGAGAGGGTAATGGAAAAAAACAACAACCCCTGACTGAGCTTGTATCAGGGTTAGGGTTAGGCAACATTACAGAGGGCAGCCTTCCTAGCCAGCAAAGTGCCACCACATCCCATTCTCCAGGTGCGCCATAATAGAAGGGAGAGCATATGGGGGAAACTAACAAAGGCGTTGATAGATCGCGTTGTGTATTGCATTTGTGTGATCACACGAGTGTGTACGTGTGAGTCTGTATGAAAGCGTGGAGCTGCCAATGTGGAGTAAAGTATTTTGACACAACAAATACGTTCAAACATACCCGCAAGTACGTTCAAACGTATTTGCCAGTTCAAATTTTTTTACTCCACATTGGCAGCTCTACGCTTCAGTCACTCATTTATACACTGAAGTCAGTGGTTTTAAAAGTGTGTGTGGGGGGGCTCCCTCTTGTGGTATGCAAAGGAATTGCTGCCCAAATAGAGTTCAGTCGTATTAGCTGCCAGATAAAATAGTGTTCAGTCAAACCTCGGTTTTCGTCCATAATCCGTTCCAGAAGGCTGTTCGAAAACCGAAATTGTTTGAAAACCGAAACCACGGTCTTTTTAAAGTAAAAATGTTTACTGAACACGTCTGCTCACAATGGAAAGCAACACGAGGAAGCGTCACTTCCTCGTCTACCCGAGGAAGTGTCACTTCCTGGTGTAAGGAAGGCGAGAGGAGTCAAGTGATGCATTCAAGTGCACTCAGTTTGTTCGAGAACCGAAATTTTTCGTCATCCGAGGCAAAAAAACCCGAATTGGTTGAGAACCGAGACGTTCGAAAACCGAGGTTTGACTATATTGGACCGGATCTCACCACGAGCCTTGACTTGACAGTTTCTAACATGAATCTCCTTGCTCCCACTCTGTGCTGGCAGTGTCGGTCCTGGCTGAGACGGAGGAGATTAAACAGCTGCTGCTGAAGCACGGCATCAACGTGGAGACGGTGGCCGACATCCATCCCATTCACGTGCAGCCTTCCAGAGTGCTCAGCCACATCTACGCCCGACTCGGTACGCCTCTGCAAAAATCCGTGGAATGACGAAAAGAGCGGTTGGTATCTCAACGCCGATGTGCTTCAGGTCGGAACCCCAGACTGGGTTTGACGGGACGGCCCTACAGGAGGATCGGAGAGCTGGGAACCTCCAAATTCTACATCATCAGGAACAGCATTTTCTCATTCACTCCTCAGGTGAGTGGGTGAGTGTATTTTGGAAATTCACGTTCTTCCCTTGTGCTAAATGACTTTAAAAAAAAAAAGCATTATCATATGACTACAGTGAAACTCCTCTACAACGAAACCTACATGGGTGAAAATACCCCCTAGTGTGAAAAAATGCATTAACACTATTCCCACTTTCCTGCCGCCCATACAACGAAATAAAACCCCTGTTGCGTTATACGAAATCTTTTTCTCAGCTCTTGCCTCGCGACGAGATTCACTTCTACAAAGTCTAACCCGACAGCGACCTCTACTGCTTCGTTCGGAAACGGCAACAGCAACCACCACACTGGTTCACACATGCGCAGTAGTCCAGGAAGTATTTGTTATTGTTCGTTTCAAACGCAGCAATAGCGTTGCATTGCTAAAATGGCTACAAAACAGACCTTTGGATGTCAAGCAGCTAAGACAAGAAGAGCTCTGACGCTGGAAGAGAGAGTAAAAGTGATCAAAATGAAAGACGGAGGAAGCAAAATAAAAGACATTATCCAAGAAATTGATGTAAGTGAAAGTGAATGCTGATCGTAAATTTCGCAATTTCTTTCCCTTTTTTTTTCTACACTGACTATATGAAGTGCCAAATAAGTGTATGCTCATACTAATGCACTACTCGAATAAAAATAAAGAGTACACATACGTTTGTGTGTGCGTGTACACATACGTTTGTGTGTGGGTGTGTGTGCGTGTGTTTACATCTGAGATCAAATTTGCTACAGTGAAAAACCCCCTGTTGTGAAAAATGTCTTTTTTCACAACAGTTGTAGAGGAGTTTCACTGTATGACTATTCTTAACTTTTTTTCCCTCTCCTAAATAATAATTATACAACGTCAGTTTTCTGAAAAATAGGTAATGTTTGCGTATGGATTATGAAGGGGTCCTTCCCCTAAAAATCTGATCAAGTGGTTTGCACGTGCGCTTTCCAGTTCTGAGGTTCCATTGCGTTGCGTGAAATGAAGGGGGAGAAATGCTGCAAAGGTTTCAACAATAACGTCATGCCGTCATTCCGCAGTTTCTAGACCACCAGCAGTTCTACCTGGCCCTGGACAACAAAATGATCGTGGAGATGCTGAGGACGGAAATTTCCTACTTGTCGTCCAGATGGAGGATGACGGGAAGACCCACCGTCACCTTCCCATCTCGCAGACGATGCTGAGTGAGCTCGCGGAGACGCCGACGCATGTTTTTTTTTTTTTCCTCACACACCACCTCGCGGTTCTAAGGTCGATCCTCCCAACGCCTTACAGCCGAAGACCACAGCAACCTGGATCCTGCTGTGCTCGCCACCCTGAAGAAACTACAGGACGGCTACTACGGCGGAGCGAGGTCAGTCAAGCCGCGGCCGCGCTGAGTCCATCTCCACCACTGTTATATAAAACGCTGTGGCTCTTCCTCCCCCCGCCCCTCTCCAGGATCCAGACGGGAAAGCTGTCGGAATTCTTGACCACTTCGTGTTTCGCTCACCTCAGCTTCTTGGATGGTAAGGCCTCGGGCAGCACGGGCATCTGTGCCGAGGACGAGTTGGCTGACGCTGACGGCGAGGGATACGTGCATGAGTTGGGCTGTGACGACGGTAAGCAAACGGGCAGAGGAGACAGAGGACGAATGGACGACGGGTTGTCTCCTTGTCTTTCCACCGGATTTCTCCCGCTTCTTCCGGTCATTTTTTTTCCATCACTCCAAATAGATCATATCAAACTGTACCCTGACCCCATGCCCTCTCTCCACCTCAAGATGACTTACTCTTCATGGCAGCAAACGCAAGAGGCCTTTGCATTGCTTTGCTTTCACGGTGGGCTAGTCCAGGGATTCTCAAACTGAGGTCTGCGTGATAACATTTGTAATAAATGAATCATTTAAAAAAGTGGGCATACCAACAGTACATATGGGGACTGGCGCACCAATGAAACAAACATAAATCAATTACTTCTCCCTACTTTAAAAACGTTGACACAATCCTGACGCATATCACATGACCCCCAAATGAAAGCCGTTTTCTCAGAGGCGAGGCGCTGTTTTTTTTTCTGAGAATATAGACTCTTTTTTGGTGTACAGTAATCCCTCGTTTATTGTTTATAGTACTGTATATGTTGCTCTATGTGACTCGCTGTTGTTTTGCTGATTTTCACTGCCTCTCTCGGACCTCTTGCGGACTTTTTGCAGCATTTTTGCTTTTTTTTTTTTTTTTAACTCATTCAATACCAGTCAATTCTGAACCAAGTCTGAAAAGACGTTTAAACCCGTCTTCCAGCACCCCCCGCGACCCTGGGAGGATGAAGCGGTTCGGTTAATGATTATGTCTGAAAAAAATCCGCGATGCACTGAGGTCGCGATAAACGAACCGCGAAATGGCGAGCGATCACTGTATATGAAAAAAGGCAACGTTTTAATTTCCATGGCATTTACGGGATACTCATGGTCGCTATGTTTAATTGGGGTTTAGGACTCCTTCAGGGGGGGAAAAAAAAATACTCCCTTGATCCAAAATGTTTGAGAAACCCTCGGCTAGCGTTTTGCACATATGCTTAACAGATTTGAGGTTCCAAATTGGAATCCGGCGTTCAGACTTTCTGTGTGGAGTTGCTCGCATACCCCCCCCCCCCTCCCTCAGTCCCAAAAACATGCATGTTCGCTTCTTTGAAAAATTGTCCCGAAAGTGTGAATGCCTGTTTGTCTGCTGATGCCACCCACATGTCAGTGCTTCAGTGTTAACACTTGATTGGCGACGGCTGATAGGAACTTGAGTTTAAAAAAACCAACAAAAAAACAGATAAGCGACAGCACCCACCTCCTCCCTCCCACAGAGGCCGACGATCTGGCTCAGTACCTGGACCACCTCTTGGCCCACGCGGCCGACAAGAAGTCCAAAGCGCAGGTAGGAGGCCTGGGCAAGTTCAAGGCGGCCGCCACCAAAACCAAAGAGATGGTGAGCCTGAAGAACAAGGCCCAGGGCCTCAACGTGCAAGGTGGGCGCAACCGCAGAACTTGTCATCTGAAGCCGCTTTCAGAGAAAACCATCATTCCTCTTTCCCCACGCATTCTAGAGGTCAACATGTACCTGCCCAATAAGCTGTTCCGCTCACATCAGCCGTCCCTCAACCTGAACCTTCCGGACTCTTCCGCACTGCCAGACAATCGGGTGAGTCTTGACTTGAGCTCAACTGAAACAAATCGCCGCTCCTGCCCACTACATTGATGTCAGAGATCCAATTTCGCTTACTTGATCCGAGGTGCTTGTCGAATGGATGCCTCGGCACCACGAAGGTCCGGAAACGTTTGGGTTGTGATGTTTCAGGTCCCAGAAGTGACGGTGACACCCGAGAGCGGCGTGCCGCGCGACGCCGGCGGAGCCGTGGATTACGACGCTCTGGCGCGCCTCCTGAAAGACACGCAAAATCTGCAAGACCAAGCCGACATCCTCTATATCCTCTTCATGGACAAGTGAGCTTCGCGTCAAATGGCACCGCCTTGACTTACGAGTGCTCCAACTCACCAGAGTCTCGAGTTTCTAGCCACTTTCTTTTGTTATTGCCACTCCTACTTGACGTTTTCCTGGAAACGATTTCACCAAACCACATGCTAACGCAATGCTAAATGCCATAGACGATTAAACAGCCTCCAACTGATCTTTTCATAACCAAAATTTGGTTTAGTTGCGAGAGACGCTCAGAAGGAGCAGCACAAAGGTAGTTACTGTACGTCATGACAAAAAAAAAACTAAGCTAAAAATGACATGACTCGCTGACTTTAGCGTCAAAAGGTTGCGACTTTTAAAGTGCCATTTTTCTGAAGAGTGTTCTCGAGCTACTTCGCGGTTCGGCACACGAGCGCAACAAAACATCTGCTTAATAACGACGTTAAATTTTTTTCTTTTTAGTTTGAAATGGCTTACCTTAACCCAGAATCCCATGTCGCAATTAAGGCAAAGGTGTTAATGTCCCTTTTGCTCCTGTAAATCCTTGTTGTGGGAAGCAAAAACTCAATGCCCTGACTACAATTCTTTTTTGAAAAAAAAAGTCAAATCTGTCCTTGATGGAAATTCACAATTCACCGAGGGAACAGTGCATATGTAGTAATTGTTATGGAGTGCGTAATTTTTCTTTAAAAGGCATGTTCCAAATTCGGGGGATCGCAAAGAATGCATTCATTTGCATTCATTGGGAAAAATGGATTTACGAAAGTAAAGGCGGCACCGTCCTGGCGTCTTTCTACGTACGTATCACAGACGCGCTCATCGGCTCCTTGTAACCGACGCAGGGGCATGGACTGGGACACCGGCCTGCACGGCACAGGCCCGACGGTGCGGTCGCTGCTCGGCGACCTGTACGAGAAGGCCGGCGAGCTGAAGCACTGGGGGATCATCAGGCTGATCTCCGGTATGCTGAGGAAGAAGGTGGAGGAGCTGGATTCGGTACGCATTGGGGGGGGGAGGGATTCCCACAAACACTGAAAGCTGTATGGTGTCTTATTTTGGGTCGAACTAAAACTCCTCAACTCACTTCAACATAGATAGGTCGTTGGCACCACCGAGTAAATAACCTACAATAGGTCGTAAAAAGAAATCATATGAATATGCGAACTCCCCCACCCACAGGCCTGCTCCGATTTGCTGGCCCACCAGAAGCACCTGACCGTGGGTCTGCCCCCGGAGCCCCGAGAGAAGACCATCACGGCCCCCATCCCCCTGGACCAACTGGCATCCATCATTGACGAGGCCAGCGACAACAACATCAGCGTGGCCATTCTCACCCAGGTGAGTTTACATCCAGACACCCCCCCCTCTGCCCCCACCCGTCTTCCTCCCATCCCCTCCTTCACCCAGGGCCTCTTCCCCCTCAGGAGATCATGGTGTACCTGGCCATGAGCATCAGGACGCAGCCCAACCTGTTCAGCGAGATGTTCCGTCTCCGCATCGGGCTCATCATCCAGGTCATGGCCACGGAGCTGGCCCAGTCACTCAACTGCTCCGGTACCTCGCTTTACATTTTGCCCTGCTGTCAAGCTTTTTACACCAAGTGCCACCTAAAAAAAAAAATTATTACAAAAAAAAATCTTAACTCTGCTAGTACAGTGAAACTCCTCTACAACGAAATCATGTTTGCAGCAAGAAGTTTTTCACAACAGGGGTTTTTCACTGGAGCAAATTTGATCTCAGATGTAAACACACGCACACACACACACAAACGTATGTGTACACGCACACACAAACGTATGTACTCTTTATTTTTATTCCAATAGTGCATAAGAATGAGCATACACTTATTTGACACTTCATATAGTCAGTGTAGAAAGAAAAAAAGGGAAAGAAATTGCGAAATGTACGATCAGCATTCACTTTCACTTCCATCAATTTCTTGGATAATGTATTTTATTTTGCTTCCTCAGTCTTTCATTTTGATCACTTTTACACTCTCTTCCAGTGTCAGAGCTCTTCTTGTCTTAGCTGATTGACATCCAAAGGTCCGTTTTGTAGCCATTTTAGCAATGCAACGTTCTTGCTGCGTCTGAAACTAACAATAACAAATACTTCCTGGACTACTGCGCATGGGTAAACCAGTGTGGTTGTTGCTGTTGCCGTTTCCGAACGAAGCAGCAGAGGTTGCTGTTGGATTAGACTTCCTTGTAGTGAATCTCGTCGCGAGGCAAGAGCGGAGAAAAAGATTTTCTATAACGCAACAGGGTTTTTTTTCATTGTATGGGGAGCAAGAAAGTGGGAATGGTGTTAATGCATGAAGATTTTTTCACACTAGGGGGTATTTTCTCCCATGTAGGTTTCATTGTAGAGGAGTTTCACTGTAGCACACAAAAGGACCAACATTCCAAAAAAAAGTACCACAGTAGGCCCAATTGTTGATCAAATACGAGGCCTTCCGTGACCGCGTGTGCGTTTAGGCGAGGACGCCACGGAAAGCCTGATGAGTCTCAGCCCCTCGGAGCTGAAGAACCTCCTGTACCACATCCTGAGCGGGAAGGAGTTCGGCGTGGAGCGCAGCGGTGAGCTTGCCCGGCACCTGGGCTTCAAGTGCGGTCCGGCGCGTTAGCCTCACTCTTGCCCGTGTTTTGTCGTCACGCAGTGAGAGACGCGGACAGCGGCGTCGGCGCTGCCATCTCCATCCATCACCTCGGCAACGTGGGCGCCACCAAGAGCGAGAGGGCGGGAATAAGCAAGCTTAAGAGTGACATGAAGATGGTAGGAAGCAAACCTCAGCGCCGGTGTTAGCATTTTGCCACTAGCATTGGCATGTCCACTCAGACTAATTACAGTGGTACCTCTACTTACGAACGTCTCTTCATCCGAAATTTTCAAGTTACGAAACCCCTCAACAGGAAAATATTGGCTCTTGTTACGAAAGAAATTTCAAGTTATGAAAGGTGAAAATACAGTACGGGCTGCTACTCGCAGCTCCGAGTTTCCTGAACGCAACATACTTCTAGCTGCTCTGCCATTGGCTATTACCAAACATCTTCCTGGCATCCCATTGGCTAAGCGGGACCTCTACCTTTTGTGTCTATGTGTGTAGATCGATAAATAGATGGATATGTGTCCATGCAGCGTCATTGTCATTCGTCCTTCGGGTCATGAGGCGTTCCGTTAGTTTTACGTAAATGTGAATCACCCAGAAAAAGTGTTCACCAGTCGGGCAATCGCTCACTATGCTGATGTTTGCCTTGGACGTTTTCAAAGGATTGTTAAAAGCCAACAACCTTGAATCGGTTCTTTACAAAACGCCAGGCAAAAACCACTTCTGAGAGAGAACATGAACTACAGAGGGCAAAAAAACGATAAGGACCCAGTTAAGTTAAATGAGCATTTTTATTCTTTACTCTCTTCTTTGTTTTTTACATTGTGTACAACTCTCATTTATTGTGCAATAATCTAATTCTAACATGCATTTGTTACATATTTTGATGCATTTTTCTGCTTTAGAAAACCTTTATGTCTGAACTTTGGGCGGGCTTGGAACGGATTAGGGCATTTACATGGAAAACGCGTCTCGACCTACAAAATTTTGTACTTGAGAAATTTCTTCCAGAACCAATTAATTTCGTAAGTAGAGGTACCACTGTACTTTGGTGCCTTGACTTAACAGCCGAGTGGTGGAACAATTCAAGCTAAGGTATTATTATGATGACCCTCAAAGTGCGATTTTTTTTTTTTTTAAGCAGTCGCATCTTGGAATTAGTCATTCAGCTGACTTTCTTGAAGCTAAAATAACCTTTGGGGCTGGGCTTGTAGCGCCACCTGTTACTTTGTCAAGCCTGTGGACAAATACTCGTGTGAATGCTCAACAGTAGTCAAAAGATTCTTTCAGGATGTTCGGAATGACTTCCAACATTCCACAGGGTTCCCACGGGTCCTTAAAGCTCATACAAATCCATAAAAAAATAAGTTGTAAAATTATGTTCTTAATTGTCCTTAATTTTCAGGGAAAGCTTCTAAAAGTCAATAAAAATCCTTAAAAAATTATTATTAGTTTTACATTTTATACATTAATTTTTTTCTTAGTGTACTTTATTTGAAAATGAATTTAAGTTTTTTTTCATTCAAGGAAAATTTGACATACAGTATGTCAAATAAAGGGTTAGCTGATTGCCCCTAAAAATATAGATGTGCCCTTCCTTTGGCAGCAATGATTTGAACACCAGCTCAGTGATGTGCTGCTTTCTGTTCAGCCCGCATATTGCTGAGCGGGCATTAAATCCACCGTGAATCCCCTGCTGAATGGAGAAAAAGTCCTTAAAAAATTGCTAAAATAGCCCTCAAAAGTCCTTAAAAGGTCCATAAATAAGAAGCAAGAGGAAGAGTGGGAACCCTGTTCCAAAACATTCCACACTTTTCACAACGGCACTGAAATTCACCGTCTCACCTCCTCCTTTCCACCTCTCTTGACCGATCCGACGCGGTCCACATCCGCTGGCGTACATATCAAGAACTCAGTTGCGTCCGCCCCATCTTGAGTTGAGCTTCAGCTTTTCAGCCCTCTCACTTGTTTTCTTTGCAGCTGGAACACCGCAAGTCTCTGAGGGGGCCCACTCAGGTGATGATGTTCCTCTCGGGTGCTAATTCACCATCTTTCATTGGGGGTCGAGGCATCAGAGAAACGGGCTCTGTCAAATAATTCCCCGCATGGAAATGATTGCGCCCCCCTGCACAGAAAACATTGCCGATTCAAGCGTTTTAATCAGCGCGATTCCTCGATCTCGCCGCGTTTTCTCTCACTTCCTTCTGATTGATGGCCAAGGATGGGGGAGAAGCATGTCATTTGTTGTTGTTTTTTTTTGCAGGCGGATCGCCGAGTGTCTTTGACAGACGCAGTCAAGGTGACCAGTCGGGGAGCGCAAAGTAACCGCTTGGTGGGCAAAAGTATTGGGACACATTCCGCCGACCCCCCCCCAAAAAAAGTCACAAGCGTGAGGGTCTTGTGTCAAAGTCGGAACTCCTTGAACAGAATTAACTCATTCACTCCCAAAGACGTTTTTAACCGTCTTTTCAGATCCAGAATTGGCTGGTACTGAATGAGTTAAAAGGCCCCCCCCTCCCCCATTTATCCATTGATGAATTGTCCCAAGACTTCGGTCCATGTGGCGTCGCAAGCGTAAAATTGGAGTCCCTAAAAATGTGTTTTCTCCCTCTCAGCCTGAGCAGAGTGCGACATCCCCTCGCAAGGTGATAAAATGCTCAGCAGCCGCCATTGCCGCCGCCACTGCCATTTCTTTTGCTCGCTTCCAACTACAGCTTTGCTCTCCTTACCGTTACGCCGGAAGAAACGATTGGTGGCATAAACATTTTTTTGATCGACGAAGCTCATTCTGACCTCGCCGGGCGAGGACATGCTTCCGCAGTGAGCTCCCTTCTGAAGGGAATATCCCGTCCTTGTTTTTGATTGTTCCAATAATGTGCGCGGTTTTTCGAGAAATGTTTGTAAGCATGTTAAAAAGGCGTTCAGGTGTGTTCAATCAAAGTCCGGCTCGTCACCTCCAACCGTCTCTGCGTGTGTCTTGCTTATTGGCATTGTGGATTTTACTCTGCTTCCTGCATTTTTTTTTTTTTTCATCAGAGCCTTCGGTCTCACTCCCTGGACATCAGCAACATCGATTCAGGGGTAAAAAAAAATAATTTAAAAAATCCTTGTCTCGTCGTTAGCCACACGTTGCTACGGAAAAGTTTTGGTGAGCGTCGAGGCTTAAGAGGCGGCTTTTTTTCTTACTCGGCTTCCTTGCTTGCTTGCTTTCCGCCGCCTCAGAGGTACAGACTTCCCTCCATCGAGTCGCTTGATATTCCGGAGAGCGCCGCGGTCGCCAAGGATACAAGACACGGGCAGTGGCTGCGCAGGAGGCGCCTGGACGGATCGCTCAACCGCGTCCCCGTCGGATTCTACCAGAAAGTCTGGAAGATTCTGCAGAAAGTGAGTGGGTGCGCTGATTCGAGCACATGCCAAGATTGTGTTACTTGACGTTTGCCGCCACCGCCGTAATTTGCTTGAAACTTTACGGTTAAGACTTGAGACTTACTCAGGACTTGCACTTATGCAGCGGATGGCTTGAAAGTGTCCCATGTTGTCTTTCAGTGTCACGGTCTGTCCATCGAGGGCTACGTCCTCCCGTCTTCTACCACCAGAGAGGTGAGTCCGTCGATAGCGGAAACATCTGAGGATTCTTTCAAATTCAGGCTGAGCCCAAACGTGTGTCTCCAAACACTTTTTGCGTACCGTACCGTATTGGCCCGAATATAAGACGGCCCTGATTATAAGACGACCCCCTCTTTTTCAAGACTCATGTTTGAAGAAAGGCTTTTTGAACACCAAATTCATTTTTATACAGAAAATAATTACAGTACACCTGAAACAAATGATTGTAACAATATATTTGAGAGAAAACGCATGTTATTTTGCCTCATTCAAATCTTAATATCTGAACATTTTTAAATATGTAAACTAAAGTGCAATCACATTCGTAAATGAATGGCTTTTGGTTTTTCGAAATGTAAATTACATCATAACTTCTCCTCAGCTGCCGGTTAACTTGGGCGATCTTCGACCCACTTTTCTCCAGATTGTCGCTACGTTTCACCATTTTCTGTTATCTCTTCTATTATTTTCTTCTCTTTTCCTTCTTACCGCAATTTTTTATTTTTCTTCTTCGTGCTACCGCTATTTTTATTTTTATTCTTATTCTTTGTGTCAGGGGTTCACTTTGGCCTGGAGAGTCAAGTTCAGCATTCGGTTCAATGATATCTGGCGCCATCTAGCGTCGTGAATGGGTATAATGTCTAGACCCCGAATACGTATAAGACGACCCCCACTTTTTCAGTCTTATTTCAATGCAAAAAACACCGTCTTATATTCGGGCCAATACAGTATTTATTTGCATCTTAATGTTCTTGATAATCTGAAATCAGGAAGTCTGAGCCGACTTTGTTTGTCCAGCCACCGCGGACCAAAACGGCTGCTCTGTGTTTTGGGGAGAAAATATGGAAAGATAAGGAAAAAGTGACATTATGATCACAAACTATGGTGATTTCACAAAATATTTTTCAGACAATTTGTGCTATTTACAAGAGAAACTTTACCTGTTTGAAAATCAAAAATAGAAGCAAAGAAAATCATTCATCCTCACCTGGCGCAAACGCCGGGAAAATCAGAACGGCGATGATGTCAGTGTTTTTGGGGCCGGGAGGACAAGATTTCAAATGCAGGATGTGGACAATCCCCAGATGACCCCCGGCGAGATCAAGTTTGCGCTCCACGTGGAGACGGTGCTAAACCGCGTCCCGCAGCCAGAGTACCGCCAGCTGCTGGTGGAGGCCATCTTGGTGCTCACCATGCTGGCTGACGTGGACATCCCCAGCATCGGCTCCATCGTCCACGCCGAGAAGATCGTACAGCTCGCCAACGACATGTTCTGCAAAGATCAGGTGGGGGGGGGGGGGGGGGGCTGTCCTCGCTCATCCTGGACGACACCATTAACCCCCCAACCTCACCCTCGCTCAACTTTTGCTCTCGTCCCTCCAGAGAGACCTGGGCGCAGAAGAGCACATGCTGGAGCGGGACCCGGCCACCGGAGTGTGCAAGCTGCTGTACGACAGCGCCCCCAGCGGGCGCTTTGGGAGCATGACCTACCTGACCAAGGCGGTGGCGGTGTACGTGCAGGACTTCCTGCCCAGCGGCTCGTGCGCTGTCCAGTGACGGAAAGCCAGTACATTTCAGCTTTTATTTATTTCAGAGCTCTTCAAGAAAGCTAAACAAGTGCCTTAAAGGACATGTTATGCTTTTTTTTTTTTCCCCCTCAGAAAAAAAAATATTGACAACTATTAATAATTAATAAAAGCTCCTTTAGGTCAAAGTTCACAACACATTTGACTGATATGTCCCCTTTAACTAAACTTGAAACAGCATGCGTTTATTATGCATGTGGAGGGGGGGGGGGGGGGTGTTGAGTGTCATAGGTTTCCATCAAATTTTTGGGGAGTCATGTGTTCATAACATATGGTTGATACCAGACATTGTTGCTGTACGATTGTAGAGTTGATTTCATTCGATTTTCGTGTAGTTGCCGTTTAATTTAATTAGTTTTGAGGCAATAAAATGAAAGTTGTTATGAGCACTTGCGTTTCCTGCCTTGACTAAATGTCTTGATCTACTGACGATTCGAAAAACCGGAGTGAGCTTCTGAAGCTAACTTGACAACCTGAACACGGTAAGGAGTCACACGAGGTCAAGGTGGATAGAAGCATAAGGATATCTTTATTCGTATTTGCTACAAGTCAGCATTCAAGATACACATATAGACATATTGGGAAGCGACAAGAAGCCTTCGACATTTACGGCGTACAAGTCAACTATTCCAAACGTGAGGCCGAGTGAACACTTAACGCTTCAATTCTATTGCTTTGAAAACGCAGCCTCGTCATCGTCGGATCGCTTCCTGGCCTTCAGCGCATTTGGAAATAAATATCAAATATATCGTATATTTGTTATTGCTAACATCAAAACCTAGCACACAGTAGAGATATAGTTCTCACTTTGACGGTGTTATTCTTGAAAAGTAAACCTGGACGGAAAAATAACAGTCTGGAGCAATTTTCAGGGATACTGGAGGGACATGCACGAGGATGGGATCGGAGGGCGGAGGGGAGCGAGCGTCAAACGAGAGGGTCATCACGCATGCATTCGGACATCAGTTTCCATTCTTATCGAGTTCACTCCGACGTCCGCGACTTCCGTCCGTGGGTACGAATGTGAGCTTCAGCATGCCGACACACATTCATCTGATGTCAGTTCAAAAGCGTTGCCAACCTTTCCGAGGGGGGGCCTATGGTGTCCTTTTTGTGTTCATGTTATCACAGACGAGTTCAGGTTCTATTTTTCCTCTTTTACGATGTCAAGTTTTAAATTTAACATTAGTTCTCGTCAATGGTATAAAATACGCATTCGATTTCATTTTTTTCTTGAGACCCCTCAAATTTCAGTTTGCTTGCACAATGCACAGCTCCAAAATGATTTTTTTTTTTTAAGTTTTGGGTTAGAAAGCATCCAAAACCAAAATTGTCGAGTCAAGAATGAAACCAATTTCAATCCAATAAATGACATTTAAAGAGTGTAACTTTCATGGGTTTGAATTGGCCAAAAGTGGACATGACACAGCCAAAAGGTCCAATTTGATGTTCATACTCTAATACGGACATACAGTGGTGCCTTGAGAAACAATACACTTTACCAAAAAACAAAAAAAATCCAAATATTCTTAGAAAAGAAGACGCGATAAGAACAACAGCTAAACCGTTTGTGTTCAAATATCCGTTGCTGCTGCTAATGCTAACGTTAGCATGTTGGTAGCTTTTTGCATCGTCTGTTAGCATTAAGCTAGCGGAAGGTAAAATGACGTTTTTTCAAATATGAAACTTGTAATTCTCGCTGCCATTAAAAAGCCTGAAGCCTCTTTTTGGGATGAATTGATCACTAGTTCCCAAAGTGCCGCTTTTGCAACTGAGTTTACTGTCACAACACAGCACTCAGATTCGATGTTTGCACTTGCGAGTCAAAGCAGAAAAAAAAGAAGAAAAAACGTCTGGATGACTGATCCCAGTCATATCTCAAGAGACCGCTGCATATTAAAGATAAACAAGCATTTGGAGAACTGAAATTGGAAATGACAAAATCCCGACAAAAATCCACACGCTTGGGGAACTCAAATTATATCTTCAGCTCAAATGTTCATTTTTGAAGAAGAAGAAGGAAAGAAATGAGTTGAACACAAATGGCCAGCACAGAGCCCAGAGGGTTAAATCTTGAAGCAACATCCAGTCCGTTGCTCTCGTGTGTGTTATGCAAGGATGCGATTCTGTCTTTTCATCTTTCCATCACATAACGCCCCCCCCCCCTTTTCCACCTCCTCCCTCGCCTTTTCCATCCATTCATCGTGCTCCACTGGCTGGCAGGCCCGAGGCTGAGCCAAGGCTCTGTCACATTATCCCGCCGCTGAGTGAATTACTCAGCCTCCATTAGGCTAACGAGAAAAGAGAGCGAGAAGGCCAAAGGGGTGCAGCAGCGAGAGCAAAGATGGATGCGGGACAGGGGGACAAGAGAGGGATGACGGATAACAGGAAGCGGGGAAGTGGATGGCGATTGATGGTGAAAGTTGAGAGCCACCAGAAACTAATCACCTACAGGCTGTCATGATTCCCGTTACCAGGCAGCATAACTGCAAAAAAAATAAAATGTCCGTTTCAAACACAGAGCTTGCTTTCAATCCCTACTACGGTTTTATTTATAGTGGACCTGAAGAGCTCCTTCACTAAAAATGTCTTCGTAGGTGATAGGGAAGTAGGGAATGATGACTGCGTTGAAAAATCATTCACTTTTTCCCAACTGCACTACATACGCATTCTTAAATAGTAGACTAATAAATGACATAATTGCTGCAGGACAAGTACAGCCTACAGGATCCGGAATAAATATTAAATAAGAATACATATTAACAAATGAACTGTAATAAGAGTGTGTGAAATCCCCAACTCACAATGCAACTACAATGAAACCCACAAACAGCAAAAATACGCAGTTATTGAAACAAAAACAAAAAGTTTTGTAGTTATATGTAGATGCCACAAGATGGCAGCAAAATATCTTTTTTCTATTAGACAAAGTGATGGCCTGACTATATGAAGGCATTTCCACAACATCCCGTGGCCCCAAGTTTACGCCAAAGCAAAACATGGCTTCGAGAACAAATAATGGGGGTATGGTTCACACACAACACACACACACACACACACACACACACACACACACACACACACAAATAATAAATTAAAAAAAATAAAAAAAAACAGGTACAAACTGATGACTTTGTAAATACATGGGATTCACTTTATATTGTTTTAATTTAAACTGCGTGTATTTTACAAAATGAATCCAAACTTGTACTTGATGTCCGTCCGTGTTTTCCGCAACAACTCATCCAGCAAACAAAAAGAATTAACAAAGAATATATTTGATTTCCTCAGTGGCATTGTTGCACAATGGCATCGTGGGCGCTTACATAGCGGATAACTTACACTCACTACACATTGCAACAGCACTACCAAATGGCCCAGTCACGACATAGGCCACTATATAGTGGATAGGGAGCGATTCCCGATCAAAATGGCTCACGTTGACGATGAAGGACAAAATTACTTGTTTCGATTTTACATCCACATTAACCAACACCAAAATAATCAAACCCTGATGTGTTGGGAGAAAAACAAAACAAAACAAAAACAGTGCGATATGACAGCAAAGAGACGAGCAAGTCAGGACATGCACCACAAGTCCCCTCCATAGCCATTCATTTCTCTCAGATGCAAAACACACACACGCGCACACACACACACACACACACACACACACACACACACATATACATGTAGTCAATAAATTAATTAGAATCATTCAAAAATAATAAATAGAGATGTACAGTGTTTGAGCATTCTATGTACTACTGTCAATAAAGTCGATAGCGGCTATGGAGGAAATAAGCTTGCCCACTCCCTCAGGACACTCTTGTGGTTTGAACCCGCCAGTGTCCCCTCCTGGGTACGCCCGCCCAACCCCACCCTCCACCCTCCCCCAAACCCCCCCCGGGAACCTCAGAGGTCGGTGCAGCGCTCCTGCTTGCTGTAATGGTCAAACTGGCTCTTCCAGTGCATCATGTAAGAGGACCAGCGGTGGAATTCCACTTTCCACTGGCGCTCGGCCTCATCGATGTTGTCTGGGGGAGGAAAAAGGCACAGACGCATGCGGTTAAATCGCCCTTTGTCTCGAGTATCCATGGTTCGGAGAACTGTGACGAGAAGCTGACGCGGGATACCCCCCGGCCCGCATTCGAGCCCCATTGCGATTTCCCGCCACCACTGCCATTTATTTACTCGCCAGGTCTTACCAGTGATGTTGAGGAGGCGTGGCAGGAAGTGGTTCCAGAAGGCGCACATCTGGTTCCTCAAACCCCTGTGGACCTTGACGGGCTCCGTGTTGAGCGCCACATATTTCTGCTCGGCGACGGTGAACTGAGGCCATCGCTTCCTGCTCTCCACCGTGCCGTCCACGTTCACGTTGGGATTGCTGCGCACCAACAAGAGGCACGGGATGGTGACCGGTTGATCCAATGGATGTGATAACAGATGACGGCGAATCTCACCCAGATCGCGCAAAGTTGGCCCAGTATCTCATGGTGCGGCGACTCAGCTTCTCCTCCTCCTGGGTGTAGTTGAATTTCTTCTCCAGGGGAAGGCCGAAGACAAACTCGATCTCGTAGCCGTGGATGACGCCCATCCACTCGGGCCAGGGCAGGTTGGACGCTCGGTGGTCGAACAGGTAGAGAAAGACCCCTGATTGCAGAGCATGGGATGAGAAAAAGGCTTGGAAGTGTGGATGGAAGACAGCTTGCCGTGGGACACAATAGTACTTTTTTTTTTTTTTTTTAGTTTGTTTGAAGCCCTACGGTGGCCGGCACTCATCCTAGGATTGCTTTGGGAAGGATGGATTTATGCGGCCATTGCATTGGACTAATTTGCCTTCAAGGTCAACATAAGTTAACCTTGAAGGCAAGCCTTCAGTTTTTCCACCTAGTGTCCGACTACTTTTTGCCGAGATGCCACAAGCTGGTGCCAAAGCAATATATCAATATTCTACACGAGGTGAGTTTTCCAGCAAATACTGTATTGGCCCGAATATAAGACGGCCCTGATTATAAGACGACCCCCTCTTTTTCTACACTCAAGTTTGAAAAAAAGACTTTTTGAACGCCAAAATTCATTTTTATACAGAAAATAATTACTGTACATCTGAAACAAATGATTATAACAATATATTTGAGAGAAAAAGCATCTTGAAGTTTACATCATAACTTCTCCTCAGCTGCCGGTTAACCTGGCCGATCTTCGACCCACTTTTCTCCAGATTGTCGCTATGTTTCTCCATTTTCTGTTATCTCTTCTATTATTTTCTTCTCTTTTCTTTATTACCGCTATTTTTTATTTTTCTTCTTCGTGCTACCGCTATTTTTATTTTTATTCTTTGTGACAGGGGTTCGCTTTGGCCTGGGGAGTCAAGTTCAGCATTCGCTTCAATGACATCTGGCGCCGGCGGCCCGGTAGTCCAGTGGTTAGCACGTCGGCTTCACAGTGCAGAGGTACCGGGTTCGAATCCAGCTCCGGCCTCCCTGTGTGGAGTTTGCATGTTCTCCCGGGCCTGCGTGGGTTTTCTCCTCCTCGTTCCCACGCATGCAGGCTGATTGTGCACTTAGAGTCCTAGGTGTGAGTGTGAGCGTGGATGGTTGTTCGTCTTTGTGTGCCCTGCGATTGGCTGGCAACCAATTCAGGGTGTCCCCCGCCTACTGCCCGAAGACAGCTGGGATTCTAGTGAGGATTAAGCGGTTCAATGACATCTGGCGCCATCTAGCGTTGTGAATGGGTATAATGTCTAGACCCCAAATATAAGACGACCCCCACTTTTTCAGTCTTATTTCAATGCATAAAACACTGTCTTATATTCGGGCCAATACGGTACTGGAGGATGGCTTCCAGAAAAGAATCCATGAATAAGCCAATTGGTGAATGGTGAAATGGAACGTATCCTCCATGCTGAACGGGAAGGGGGTTGAGCGTACCCGCGTTGGGCTTGAGAGCGTTGTGCTGAGCGAAGGCGCGAGCGAAGAAAGCCAGAGGGCAGATGACGTTGTGGTCGCCCACGATGTCGTCCAAGGCGTCGCGGTTCTTGGCGCCGTTGTTCTCGTCCATCCAGTCAGTGTACTGCAGCACCACCGCCTCCAGGCCGATGTCGTTAGCGTGCGGCACGCTCAGCTTGGCACCTTGCGGAGAGAGTCCACCGATCAGAGGCTGAGCACGAATTCGCTACAGACGGACGGCGGGTCCGTCCCGGGAGAGGCTCACCTTCCAGAAAGTCCCCCCTGGAGATGAGACTGTCGTTGTCCTTGCTGAAACCGGGCGCGCCGTACAACAGGAAGTAGGTGCCCTCATCCTGGTTGACTCCGAGAAGGACTTGAGTGTCCTTAAAGTTGCCCGCGTTGAGCATGGCCTCCGGCGTGTCGGGCACAAAGTCGCCGTCCACCACGGGGACGAACGAAAAGCGAAAGATGGACATCCAGGGGAGGACCTGCTCGGAAGATGGCACAAATGTGCTTGACAGACAAGTTCAACATGCGTAAAAATGGTGCCGCAAAACAGCTGACATTCTCCGATCGGCCTGAGTTGAGATGCACAATGACCGAAAAGTTGTGCCGTTTGTTTATTTTATACGTTTTGTCAATTCTTGCTCACTGCTGCTACCTGGAGGCAGTTAACTGCAACTGCCTTTGGTGGTGAACGGCGCGACTCTTGTCACCTTCAAGTCGAAGTACGGTACTTTCCGCACTAAAAGGCGCACCTAAAAGCCTTCCATTTTCTTCAAAGCTCACAGCATGCCTTAAAATCCGATACGCCTTAAGTATGGTTATTACGGTAATATGTCGACCCCCAAAATGGCTCCTTGCTAGAGACACGCTGACAACGCAGAGTTCAAACTTAAGGCGATCGGGTTACGCAGTTAAACACGGAAATAGAGCAGCGGCAAGAGAGTTCAACGTTATAACTTGCTGTTGGTTAAATGAACTGTGTCGCTGCTTTATTAAATACGTTTTACTGACATTTGATCGTTCTGTTGCAACGCCACTCAACAGCTAAGCTATGTTAGCTGTTGTCGTTTGTTCAACGCTTCTTTGATTGTGACTTGGGTTGCGTCGGCGCTGATTGGTTGAACCATGTGCGTACGTGCTCGCACTCTCCCGCGCACAGCATTTCCTTGATGGTAGCTCCATCTAGTGGATGCATTGTAGATTGCGTCTTATAGTGCGATGCGTCCAATAAATGAAAAAAATGACAAAAATAGGCTATTCATTCAAGGTGCGCCTCATAATCCAGGTGCGCCTTTTAGTGCGGAAAATACGGTAAATATCGTCCACTGTACGTAGTTACACTTCGTAATATTTGTAGAGTCACTATAGTCGGATTACGTGACTTCAAAAAAAGTAAGTCGTGACATTCGCCGTTACTGGAAAACGAGCACATATTGGAGTCAAGCGTTACGGGCATCGCTGGGCGATGACGGTCATTACCTGAAACTCCTGGTCAATGAGCTCCTGTGGCGTTTTAGTGCGCAGGCAGTCGACCAGCTCGGTGTCGTTCCCCCAGTTGCAGCCCACCAGTTTAGCTAGCTGCGTAGCCCGCCTGCGGGCCTCGGCCGGGCTGACGGTGGCCCAGGGAGTGTTGGGGACGCCGCTCTGGAGGATGGCCCTGGTGAAGACAGGCCGGCTATCCGGCGACAAGAGGTGGAATCCAACCGAGGCCCCGCCGGCGCTCTCCCCGAAGATGGTCACCTTTTTTTTCAAGCGGACAAACAAATCATTCACAGTAAGCCGAGATCCAGTCAAGCGTGCAGAGATGAAGAAAAAAACCCCCAACAAACCTGTTTGGGGTTTCCGCCGAAGAAGTGGATGTTGTCTTGGACCCACTGCAAGGCCATCCTCTGGTCCAGCAGGCCCACGTTGCCGGGAGCTTCAGACGAGCCGTCCAGAGCCAGGAAACCGAAAGCGCCAATGCGGTAGTTCATGGAGACCACGATGACCGTCTCCGTGTAAGCTAGGTAGCGGCCATCGTACACGTCCAGCGATGAAGAACCGCTGTAGAATCCTGCAAAAACAAACAAAAAAATACTTTGGCCGACTATACTGATGGAAAATGTAGACAGTCAGAAATTATTGTCTCACATGGTGGACAAAAAAAGTCGACACAACGCTGTTCAAATTTTTGTGATATTTAAAAAAAGAAAACGCCCAAGACCAAGAGATCGTGTCTTTGGACTTTTTCCTCAATAATGTGAACGCTGGCCAGTAAAACAACTGAGATAATTAGGTTGCACAAGTGTGCACACCCATTTTTAACCTGGGGATGTGGCTGAGTTCAAAATTAATCATTCAAAATCAAACTCATTAAACCTTAAAGTTCAGATGTTCGAGTAGGCTTTTCCTGACACGTTTTATTTCAGAACAGAAGTTTGACTGCTAATCCAAAACGTTTAAAATTCTAAGGTATCGGCTTCAGCCCACTGATGATACCGACAGCATGCTTTACTGTTTGGTAAGGTGTTCTTTTGGTGAGGAGCCAAAAGGTTTAAGTAAGGAGATTGTTGCCACATGGACGAAACAGCCAGTAGAGTGAAACTCCTCTACAACGAAATCATGTTTGCAGCAAGAAATGTTTCACAACAGGGGGTTTTTCACTGTAGCAAATTTGAAACAGGAAAGTGGGAATGGTGTTAATGCATGAAGATTTTTTCACACTAGGGGGTATTTTCACCCATGTAGATTTCGTTGTAGAGGAGTTTCACTGTACTTGCCAGAAATTCCTGCAGTTGCTTTTCAACAGCCTCCCTGAACTGTTGTCTTCTTGTCTTTTCATCAATTTTGACGAGACGTCCAGTTTTTGGTAATATAACTGTTGTGCCAGCAAATGGCAGGAAAAGAGAACATCAGAACTTTACTCAGGGCTTTTGTGTGCTGACACCCAATGTGAGTTTGATTTTAATTCACTCTGAATTCAGTCACATTCTCAGTTATAGGAGGGGTGTGGACAGTTGTGCAACTCATCACAATTTCTTGAGCGCTTTCTCAACAACCGCAGCTGTAATAAAAAGTGTTGCACAGATGCGCCAATATACCGTATTGGCCCGAATATAAGACGGTGTTTTTTACATTGAAATAAGACTGAAAAAGTGGGGGTCGTCTTATATTCGGGGTCTAGACGTTATACCCATTCACGACGCTAGATGGCGCCAGATATCATTGAAGCGAATGCTGAACTTGACTCCCCAGGCCAAAGTGAACCCCTGTCACGAAGAATAAAAATTAAAATAGCAGTAGCACGAAGAAGAAAAATAAAAAATAGCGATAAGAAAGAAAAGAGAAAAAAAATAATAGAAGAGATAACAGAAAATGGAGACACGTAGTGACAATCTCGAGAAAAGTGGGTCAAAGATCGGCCAGGTTAACCAGCAGCTGAGGAGAAGTTATGATGTAATTTACACTTAAGTTTACATATTTAAATGTTCAGATATTAAGATTTGAATGAGGCAAAATAACATGCTTTTTCTCTCAAATATATTGTTGTAATCATTTGTTTCAGATGTACTGTCATTATTTTCTGTATGAAAATTAATTTAGTGTTCAAAAAGTCTTTTTTCAAACTTGAGCCTTGAAAAGGAGGGGGTCGTCTTATAATCAGGGCCGTCTTACATTTGGGCCAATACGGTAATTTGAACAAGGGAATTGTGCGGTGTTGTCTGTGTCAGGTGGACTGAGGGGTGGGGTTGATATGTGCCGCAAGAATCGTACCTCCGCCGTAGATCCACACCATGACGGTGAGATTGTGAGGTCTGGGTGACGGCGGCACCCACACATTGAGGTAGAGGCAGTCCTCACTCATCTCCCTGTTGGGGTTCCACATCTCGCTGCCTGTGAAGCCGGGGAAGGTGGTGTCCACAAACTGGTAGCAGGCGTTGGGGTAGAAATGGGCGTCATACACGCCCGCCCAGTGACGCTTGGGCTCGGCCGGGCGGAAACGCCCCTTCCCGACGGGCGGCTCGGCAAAAGGGATGCCCAGGAAGGCCGTGACGTGACCCCGCTCCAGCACGGGCATGTGGATGCCCCGCACTCGGCCCGCTTGGGTCATGACGGTGAGGTCCGCCTCACTCTGGGAGGATGTGCTCGGAACCGGAAGGGAGAAGAGGACGAGCGGGAACAAGAGAAGGATGGCGGTCTGCATGACGGCGAGCGAGACGCCAAACACGGGAGGGCGGAGGGGCTCGTGGCTCTGTTTTCCCGTAGAACTGCAGACGGACACGGGAGGAGACGGGGTAAGTGGATTACCGCAGCGATGAAGAACAGATCCAAAGTGGAAGAATAAATCAGATGAGGGCATAAAAACAAGGACATCTGGAAGGCTCTTCAAGGAACTTGAGCTTGGGGTAGGAGACGGTTAGACGAAGACGACGTGACGGCAAAAACAAGGACGAGGGAGGTCGATTCTGACTGACTAAACCTTGGTTCGCCAACATGGATCAAATACAGTCAAACCTCGGTTTTCAAATGTCTCTGTTCTCGACCAATTCGGTTTTCGACCAAAAATTTAGAGTTTTTTATGCCTCGGATGACGAACAAATTTCGGTTCTCGAACAAACTGAGTGCACTTGAATGCACCATTTGACTCCTCTCGCCTTCCTTACTCGTCGAGGAAGTGACGCGTCCTCGGGTAGACGAGGAAGTGACGCTTCCTCGTGTTGCTTTCCATTGTGAGCAGGCGTGTTGAATAAACATTTTTATTTTAAAAAGAGCGTGGTTTTGGTTTTCGAACAGCCTTCTGGAACGGATTATGGACGAAAACCGAGCTTTGACTGTAATTCAAAAGCAACATTTGGCGTCGTGTGCAAGCCGGCGTCGTGACCAAAATAGATCCCCTATACAACGGAGCGGGAATGTTCCAAAATAGTGACGATACCCTACACACGCGCACGCACGCAGTTGGCCCGGATGCTAATTTTGTCGCTATGACAACCATACATTGCAAAACATAAATAGACGCATGGAAACAGACAGGTGGTCGATATCTGTGTATTGTAGCATGTTTACGACGCAACTAAAAGCGGACTTGACTTCCAGCCGTTGGGATTTATTTTGACAATAAGCAAAATGGTTTCCTCCGCCGTCTGATGTTTTGACATGGCGGCATGTGCCGTAGCTGCAATACAAGAGTGACCGAGCGAGATTGTGTGCGGGCACGGCAGAGGGGCTCTCAGATCGTTTGGCGGCCCCTCGGTGAGGACTCGAGCAGGGGCTGGATCAGCTTTTTATAGACACGCGGTTCGGTATGGAAGTAGGAGGAGAAGAAATGGACGAAACCTCTGTAGAACGCGCATCCGCAACTGAGTACAGTGGTACCTCTACTTACGAGGTTAATTGGTTCTGGAAGAAATTTCTTAAGTCGAGACGCGTTTTCCATGTAAATGCCCTAATCCGTTCCAAGCCCCTCCCAAAATTCAGACATCATTGTTTTCTAAAGCATAAGAATGCATCAAAATATGTAACAAATGCATGTTAGAATTAGATTATTGCACAATAAATGAGAATTGTACATAATGTAAAAAAAAGGAGTAAAGAATAAAAAATGATGGTCATTCAACTTAACTGGGTCCTTATCGTTTTTTTGCCCTCTGTAGTTCATGTTCTCTCTCAGAAGTGGTTTTTGCCTGGCATTTTGTAAAGAACCGATTCAAGGATGTTGGCTTTTGTCGGCTTTTAACAATCCTTTGAAAACATCCGAGGCAAACATCAACATAGTGAGCGATCGCCCGACTGGTGAACACTTTTTCTGGGCGATTCCCATTTACGTCAATCGGAACGCCTCATGACCCGAGGGGCGAATGACGAAACACATAGACACATACGATAGATGTCCCGCTTAGCCAATGGGATGCCAGAATGATGCTCGGTAATAGCCAATGGCAGAGCAGCTAGAAGTATGTTGCATCAGGAAACTGTATTTTTTTTACCTTTCATATCTTGAAATTTCTCTCGTAAAAAGAGGCAATATTTTCCCGTTGAGGCGTTTCGTAACTTGAAACTTTTCATATGAAGAGACGTTCGGAAGAAGAGGTACCACTGTACGCGAAATCCAACATCAACATGGTATGTTTGGGGTGTGAAGCTCACCCGTCTGCCCAGAATGCAACAGTGCGTCACGTTCGGGCACCAAACGCTCATAAGTCATATTTGACCCCCGGTATTGGGAACATGCCTGAAAGAATCAGCAATGTTTACTTTCTTTCTTTCTTTCATCCCTACATATCATTTATGGCAGGAATTATGAGGAGGAGCGGGCAGGATTAACCCCCAAAGAGAGCCTGCTGGAAGCTAGTGAGGGGGGTGGGGGGGTCTTCCCTGATGTTTGGATGTGGACAAAACCCTTGCGGTGCGGTGTAAACACTTTGAATGTATGTGTTGGAAAGAGGAGGTCGTGTGTGTGTGTGTGTGTGTGTCGGGTGAAAGGGGGGGGGGGGCACCAAGTGGAAAGAAAGTGTGTCACTTCTCAAATTAGACCGAAGAATTTGTGTATGAAGTTCACAGGAGGATTGAATTTACAGGCAGGGACGGACGGTGGCAAGCGGGAAGGGGGCATGTCATAAGTTTCCAACCCCCCCACTCCCCCCACTCATGGAAAACACCCATTGAGTAACACTCATCAATTCATTATGTACCTGTGCTGTAAAAAAAAAAAAAAAAAAAATGGACGCAGTGCAAACGAGGCATTTTTGTGTCTCCGTACTGTGAATGAATAACGACGGCGATTCGCTTCGGCTCGACAACAAAGCCAATTTAAAACGAAGCCCATAGTCGACGACCACATGATTTGGATGTGGATGCGCCTTTTGGTGGATGCTTCAAAATGTCAACAAGCCAATAAGCCGCCGACTTATTCGAGTGCTGCGCAGCGGCTTGACTGGCAGCAGGGGAATTTTCCATCTGGCAACAGCGCTGGTGCATAAACATAAACACACAAACAGCACATCGTCAAAACACTCAATTAGGGTCGCAACTAATGAGTATTTTTTTAATATCGTTTATTTTGTCAATGATTTGGGGGGAGGGAGATGAATAACATTTTTTTAAAGTTAATTTCAATACCTTTATTAGGGAGAAGAAAAAAAAAACCCTGACACTATTTCAAATTGACAGTGCAGAAGATAATGAAAATGATGATATTTGGTCCGTAACATACAACAGAAAATGGGCCAAAAATGTTGTCAATGTTTCGAAAGTACACAAAGATAATCAGTCTGCTTGAATGGACAGCTACAGAAACCAAAGGATATTTACTGTTGGGAGGGTGAAAATTCTGAGATTAGGACTACAGTATTTTTTATTTTAAACCACAATAATAGTTATTTGGATGAATCAGTTAGGTGTTTCTGAATGGATTAATGGTTGCAACGCTAATGTCAGTCTGGTAAGAGGTTTGGAAAATTCAAACGTCTGCTCTGAAAACGAAAAAGCGATTCGATGAATTCTTTTGGGCATCTTGTTGAGGAGGCTTTTGTTTTCTCAAGACTTTGATTTTGCGCTCAGAAACAGACAACGTGAGCAGAATCCTTTTTACATTTCTTTCCAATTAGGGAATTTAGGAGGAAGCCGGAGTACTCAGCGATACAAACTTTTGCAAACTCCACACGGGATTGGAAAACCACATCCTCACAAGTCTGAAGCAGATATGCTGGTTAAGCGCTCATGCACCACGCTGCCCTGAAATAAAATATGGATTTGTGTGGAAACTGATGCAAAAAACGGTTCCGATGTTTCTAAGCTTGAATGGTATTAGAGGAAATACTGTAAAGACAAATCACATAAGTGTGTGTGTGTGTGTGGTGGGGGAGGGGGGGTTCAAAACAGGATTGGAAAAATATCACATTAGTTGTTTTTCGACAAAGTGAAGGGCTAAGAAAATGATCTTAAAAGTGAATATTTTGGCTTGTATGTTAAGGCCAAGTCTACGCACCGTACATAAATAAATGGAGCAGTCGGATTCGTGCGCATCATTCCGTCATCGAGCAAAAGTCAAGCTTGACCGTGCATTGATCTGGTAACCATGGCTACGGGGGATGTTGAAAAGATGAACTTAAAAGGCATCATGTCATTTTACGTCGAGTATGATAACAACGTCAAGAGGACGAACCGGATGAGGCCGGCGCAGGTTGTCATCCACTATCCTCTTCTCCTCTCGCGCTTACGTCAATAGACACGCCAAGCAAATGGTTCCAATATCGAGTGCGTGTCATTTGAATGTTTTTAGGAAAATGCTTTTTGGCTCCGACCTACCTGGCTTCCCCTTGGGTGGCAAAGCGATAGTGAGCACTTGCGAGGAGGCGCTTCCGACTCCTCCTTCCTCTTCTTCTTCTTTCTCGGACGTACAAATGCACAGTTGTGGACGAAATGTCGCGCAGTTTCTTCTCCCGGCAGCAGTGAGTCGTGCTCACATCCAGCAGCAACAACAGCAGCAGCAGCAGCAGCAGCAGCAGGACGTCAACACGGGAGTCTGTAGGGAGAAGGGGGCGGGGGGAATGGGAAGGGCTCGCCAAGTCTCGCGAGAACACTTCCGAGTACTGTACAGTCCTGCTCAACAACTTCGTTGTTCAAAATGAACGGTAAATGCTCAATGGCAGCACTGGGCAATTAACGTCTTTGCTAGTCTCCCTCCACGTTTGAAAAAAATATAAACGATTTTTAAAAAGCGATTTTGAATCAAGAAACAGGGATGTTGAAAGAAACGTGGGCCTTGCAATGTGCATTTCAAAAACGATTTTAGTTCAGGCTTCATGTGATGTTCAAGTGAGCAGGATTACAAGAGAAACGATTGACTGATTGTTTCCCCCCCCCCCACTTTTATACAAGTACGTAATCTAACAACAAAGAAATGACATTGTTCATAAATAGCTTTGACAGGTCATGTATATATATATATATATATACATTTTTTTTAAGCATAACTGTGGCACATTGCAATTATATAAAGCATCAACACGAAACAAAAAGGACAGATTACAGCAATTTACAACCACTTATTGTAAATTACTCTAAGCCATTGTGACATAAGTCATTCTTCATAGAGGAAAAACAATTCATGCCTGTGAGTATTATGTAGGAGACTGCTTATGTTATTCACTTGATTTTCTGTTTTGTTGCATTATTTTTGCTTTCCTGAGTGTCTTTGAAGTAATCGTTAATTTACGTTTTTTCTGAGGCGGTCTTCGAACGCCTCTCGAGTCGAACGGCGGTTGAGAAGGCGCGTAGTCCGACATGGACGTGTCTGTATTCGCTTCCGTGTGAAACGAATCAATAAAGTGAATATTCTAAAACCACCACGACAGCTCTGTTTTCTTCGGAGCTGCAACAATTATATTCAAACAAAAACAGCTGGAACAGGTTCATTTGATTTCCATTCATTTCAATGAGGAAAGATGATTTGAGACATAAATGTTTTGGGTTACGAGCACATGGTCACAGGAAAAAAATGAAACTCGTATCTCAAAGTACAACTGTACTTATTTTTCTGACCACCATTTCCTCCCCACATTTGAAAATCAAATTTTTTACTCTTTACCTTGTCAAAAAGGCCTGCTACTTTTTCATCAACCTCCGCAAATGACAACACATCAAATAGAGAGAGGGAAAGTCAAGTTTTTGGTACTTATCAACATAAGTATTGTTCGTTTAATCAGTAAAAACAAATCATTTGTACTGAAGTACATTTTACCATCTGTACGCTACTTCTTTTAGTTAAAAGGGTTGAATCAACGCTTCACTTTTACCAAGCATCGGTATTGAGTTTGCCAATGATGCTGGCCAAAACCGTTAGAAATAAGAATCCTACGATGCTCGCCTTTGGTCAGCCAGCAATGTCAGGAAGAGACCGAGTAAGAGGAGAGTGGACGAGGCACTGCAGTGGACCGATTTTAATCAACTTAAGTGCCATCGAGCCGACCTATCCCGCCTCTCTGTTCTCCTTCACGTACACTAAAAACACACGCACGCGCATAAGCGCACTCGGGCAACGGTAGTGGGAATCTGGTGCAGTACACATTTTGTTTTGCTGCACTCATTGCCCATGAATCCAACAACACTTTAAAAAAAAATCTTATATTAAATTGTTTCATGACATCCCAGGTGGAGTTCACTGTAAAACTAAACACAAAACATAAAAACTTACACACAATGTTAATTTAAATCCAAGACATGCTTCGTTTTAAAAACATCGCCAGTGCTAATGCTAAAGTCAATGTAAAAATCCATTTAACACGCTAACAGGAAATTAGCATCAACTTCCAGGAGTGTTATTTCTTCAAATAACTAATAGTCACACACAAACGCCGTCGGAACACATACACAATTAATATAAAAATATACAAAGGCAAATATTTTCAGTAATCTGTGAAAAAAAAAAGAGTTATATTGAGGAAGCTCATTTGCAACTTTCTTCTTCTACTATTCTACTCTCATTGTAAGTGTTTACTCCATGAATTCATGGCACCACGCTACCCCCAAGAGGTCAAAACGCAAACAGCAGGAACACCCGGTATTTTCATTTTACAGTCAAACCTCGGTTTTCGGACGTCTCGGTTCTCGTACAATTCGGTTTTCGAACTAAAATTATGCCTATGACGAACAAATTTCGGTTCTCGAACTAACTGAGCGCACTTGAATGCGTCACTTCAACCTCGTGTAGCAACGCTACCTCGTGTAGCTTCGCGAGGTAGCGAAGCCGAGAGGAGGTAGCAAAGCAGAGAGGAGTGAAGTGACGCTCCCTCCTGTCGCCGCGCTCCCTCGTGTCGCGTCGCTACACAGGAAGCGACCATTGTGAGCAGACTGTATTGTTCAATAAAAAAAGCAGACGTGTTTGGTGAGACGCTTCTGTTAGCGCGAGTGTTCATAATGGTTTGCCCTGTGCGTTTGTTTACGGCCGGCATTTTTCAATGTAGCGGCACATAATGAACACTCTGGTGTCCGGTGTCTCATTATTATGCAATAATCGTACAGAAACAGCTTGTGAGCAGACGAGTTTGTATTGTTCGATTAAGATTTTTTTTTTTTTAAAAAGCAGACGTGTTTGGTGAAAACTACGTAATATTGGACTGTTATTTTTGCATCGTGTATCAGCCCCTAATCATGGCACCAAAGAAAGCAAGTGGAAGTGGTGAACCTGGTGAAGAAAAGAGGAAAATAGGGCGCAAAACTATAGAATTTTAAGAAAGATTTAATCGCAAAATATGAGTCAGGTGTGCGTGCGTCTGTGTTGGCGAAGGAGTTCGGGATGCCGAAATGCCCCGCCTACTGCCTGCTGACAGCTGGGAGAGGCGCACGCCCCACGACAGATAGAGAGAGAGATGTTCCTTCAATTTTTATGTTACTATGTTAATGTTAAAATTGGTAATCTCCATTACATGTGTACAGTTTATGGTGTGAAATTGTAAAAAAAAAAAGTGGTTTAAAAAGTTGTTTTCTTGACTTGGAACGGATTAAAACATTTTACATTGATTTCAATGGGAAACATGGTTTCGGTTTCCGAACAATTCGGTTTCCGAACAGTCTTCTGGAACGGATTAAGTACGAAAACCGAGGTTTGACTGTATTTGTTATTATTTCCATTATTTCAGTTTATTCTTACTTTGTTACTGATTTATTTTCTGGTTGTTCTTCTAAGTTAGACTTCAAATTGCATTCTGAAGAATTCAATGATGTTTTTTTTGTTGTTGTCTTGCCAACACATATTTTTACGTGATGGCATGAAATAAATACCAAAGGTCCCAGGTTAAGTCCCAAAATGTGTGAAAATAAAAAGAGAACAACATTTTTTTTAAAACTATGATAAAGAGATAAGGGAGATGCTTGAATGTGTGCAAAGATGCTATCCTGCAGAGCTGCAGTCGAATGCAATTGAAAGAGGTTTGAATTTCTCTTCATATTTACGCAGTCATTTTGTGCTTAACAAAAACGTTCAAGAATAAAGTATTCAACATGTACAAATGAATGGGCACGAGGCTACGAAGTTTGTTTTGAGTAGTTGAATTCATACTGAGTTTTGAAACCAATGTACATCATTTTATTCATCGCAATTTCAACATCAATCAAAATAAGAATGATTTTTTTTTTCCCTTAAATGCCCCACCCTCCTTAGTTGTCTTGACTTTCTTTCCTAGTTGGACAACTGTTCATCCTAATGCAAGTCTGTCTGAAAGATGTCCAGTTGTGTGACGTGTCAAAAGCCACGGAAGCAAATACGACAAGCACCCAGGTGAGTTGCGTGAGTTTTTTCTTTTTGTGGCAACTGTGCACGGCATATGCTTTGGTGGCCATGTAAATGTCAGCGACTTTATCTCGAATAGCCTTGCGCTGACTGCGCCATGAGCACGCCGACTGCTGATCCAGACCTCTTATCTAATTGCCACTGCAGCAACACTGACTGGGCACAACATCAATCTCTCGCTGCTGCCTTCTTCCTACCGCCACCCTTAATCTGCCGTGCCATTCCCTCCTTCCTACCCCGGTGGGGTTCGCTGACGCGCCATTTGTGACTTTCGCTTTGATTCGTTGGGGATGGAGCTGGGTTAGTCCGACTTTTGAAAGTTGGACTGTGTGGAAAGCAACAGGAAAAGCAATCTTGAGAGCGAACAAAAAACAAAAACAAAAAAACCCTCCAGTAACGCTAACGTATGGCACGGAATGACGTCTCTCCTTGGACTCAACTCTCCTTAGAGCGCCACGTGGCAGCTAAATATACTCTTGTGCACTTTTAAAATAAGCAAATGCTCTAATTATGTCAGCCTCACTATCCCATTGCTTGGTCTGACTGATATTTTTAGCGCCTATTCAAACCAAATGTAGTCCCCCCCCCCCTTTTGTGTTCAAAAGTGTTTTGGACATCTTGATTGTCCTTTGCAGCTAGCAGCTCACATTCACCGCAAGCATCTTTCACATTTGCATTTGACCAGATTGCCTCATCCAGATATGACTTAGTTCCTCGCAAAGTCACTTTTATTTTATTTCATGCTTTGTGTGTTGAATATTTCGGCCGCTGGGTTGTATCTTGGCAGGACCCGAATTCCTCCCCGTGAAACAAAATTGCGCTGACCCTCAGTGGGTAAACACTGACATTACTCGACACTGCACAAGTGGCCAACTTTGCCTCAGGTTTTTCCGTATCCTACTAATGCACTGAATTGTCCACGTGCTAATTTTCCACATCAGAATGACTATTCAGGGCACTACTAAAACAAGTACAGTCAAACCTCGGTTTTCGAACGTCTTGGTTCTCGACCAATTCTGTTTTCGACCAAATATTTCAAGTTTTTTTTATGCCACGGATGACAAACAAATTTCGGTTCTCGAACAAACTGAGCGCACTTGAATGCACCATTTGACTCCTCTCGCCTTCCTTACACAAGGAAGTGACGCTTCCTCGTGATGCTTTCCATTGTGAGCAGACGTGTTCAATAAACATTTTTATTTTAAAAAGAGTGTGGTTTCAGTTTTCGAACAATTCGGTTTTCGAACAGCCTTCTGGAACAGATTATGGACAAAAACCGAGGTTTGACTGTACATCTTACAAGTAGGGATCTTGATCTTGATTACTTGATCGGAAAATGGGCCCCGATTACGTCATTTTCAGCTGATCGGAATCTGGGGTAATACGTCAGTGTTTTTTTATTTTTTTTTTAGGGCTCCAATGCAACAAAATATTCCAGACGTACACAGATATTGTCAAATGAAAGAAATATATATCTACACATTTTATACTACGCAACACAGCGGACGTGCAGAAACGTCCAGTCATACAGTGATACTCAGACATTTCTTACTGTCGCCCCGGCGGCCCCTAGTAAACTGCCACGCCGGCGCGGTCCACCGCCGTATTCATCCTTCTCACGTTGAGCTCTGCGGCGAGGCCTCGGGATCTCTTGTAAAAAAAGAGTGAGAGTTGGCGGTCCATGAGGAAGTTGTGGTAGAGGGTGGCGAGGCGGGTGCACAGCAGCAGCTGCCACTTCTTGTTTCCCACATCCATGGCTGCGGCCAGAGCTAAGTGGTAGTAGCCTGCCGCATCAAAAGGTTCCTGGAATGAACAAAGGCTGATTGGACCAAAAAAAAAAAAAAACAGACTGAAGGGACCAAAAAAAAAAAAAAATGAAATGAAGTAATAATAATAATAATAAATAAATGAAGCAATTATTTCAGGAGATGAATGAATTCTTTTACAATTTTGGCTTTGTGTCCAAAAATCCTGTACCTTCATATTGTAGAAAAGGATGTCGCCCAAGGTCCGATAGACCCTGGCGTAGTAGAGCGCTTCCTCGTCGAACTGCAGGGGGGCCGGGCAGAGGCTCAAGGTCTTCAGGTAGTAGTGTTCGGCCAGCTCACACTGACCTAAACGGTGGTACAAGGTGGCCAGACGATGGTAGGCCACTCGCTCGTTCAGGTGATCACCTGCATGGAAAGGCGCCAGTTGCTGTTAAGACAGTCAAAGCCAAATCCAACAACAAAACAGGCCCTTCCTGTTTTCCTTGTGCAAATGACCACGAGCGCTATGCAGGGTGCCCTCTAGTGGTATGCATAAGATTGACGGAATCCAAATCATTAAGTACATTTTCTGATTTTAAGGGCAAAATTAATGTTCAAATAGTGCACATTGTTAAAATGGCTGACAATTATATTCAATATACTTTTCAGGAATAAAACCCCTGCCATTTTTTCCATTAAAACTTTCTACTACACTTCTGTATTTTAATGTTGGTCATTGGTGGTACTTAGGAAGCTAAGTTCTTTTAAGGTGGTGTTTGGTGTAAAAACTACACGCATAGATGACATTCACGAACCCATTTAGTGCTTCACTTGGAAAGTTGTGTCTATTGACCCCAGTCTGCCTGCTGACGAACGTGTTACCCTTGGAGGTTCCACTGCCAGAGCAGAGTTTACGGTTGGCGTATAAATGGTCAATAATCAATACAGTGGTACCTCTACTTCCGAACGTCTCTTTATCCGAAATTTTCAAGTTACGAAACGCCCAAACAGGAAAATATTGCCTCTTGTTACGAAAGAAATTTCAGGATACGAAAGGTAAAAATACAGTATGGGCTGCGACCCGCAGCTCCGAGTTTCCTGAACGCAACATACTTCTAGCTGCTCTGCCATTGGCTATTACCTAGCATCTTCCTGGCATCCCATTGGCTAAAAGGCACCATAGCCCAAATTTCGCTTCAGGCCAACTCTGAATATGTGGTCAATCCAGCGGAAGTGCAAAGACTTGCCCCCTTTCCTACCCAGCGTGATGCTGATGTCCAGAGCGATGTAAGCAAACTCCACAGCCTCCCCGTACAGTTGGAGATTCAGCATGACTTCTGTCAGCTTGTTGCACAGCCTCAGCCTGCTGGACGCGGCGCCGCTCTTGGCCGCGATGGGAAGAGCGCGATCCTGCGTCAAGCGCACAACACGCCAAAGCATCAAAGATACAAAAGTCAACCCCCGATCACTCCTCTGCTGGAAAAAACTCACAGATTGGGTTTTTGTGCTCAGGCCAAAGCAATGGTGGTGTCAAGCAACTATACTTAAGTGAGTTGAGGAGTTTCTTTTTGATTTTCCAGATTTTTAAACTATACAAATGTAATTTTAGATGGCAATTTTTTTTTTCCCTCAGGATTTTTTGACGAAAGAGAAAATGTCCAAACACTGTTTTGGGGGCGCCTACCCTGTAGTACATGATAGCCTTGTCTCGGTCCTGGCTACTGTTGAAGAAGACATCACCGGCAGCTTCCAGAAGCTTCAAGATGAACTTGGTGTCTCCTGTGCTCAGAGCGACATCCTGAGCCACCTGACCACCACATGAGGCAAAAAAGGAAAGAAAATTCAAGAGATGAAACCGTTTGAGAAGTAAAGTGGTTTTTTTGCGAGTCAAACTTGGCCGCTCCAGTTTTAATCAGACCAACCAATCAGAGGACAGAAAAGTGCTGACGTGTGGGTGGGCACCGCGAGGCAAATTTGAAATCCACCAATCGTTGCTTCAGTTAGCCATCCCATTGCTAATGTAGCTACAGTAACAATGGCCTTCTCCACACTCCACAGATTCTGATGATTTGGCAGATTGGACTGACACGGCAACACGGAGAGGCTGAAATCTAACAATCAACCAACCATCCACACACCTGCACGTAAAGTTCCACCAGTTCCACCTGGCCGAGGAGGTGGTAGAGCTTGCCGGCTTGTAGCCATCCGTACGCTTCCTTCTCCTTGCGGCCCAGGTCGATGAAAATAGCCAGACTGCTCTTGGTGTGATCGAGAGCTGCGCGATAGGCCCTACAGATGGTGAGGAAAGCACTCATTTCAGGTCCTGATGAAAACAATGACTGGGAGAATTCTACAAGTTAACGTCTAGCACTTGACGAGTAGTCAACCTTTTTTGGGCCACGGACCGGTTTCATGTCAGACAATATTTTCAGGCCGGGGAGACACAACAATATAAAAATGACCTGCGTGTGGTATTTTCGAAACATAATAATAAACACGAATCATTACACTACGAACGTCCTATCTGGCCGCAATATTCTCTGGTCGCTATGGTAACGTTTAAACGTGCCTTCAAAATAAGATACATCGCAAATAAAAAGTGCATGAAAAATACGACTCATATCGCCGCTTATTATGCAGAGCAGCCTTGGTGCGTGTGAATCTCCTGTTGAGATAAAGCCGTATTTGAAAGAGGACTCCTGATACTGTCTATTAAATGTAGCCTTCTCTTTCTTGAAAGTCGTAGGCTCCTCTTCTGTCTCCTGACTGGGCTTGTACCCTTCCCGAAAAAACTTTTTAAAGACGTTTGTTTTTTATGCGGTAACCTATCACGTGACAGAGAAGCGCGCATTCACCTGCGTCAAGAGTGACATAGCGTGGACTGATATAACAGAGAATCCGGTAATTTTCAAAATAAAGCATATTTCAGCTTTCTGAGCGGCCCAGCACCAAATGACCCGGTTGGGGACCCACTGATGTAGAGCACAAATTTGCCTCACTCGTAACATACTGTAGTTAGTTTACTAGCGCGTGCATTTGTCATATAGTAGTGGAATCCCCCCCCATGACAAATAAGATGATTCAACACGCTAGAAGAACAACTCTACATGTTTTGGCTCACTAGTCGAGATACATGTTACTTGTGGATCAAAGCTGTGCACTAGTTAGCAACTGCATGCTACAAGTACTGGGAGTGACATCACCAAAATCATCGGTCAAAAGGACACCTGTGGGTGGCCAATGAGAGGAAGAGCTGGCTGATGGCTTCCTGCACGTCGCCCTCCCGTTCTCGATCAGGTGTCCCATGAAGCAGCCGGACCTGGTACTGGCTGTAGATGATACGCCGGGCCCGGTCTGGACTCTCCCACTCGTAAAAGTGGCACAGACGTCTTACCGCCGTCAGCTGGCCTGCCATCGAGATGATCCGTTGTAGTCTCTAACTCTGCATACATTCTCAGTAACTCAAGATAGAATTCCAGAATATTGGTCGGAAATAAGGACATCGTCTCATTTTGGATACGGCGACGGAAGAAGGCAGTTTACAGTCTGAGAGGTTCGCTTTGATGGCCAGCAGCAAAGCCCACTCGTAGCATCCTTTCCCATAATGCATCCGTCGCTCCTTCACGCAGTGTTGTCCCAGCTGCAGCAGCACGGCGATGAAAGTCGTCTCGTGTCCTCCATCCAGCGCGGAAAAGAGCCGCACAGACTCCATCAGGTGCTTCTGCGCTAATCCTTTAGCTCCAACCTTGAGACACAGCAGGCCTTTGTGAGAAGGAAGGAAGCACCTCGTCGTTTACTGAGATTCCACTCAGGTCATCATCGGATGCTAATAAGGAGATGAAATACCGAGGTTAGCAAGCGCCACCGCCCAGTTTGGCGTGTCTTCGTACTCCTGGCAGATATCCGCCGCGGCGTGATAGCTCTCCGCTGCCCTCCGAATGTCACCCATGCACCCGAGTGCCACGCCGCGCATGTTGAGTACCAGCCCTGGAAGCCAATCAAATAGCGAACACTCCTCAAATCATGTCGTTTAAGTCCAACTTAAGTCGAGTCTCATGAAAACCAAGTCATCCTCAAGTTGCGTCTTTCATTAGTTTTAGTCACGCAAGTCGAAAATTGGCGACTTTAAAGTCTGTCGCGAGTCAAGTCATGAGTCGCCCATCTTTGCTCAAAGGTAGAAACAAGATTGAGGTCCAAACACCAAAACCCCACAAACCTTCCAGCGGCGTGGTGCAGTGCTCCGGCAGGGCATCCAAGACCGTGTCTAATATGTGCAGCCCCACGCTCGGTTCAAGGTCGTGGATATGGAGCCATGCCAGCCAGATGGGGGCGATCTTCTGTTCTGCCATGTCGGGGTAGGAAGGGGCGTCGCCGATCACAGCGCGCATGAGTCGGATGGCGTGGCCCAGCATCCCGTGTTGGTAAAAAAGCTGCGAGAGACAAAGGGCCAGCTGGTGCTTCAAAACCGAACGTCGTTCGTGGCCTGGTGCTCCTTGACTGTCGCTCAAGGAGAGACAGCGATGCAAATATGGAGCCACGTGGGTTGGGAACGAGTCCCCGTCGGTGGTGTTGTCCGAGACGAGGAGCAGGCTACCGAGGCCGTCGGTCAGCGTCGCAGAAGGATGCAGCAGCGCGCTACCGGCAGAGCAAATACTAAGATGGCGGAGGCCCATTTCCCTATGCAGCCTCGCGAGCGTTAAATGTCCTCTGCTGGGGGAGACGCTCGACTTTCCCTGAGCTCCTGCGCAAAGAACAAGGAGCCTCTCTAAGTAAGGGACAACTTGTGGCCTCTTTTTCTGAATCCAGTGGTGCCTCGCCAGAAGATAGCAAGCTCGGGCTTCAGCCATTGCGTTTTGAGACAAGATCGCCCTCTTGAGGGCGTGTTCTAGAACTGAGCTTTCCTTCACACATTCCAGGCAGTACGGCGTGCCCATTAAGAGGGCCGCCAGTCGCTCCGACATGCCGAAGAAGCTCTCCCTGTTCTTCTGTAAAAGATAAACGCCGGCCAGGTTGGAATAAATGCTCGCCAACAGCCTGAGGTCGGCGTAGGTTTCCCGGGGAACGCCGAGCGCCTCCTCAAAGTAAACGCGGGCCTGGCTGAATTTGGACTTGGCGGCGCTGAACCTGCCCAACAGGAAGCACAAACGAGTCTGGGACCACAATAGTCGTTTCTTCCTGGCGGTTTCTCTGGCGACGGACAGAAAGGAAATCAACTCGTCCTCGCATGAGTGGCCGCGGAAGATGGAGGAGGACACAAGTTGGGGACTTAGTATGTAAAAGGCTCTGAACTCATCTTTGTATTCACGTCCTTTCAGAAAGGACAGCAGAAAAGTGACGCTCTCCGTGCGTTGTCTTTCTTCAGCTGGTTGCACAGTGAAACAAGGAGCCTCCGCGCATTGGCCTTCAACTGGATCCATCGCTTCGTCTTGGGTTCTCGTACAAACACACCGAGGGGATCGATGCTTTTGTCCATCGAGAAGCCGCGGCGTATTTTCCAGAAAGTCAGGCTGAACCGGGGCCGAAGGACCTTCTGAAAAAAGAAAAACAAGACGCTGAGACCAGAATTTCCCTCGTGTCCGTTGCTTGGGTCGAGAGGACTTACTTGACCGATTGGTCTTGGAGTCTTGGTAACTGAACACATCTGGGATTGAACAATAAAGAGCACACATTTGTATCTTGCATTGCATATCCAGACTTGCATCAACTCCGTTTGATGCTCAAGTCAAAATCGGATCCCTCGAGCGTCTTCGGGGACTATGGAGCCGGAATTCTTGTTAGCAATTTCAACGGATTCCTTTCTCAAGGTTGCCATCGACAGATTTCTTCTGATTGATCGCTTTTACATTTTAGACTACAGTCAAACCTCGGTTTTCGTCCATAATCCGTTCCAGAAGGCTGTTCGAAAACCGAAATGGTTCGAAAACCGAAACCACGCTCTTTTTAAAATAAAAATGTCTGCTCACAATGGAAAGCAACACGAGGAAGCGTCACGTCCTTGTCTACCCGAGGAAGCGTCACTTCCCCGTGTAAGGAAGGCGAGCGGAGTCAAATGGTGCATTCAAGTGCGCTCTGTTCGTTCGAGAACGGAAATTTGTTCGTCACCCGAGGCATAAAAAAAACTCAAAATTTTTGGTCGAAAACCGAATTGGTTGAGAACCGAGACGTGCGAAAACCGAGGTTTGACTGTATTTGGAGGGCTTTTTGCAATGGATTTCTATCCAGAATCCCCTTTATAAGCACAAAAAAGTTTCACATTTTTACCTAGTTTGTAGTTACGGCCAATATCACTTTGAGACGTGCTCTTGAGTAGAGCAGTCGTTTCCTCAATGACGCTGTCTTCATGCAGATTGAAAAAGTCGACTTCTTCCCCATTTAAAAGAGCGTTTACCGAGCTGGACTCATGATAAAACAACAACAAACGACACGTCATTGCTTCCGGAAGCCATTTTGCATGCTCCGTTTTCATGTTGCGAGGGCCACACTCACTCATAGGTGTCGGCCGAGGGTTTCACCTGGCTCGTCCGCACAAGACCCGCTTCTCTAGTTTCCTCTTTCATGCCCAAGAACCAGCCGTGACAGGATACCAGTCGTCCCACGATGATGATGCGATCATCCGGGGACACGCTGAGCTCATCTGGGCCTTCAGCATCATATCGCGTGGCGGCCACACATGTGCCTGTGGCTGAATACGACAAGATGATGAGTTAAAAAAAAATAATTAACAGGATATCTACTACAGTATATGTATTTTGATTTACAGTGCGTCCCAACCAGTGTGCCATGAGAAATTATCCATTTTCACTAAATTGGTCCAAAAACTATTTCTTTATTTACACCAACTATCGGTGCTGGTGACCTATAATGATAGGCAGAATATTTATTATTACACATAGAAAGTGTAAACTGGGATGAGCTCATCGTTATTTCACGACATGACACCTCGACTTCATGAAGGCCTCAGAGAGTTGTGAGCCGTTGCATAATAACACCACATTTACTCTCTCAGCTCATTAGTACGGCACTAATATGCGTCATTCTATGCAGAGGATAAAGAATACATAATCGTGAGTGCTCTCATATTGTCAGTGTACGTGTCAGTACCGAACCATGTGTTCAAACAGTTGCTCAAGGACTTCACAGACATGTTGATGCTAAGTGATATTAGCATTAAGCTAGCAGACTAAAGGCTAAATTATGATGTGGTCGTTTTAAAAACAATGTAATTCTCCAGGTTTTCTCCTTAGTTGGAGAGTAAATTTCAACTGGGGCTCGCAGTGAACAGTTCAGAGACTCTCTTTGATTAATTGTTTATTAGTTGCCATGCCAAACTGCCGAGTGTTTTTACAGGGGTTGAGTTGAGCTCAGTTCCACCGTACAAAGCTCGTATCTCAAGTCTGTGCGGCAAATCAAAAGCTCATATCTCGGAAAACTCCGTAAGTGGAGTCACTTATGTGTCATGGCACCCTGAATGTGCCTTGGCTCAAGAAAGGTTGGGAAACGCTGCAAATATCCTGTGGATGCAAATTTCCACCTTACCAAAATGTAGAGGGAAGTCACGAACAGGTTTCCCATCACCCACCACAATGCTCTCTGCGCAAGACTTAAGAAACCACCTGCGGACACATCACAAGAAACACGGAAGACACTTTCATCGCCACTGCAGAGTGCCGTACATTCACTCCACCGGAAAAATATTGTTTGCAATCAGCCCCTGCTATATGGCGGTTCATATTTTGTGCCAGCGCTATTTTCCGCATGATTTTTAAACAGATTTTTTTTTAATTGGGATTTTTGTAGTCTACGAACTGGCAAGTTTCACTTTAGAGTTGTGTTTTGCGTACAGTGCAGAAACACGTTGTGCCACAACATGACAGGCAAAACTGAGTTCAACTAGCTGTAGCTGCAGTTGATATCAGAGCAAAAAGAAGGGGCAGTGAAGAAATCTTATACTGGATGGTTCGGTTGGACGCTGTGCCGTTGAAATAAACGTTTCATTCTCTTTTGTTGTATGTGTTGCTGCTCCGTGTCTGCTAAAGTAGTAGTTGTTCTAAGGTTAACAATTACATTGATGCTCACGATACGCCGTTAGCCCGTCTATGCCATTTAACATACAATGTTAGCATTAAGCTAGTGTCAGCTGGGAAGGACAAATAAACAATTTTAAAAGATTTTTCATTAGATCTCTGTGTGTTTTGTTTATTTTTTTTCACTTATCAGCCGGCGAAACTGTGCCATTTAGCATAAAATGTTAGCATTAAGCTAGCGAATTTTGTTTTCCGGTTTACAGTAAACATCAACTGGGAAGGACAAATAAACAATTTTAAAAGATTTTTTATAAGGTCTCTCTGTTTTGTTTTTTGTTTTTTTCACCTATCAGCCAGCGAAACCCGGTCTCGGACCCGATAAGCAGGGCTTCACTCTCGCAGGTGTTCCTAATGGTTTGACTCACTGATGAAAAGGTATGACGGGCTCCAGCGCAGGTTTGGGGGCGGTGCCTCGGGCCCCGTCGGCCAGGCAAAGGACAGTCCAGCCCGAGTCCATGAAGGGAGGCTCGAAGAGCGCAACGTCGCCCTGCTCCAGGTAGAGGTCAGCTCCGGAGGTGCAACTGTCAAACATCTGGCTGGCGGCGCAGTGGGCAAACAGTGACCCTTGGCGACACAGATCACAACACGCAACCCGTTAAATCTGACCAGCTGACAACAAGCAAGTCGGTATTCTCTCATTTGCGCATTATTTTCTTGGACGTGTTGATGACGACCGTCCTCTTTGTATAAACGTACCTTCTTGCATGAGCACACACGTGTAGATAACATGAAGCGTGTCCTCCGGAGCGGAAACTTCGATTCCAAGCCGGTTTTCCAAGGAAAGGAGCCACATCTTGTGGTCAAACAACAGATGCTCCATGCAGTGACCCAGCCGACCTTTGGCAATTATCACCGAGGAGCCGCATGAAAAACATTTCGCAAGCTCAAGACTGAAGCTCGATGTAAACGTACACAACATTCCCAAATTACCGTGCGTGAAATAGGTTGTGAACTTCCACACTTCCTCGAATGCCTTGAACGTGACAAAAATCACTCGGTCTTCACTGTCGACGGCGACCAGGTGAGCAGACAACTCCTATTTGACACAATATTTCTTTTTAGATTCATATTTGTTTCTTGGGTCGATTGAGTTCATGCCAGAGTCTGTATTCTTTGACATAAGTACTTCCACTTTTACCAGGTTTTTTTTTTCTCACAAGTCTCTGCACTTCTGCTTAAGTACAGTGTGTGAATATTTTCGCCATCTCTGCTCGAGTCTATTCAAAGTGTACTAATTCCAATGCAGTTGTCCCCCGGCCCCTCCCCTACACGCCCAAACTGCCTCGAGAAGCCGAACGTGAAGCTTCCAAGTGTGTTTTTTTTTTTGCGACGTACCTCAACGAGAGCGCTGAGCTCAGTGCTGTCGGCCTGCTGAATGCGCAGTTTCCCTCGCAGCATTTCCTGCAACTCCTCGTGTGCAGGAAGACGCTCAGGACCCATGACCACATCCAGGCGCACGGGCAGAGCTGAGCACAAAGTGCATCAAAAAGTCAGGGATCGGCATCCAAATCATCCTGAAAGCCTTCACGCCGACGTCAGTCATTTATTTTGAATAACTAAACCGTCAAAGTACGGCAACTGAGCAGCACAAAATATTTTGTCTTATTGTCAATTCTATTTAAAAAAAATGAGTTGCCTGTACTTGCTGCAGTATGATGCAGTCTTCAAGATTAATCAGTGACTGCAGACTGTAAATGTATAAACAGCTTGAAATTGACTCACATGACATGTTTACTACTGGGGTCATTTGGGCTTTTAACACATCCTAGTTCTGTTCACGAGCTTCAGAGCAACGCATGCAATATGGCAAGTATGCCCCCAAAAAAAAGAAAAAAAAAAGAAGTGACCTGTTGGAAGGTTCTCATCAGATGTTCGCTTCAGACTGGCAGCCTCTCTCGAGAAAGCAGCACCTGGATGAAAGAAGGGAATCCATTAAAAATGTATTTGTTCAAATTGTCGCAATGCTTTCCAGCTAAAAATCAACCACGATCAAAAGGCTGTGTTGAAAATGTGTAAGATTATATTTGACTTTTTCATACCAAGTCTGCTGTGTCGTCTGCTGTTTTCCATCGTACTGGCTTCTGCTGGTCACACAAGCACACTGTGAGGACACACATCAGCACTTCTCTGAGGAGGAAACAAATGTCAAACGCACAGCGGCCGCTCTGGCTCTCCAAAATAAAGGTTAATGAATTAGGTGGTCATCGACGGTTACATGAAAAGTCAAATAAACACGTTGAAGACATTATTTGACTTTCACGATTGTACCAAATTTAAAAGTAACCCTGACCCTCATGGTGCAACTCTTATTTTGAGGCTACACTCCATTTCCTCAAGATAAAATTATGTACAGGATTTTATTTTCCCATATTTCTCCTTCTGTCCTGGTATTTGTTGGTTAATCATCACACAATAAGCAAACAAACCACTTTCCCCCCAAAATGGGAAGTGTGGGTGTAGGGGGTCGAGGGCTGCAGGATGAGAAAAAACACTGAAAGCAGCCGGTTTGCTTTTCCAAAAGTGTGCAAAGGAGCAGAGGGCTGCTACAGTTTAACATACTGACAATGTCTACAAAAGTCGATGTTACCCAGCTTGACATAATGTGCATCTCAATTGACTATTTCCAAAATCGATCATCAGTCAGGGATATTTTCCAAATAAAACTCAGAAACATTTTTAATGTTAAGATGAGGTTATTATCATAGCCAGTTTGTGAACTGTAAGAGAAAAAGGCTGCCATTATTATCACAATAAACAATGCAAGGCCAACAGCCTACTGCCACACAACAAACCAAATAGGCAAAAAAAAACTGATCAAGCCTTCAACAGACGTGTAATGTACTAAAAGAAAAGCTGGGTAACGACGTGGCGTCCACAAATCATTTGCCATGGATTTAGCCGATGACAGTAGCGTCGTCACTTCAAAGATTGTTCAGACTTTCCTTTGTAAGGCAAGAGTTTGACACTGGGTCAAAGGTTTGCATGCCAGACCGCTTGGCGGCGTAGCTATATAATACTGCATCACAGAGCAACTTCAAATAGATACAAGTAAGAATGACGAACAGCGGATAAACAAACGATTCTTATTTCAAAATAACGGAAACAAAATGTGTGTTTTCATTTTCGGTTGCACAATCTGAATTAACGCAAAAAGAGCGATGAATAAAAATTATGATACTACAAAATCTAATCAAAATTCACGATTATAAGGCTGCCGTCGATGATTAGAACCTTTCCAAAGGACCTCATCTTAACTTTTACTTTGACAATCCACCACTGGGTGAGCCTGCGTCGCTAGCTGCGAGGCGCTAGCTTGACACCCAAAGGTTGGGGCCAAGTCAAAACAATGCATCTTAAATGGCGTCTACAAATTAACGGAAATCTCGAAAGCCCCACGCTCGATTGTCGATTCTCAGCCGCTATTGCCCTCTGATTCGCGACTCGACCCTCCGCCGACGCTTCGTTTGCATTTCCCCGACCTCGCGCGGATGTTTTTGTCGGCTGCAGATGGAGGCGGCTAGCGGCCGCCTGCTAGTAACGTAGCCTGCCGCGGGGCATCCGAGAGCAGAAAGACGGGAAGACAGAACCAAAGACAAACGCACAGACCTCCAGACGAGCACCGGTCCCTCTTCTACGTCGGCACCGGCTCCGGTCCCCATGGCGGACTAGAACTCGTGCTCCGTCCCGTCATGGCTCCGTGCTCCGTGGCGGCGGCCTGCCGCAGCCTGGCCCTCTCGACGTGGCTGCTGTCCTTCTGCTTTGTCCACCTGCTGTGCCTCGACTTCACCGTGGCCGAGCGGGAGGAGTGGTACACGGCCTTCGTCAACATCACCTATGTGGAGCCTGCCACCAAGGCGCTGCGCACCGACAAGACCGAATGCGGCCGCTACGGAGAGCACTCGCCCAAGCGGGACGCCAAGGGGGTGGTAGTCCTGCCCGCCTCCCTGCACGACCGCCAGGCCTGCGACCCCGCCACCCCGTTCGTGGCACCGGCCCACACCGGGGCCTGGGTTGCTCTGATTGCCCACGGCAACTGCACGTACAAGGACAAGATCCGGCATGCCGCCGAGCGGAACGCCTCGGCCGTGGTCGTATTTAACGTGGGCTCGGCCAACGCCAACGATACCATCACCATGCCTCATGCAGGTACGCCTGGCGCTTCCCTCTCCTTTCCTTTTTCCTTTGTACGTCTCTTGATGAGCACCGGGATTTGGGGTGAAATCTTGGAATGAATCTACAATACTCAAGATCATAAATAGGAACCTAATTGGACCATCGTAGGCTCAAGATGACGCCTCACAATTAATCAACAGTCCCTCAAACAGGAGGTGAGAGTCTCACATGATGACATCAGCAAGTTGCAACTTTGGTACTGGAAGAGTCACAGAAAGGAAGACATCGGACATCCACCAGCTTTGGTTAACTTTGCCATTCGGGACGGGTGCGAGAGAAACAAACAGTTGGGACACATGTTTTAAGGAGTTTAGAGAAGGTCAAATTAAGTTCATCTGTAAAGGTTGCATCACACGTATGGTTCCCATCCTTAAATATAACCTCAAAGCAAGATATTCCAAACTTCTGGGGGGGGTCACACGGTGTGGTGTTCAGTTCCTGCCAAGTGATTCTGAGTGACGCGTAGAAAAATAGACATGTCTAATCGAGCTGCCTGCAGATGATCAAGCGCTCCAACAAGCCTCTTGAAATGAGAACACTGCTTGGGGAAGGTGTCGGAACTTGTCCTCAAGCAATGGATTCCACAACTGCCACTGAGGGTTCTCCTCTAACCTTTTGAACCGTCCTTCTCCCTTTGACAGGCGTAAGCGATGTCGTGGCCATCATGATCCCAGAGCCTAAAGGTCGCGAGGTGGTGTCGCTGCTGGAACGTAACGTGACGGTCACCATGACCATCACCATCGGGACCCGAAACCTGCAGAAGTACGTGAGCAGGACCTCGGTGGTCTTTGTGTCCATCTCCTTCATCGTGCTGATGATCATCTCGCTGGCCTGGCTCGTCTTCTACTACATCCAGAGGTTCCGATATGCCAACGCGCGAGACCGCAATCAGGTTAGAAACGGGGCGTCCACGCGAGGGCTGGGTTAGGAATCGCGGACTCATCCTCTCGATATACAGTAGTCATGTCACATTAGAGTCCTCTTAAAATACCTCGGCAGTAGTTTTATACGATGCAGGAATCATTCGCTCATTCCCAACTCCCTACTAAGGAATTTTATGTGGATGTTTTAGAGAACTATTTTTGGTCCACTATACGAAACGGAGCATTGTCAATTGCTTTGAAAAGGTATATAATCACCTGAATATGCCACAAGACGGCACCAAAGCAATACGTTTAAATCAGTAAGTGATTCCCAGACCTGCTTTGAACTGGAGCGGGGAATAAGCCCAAATCACCGTCCTCCCTTCCAGCGCCGCCTCGGTGACGCAGCCAAGAAGGCCATAAGCAAGCTGCAGGTGCGCACCATCAGAAAGGGCGACCAGGAGACGGAGGGCGACTTTGACAACTGCGCCGTGTGCATCGAAGGCTACAAGGCCAACGACGTGGTCCGCATCCTACCATGCAGGTATTTTTACCCCTCGCATTATTTCCCACTTCCTATTGTGGCCGTTGGAATTAATCAGAATTCACCAAGTTAAATATTCTGAATAGGGAACTAAATATATTCATTCCATTGTTGTTTAAAGGGTTGTAAAACTGGAATGATCAATGCTAACCTATTAGCATGTCAATGGGATTTTACACAAAAATTTGTATTAAGCTAGCAGGTGTTTATTTAATTTGAAAACACCGCAGGTAATTAGCTGCGTTTTATGTTAAGGTTTCGTTGTTTGTTTACTAATATCTCTTGTTTAAAGGGTTGTAAAACTGGAATTATCAATGCTAACCATTAGCATGTCAATGGGATTTTACATACAAATTTGTATGAAGCTGGCAGGTGTTTATTGAATTTGAAAACACCGCAAGGAATTACCTGTGCTTTATGTTTAGTTTTAGATTAAATTGATCAGTTACCAAAATTCTCGAGCGTAACTTACCTGGAAAGTTAGCTGCAAAAATCTGACTCCACTTGTGTATGTTCTTGAAGACATTTGTTCCACAAGAGCTGCGTGGACCCGTGGCTCCTGGACCATCGCACGTGTCCCATGTGCAAGATGAACATCCTGAAGGCGCTGGGCATCGCTGTGAGTACGGCGGCGAACGTGGGGCAGCAGCGCCCTTCTCGGCTTTCACTTGGCATCATTTCTGCTCTGCCCCCCTCGTGTTCAGTTGAATGCCGACTGCCTTGATGATCTACCGCTGGACTACGACCTGGCTCTGGGTGGTGGTGCGGTACCGTTAGCGCTGGAGGCCGTGGTTTCCGGGGCGGCCGGTGACGGCACGCTAAGCGAGGGAGGCTCCTCTGTGGTTCTGGATCCGGGGGTACGACGCATGGGACTCCCGCAAGACTACCACGACCCACCCGACACCCTGAGGGACAGTCCTGTGACTGCCACCACCGACACGCATACTGGTGAGCTTGACGCTGTGGCCCGATGAAAACTTTCCTTGGGAATTATTCTTCCGTCACTAATATTACAGAAACTTGTTAAGTCACTTACAGCTACAGTAGTAGACTATTCTTTGTGTTTGCATGTCTCTTACACTACACTGCCTCCCAGTGGCCAAGGTGGGCACAACAAAAGGAGCAGCGCAATTCATTGAATGGCAGTGCATTGAATTATTACTCTACGCCTTTATAAAGTACAATTTTGTAGTGTTACTAAAAAAACAGTCATTTTTGAGGGGGTGTTTGAACAGATTAATGCCATTTCCATTCATTTAAGTGGGGAAAGATGATTTGAGATTCAAATATTTTGAGTTACCAGCTTTGTCAAGGAACGACTAACTTGTATCTCAAGGCTCTGCTGGATTCTATCGGCAAGATTAACCAACTTCACTTCCCTTGGAAATGTGGTACTGAGCGTGTCCGTCTTGCATGCTGCAGGTGAGCTCCAGCCGATGGTGAGCAGCGTCTCAGTGGCGTCGCTGGTTATCGCCGTGGAAACGGGTCTGTCGGATGAAGAGGGATCCTATCAAGCGTCTCGAATGGAGGACAAGTCCTGAGATGAACGTTGAAAAATATAAAGAAATTTAAAAAAATAATCAAAATGGGAGACATGGAAGAGGACCTTTGCGTTTGACCCGGTCCCAACCGTCACCTCAACCACAGCAGGTTTCCCCAAAGACCCGGTCGACTTAGGTTGGGGTCGTTCTCCTCTGCCGGGATGGAAACCTTTACACGTCATCTCATTCCCCCAATCGTGCCCGGCGTCCCAAATCTCCACTCCTTAGCTTCTGCGGATTCACACTGAACTTCCTGAATCCAGAGAGACCCAAAACCGTTGACGAGGAAACAACTGAAACCAAATCTCACTCCAGTCACGAGTCGAGTCAGACTTAAGGTTGACGTGACAAGTCTGTTGACATGTAGGAATTCAAGGATTACGTCAAGTTTTAGGAGTTTAATGGAAAAGAAAGTTACTTTATTTTTTTCCGTGGCTAATGTGCAAATCTATGTTGTGACTGAGCAATTTTGACTTGACGAACCCGAGTCATGACTTGCTTGAAATTTAGCGGCCATTTGACATGACGTGCTTGGTTTTTTTTGGGGGGGGGGGGGGGGGGTGGACTTGCACATGTGACTTCCTCCCACCTCTGGTTGTCTGCTTAGTCTACCTTCTCCGGAATGTTCCAGGACTTGATCCGCTCACCTCTTGTCCGACTCCAGAATCCCGCCACGAGGCCACTGGATGAACAATTGTGCCGACTTGGTCCCGGCAGCGTTCTAACTGGCAGGGCTCTGTGTTTGTATTTGCCCGCGTGTCCAATTGTAGGGCTCATCCTCCGTCCCCCGAAAAGATGGCAAGAAATGTCGCTACAGGAAGCAAACAGATTTCGACATTGGTCCCGTCTGCCGACAATCAATGTTTGGGTCTCGTAACATTTTTCTCTTCACGCCGGCGCCACGGAGAGACGACGCTTAACTACGAAGAGCGCGAGATCGTCATGTATTTTGCTACCAGAGGAGATGTTTATTTTTGTAATGCCAAGAAGACTGAGTGGACTCTCCCTCTCCTGCTGCCGGCGTCTTCTACATGGTCAAGCAATGCCAAGCAAATGGGACGTCCTAAAGGTCACCATTGTTTCCATGTTGAGTAATGAACTTGCACAGCTTGAATCCCAAAACAACACGGGTGTCAAACTCCTTTTAGACGCGGGTCACGTTGTAGCTACGGTTTCAACGGAAGGCCTGGAAAATAGTGCCAAGCAATTTTTGGAGCATGCTGTCAAAGGAGGGTTTGGAGAAATCAAATGTGTGAAGTGTCAATTTTTGCCAAATTGAAAAGAACAAATTCATCAGGAAAATTAAGTAGACGGGTTGCGTTTCCTTTTGAGTGGGACGCGTCAAATTGAGTTTGGCGCCATCCGTTTTGTCAAGTGGAAACATGATGCCATTCTTTGGATATGAATAGCATTTCAAGGTCCAACTGAAATGACATTTTACACGCATCTTGGTGTTGATAGGTCATGAAGAAACTTCCTAGGATGATTTGTTGCTACAAATTTTGTTGGGGGGCTGGGAGATACAAACCTTTTCTTTTTTTTTTTGGTCGTCAACCCTTAACTTGCTATCTATCCATTTGTTTGATCACTTGAACACGGTGCAGAGCTTGTTAGCTGTAATATGTGATGATGATGACGTATTTGTCATGGCTGCTTTTTCTTTTGTGAATGCTGTTCGAATTAAACTTCTCTCTGTTGTGTTGTAAACTTTCACCTCGTTGGTGATTATTGGCCGACCTGTTCATTCTTTGACAATTTCACTACCGCAGAGGGAGCAAAAAAAACAAAAAACATAACAAAACAGCCTTGGCCACTAGGTTTCAAATGGACAGTTCATTTTAATGTTTATAGTCTACAACTGGATGGTTGGCGGCGCCATGTCATCACGATGAAGACGGAGGTTTTTGTTGTTTGAAGCGAGCAGATCCATCCGTTTTTTGGGCTGGTCTTTTTGCTATTCTGAAAGACAATGTGTGTTTGTGTGTGAGGTACGTGTAGTGCCTTTGACGTTTATACTCTGGTTAATCCTCAAGTGGCGAAAAAGTCACTTACCGGTGCACTTCAGTTGGCCAGCGAAGAGTTTGGACTGGCGAGAGAATGTGAGAAGGACACAACAATCATGAATTCACTCTTCCTAAATTTTATTTCCTATTTCTGCTGGTTCTTTAAAAAAAAAAAAAAAATTACCTTGCTTCTTTTCGGGCTTCAGCGAACTTGTGTCGTAAGAGGAACGAGGCCACGGCGTCAGCAACCTTCAACCAATCATGACCAATTTTCATTTAATTAGCAATATTTCATGCAAGACGATAAATAACATTCGCCTATACGAACATATGGATGCACCCAAGCTTAAAAGTAAGTTTAGAGTGCAATAATAGGCTTCCCTCGATATGTCAAAATTTCTTAATTACGACGACTATTCACATGAAAGCTATTCCTTTTCACACTGCTTACTTTGTCTGGTTGGTCTTCTTGCACCGCATGACCACAAGGTGGCAGCACCTGCATCATGAATTTACCTGCAGACGGAGCCCAAAACAAGGGTGGGAGGTAACCAAGTACAAATACTTTACTTTATCTGTATTTTACGGGTTTGTTGTTCAAACCGAATACACTATTTCCCATGTACTTTGTCGAAATAATCTTGTTACTTTCCCCCCCTTCGCCAAAGATGACAATTCGACTCAAAAAGGACGCAAATAGAGTGAAATTCTTCGAAGCTGTGATTTAACATTTGTAGAGAAGGCGCGCTCGATTTGCTATACCTGTCCGGTTCCGGTAAGGAACCTCGGCTATTATGTGGCTACAAATTATTTCACGCGCACTTTATACTTATTTTGGCTACTTTGATTCTTAATTTTGTTTTCATGATAATGATTCGTATCAGGCTTCTGCATTTGAATCAGGTGTGTCGGAAAAGGGAAACATCTAAAACATAGGTGTCAAACTCAGGTCCTCGTGGGCCGCTGTCCTGCATGTTTTCCAAGTCTCCCTGTTGCAACACACCTGATTCAAATGATCAGATCATCAGCAAGCTCTGCGGAAGCCTGACATTGAACCTGCTCATTTGAATCAGGTGTGTTGCAACAGGGAGACTTGGAAAACATGCAGGACAGCGGCCCACGAGGACCTGAGTTTGACACCTATGATCTAAAACATGGAGGACAGGGGGCCTCGAAGACCGGAATTGGTAACCCCTGCCGTAAGAATTCAAAGTTGCAGATTTTTTTTTCCAAGGAGGAAAACGTTTTAAAGGGGGGAAAAAATCTGAACTACGCCAAAAACAAATGGTGGCAGGATAAGAGTTGTTGTTGTATTTTGCCAATATAATTTTAATTTGAGGATATGAATGTCAAAGTTGAACAAGTGAATTTCAAAGTGATAACCTGATCCTCACGACTAGTATGCAAATATTCTTGCAACCCCCCCGTTTAACACCCGTTAGTCTACATTCCAGATGAACCAATTAGTATTTTCACATTGTGTCTAGCATGGCAAGCAGGAAGGCGTGGCTCACCCTGCATCTGGCCGATGGTCAGGTCTCGGTCCAGTCGGTCAATTCCTGCCAACAGGAGAAGTTTGGGCAGGTTGCAGGCCAAAAAAAGGTTGGAGGTTCCCCGAAACCAGCCGTCCCAGTACTTCTCCGACTTGGACAGATCTATACGCCATTTGTAGACACCCTATAGACAACCACGCCAAAGGATAGTTACCTCAGTGATGTTTTGGTCTCATGATGTCAACATGTGAATACAGCGCAAACGTGTTTAAAAAAACTTTGGGAAAAAAAAGTACTGAAATTTCGCCCCAAAAGCCCACCATCTTTTTTGGGGGAGTGGGGATATTGCACGTCAGACAGAAGCGTGCAAATGGCTTTATACCTGGCCTTCGTCTTCACAGGGGCCGGTGCCGGTGTTTTCCTCATCGTTGACGTAGCTTCGGTCATAGAACTCCTCATTCCGGTCCTCTACCGCGTCGTCCCTTGCCGGTCCGGCCCGCTCCAGGACATTGTCTTCCTCCGCCTCACACCTGAGACACAATCACAAACTTGCGTTCAACCAGCAGCGGAGTCACGCAACTCTCCTGACCGATCAAAACCAAACCAACCTTTTGATCTGTCCAACCATTGACACTCTGGCAGATTCCAGGTTACGTATTTGTCCGCTCTTGACGCTGACAGAGAATGAAACAGAAAGGTCTCAATGGTGACGGGGTCTTTAACCCCAATTAGTTCAACTGCAGCTCACCTCCACTCTATGGCGTGGTCCAAAGACTTGAAGGACTTGGGTCTCCCCTTCAGGAAGTTCTGCATACTGTGAAGCGCCTCCATCGCACTTCCTACCACGTCCGTTGTGAGATGGTCAAATCGCCGACGAGCGCACGGAGAACATTCATCGTGATAATATGTTTCAAACAGAGCCACGCACAATAAGCGAAAGGCCATCTAAAAATGCCGCTCCAATTTTTGGGTTTAAATATGGGTAAACCTGCAACTACAAACCAAATCTGTGGTATCGGTCAACAGCATCAAGCAAATCGTTCAAAGTCCTCACCCTCCACGACGTCGATGGCCACAAGTCCAACGGCGGTGGGCATCAGCGCATTGCTGACCACGTGCACGGCGATGGCGCCGCCAACACCGTGACCAATCAGGACCACCGGAGGAGGGATCTCGCCGTGGCAGGCCCGGACCACGTTTGCTACGTCACTGTGAGCGGCATAGGATGTTGAGTCAGCATCTGGTTAGCGCAGCGGCCGCTTTGCTAGCAAGCACTTACCTGGGTTGGAATAGTTTGAGATTTAATTTTAGTTTCATTTTGACTTTTTTTTTCAAATTCAGTTAGTTGAAATTCAAGTCAACTTTATTGTCAAATGCGCTGTATGTGCAACATAATTAATTAGTTTAAAAAATGATTAATTAGTTAATTAGAAATTACCGTATTGGCCCGAATATAAGATGGTGTTTTTTGCATTGAAATAAGACTGAAAAAGTGGGGGTCGTCTTATATTCTGGGTCGAAACATTATACCCATTCACGACGCTAGATGGCGCCAGATATCATTGAAGCGAATGCTGAACTTGACTCCCCAGGCCAAAGTGAACCCCTGCCACGAAGAATACAAATAAAAATAGCGGTAGCACGAAGAAGAAAAATAAAAAATAGCGGTAAGAAGGGTTAAGCGAAGAAAGTAATAGAAGAGATAGCAGAAAATGGAGAAAATGCAGTGACAATCTGGAGAAAAGTGGGTCGAACATCGGCCAGGTTAAGCGGCAGCTGAGGAGAAGTTATGATGTAATTTACATTTCAAAAACCAGAAGCCATTCATTTACGAATGTGATTGCACTTTAGATTTGAATGAGGCAAAATAACATGCTTTGTCTCTCAAATCTATTGTTATAATCATTTGTTTCAAATGTACTGTAATTATTTTCTGTATAAAAATTAATTTGGTGTTCAAAAAAGAAGGGGTCGTCTTCTAATCAGGGCCGTCTTATATTCGGGCCAATACGGTAGTTTTTGAGCAGGTTTGTGCGTTTTATTGATTCCGAGCATAAGATACAAGCATATATGCAACTGCATATATAAGCCTGGAATGATTCTGAACTAGCAGATGAAAACCGCCAACAAATCAAAATACAGATCATGTGTAACAGTTTGCAGACTTTGAAGTGCAATAAGTACATAAAACTTTCTAAATGTCAGAACATACGACAAAATCATTCCTAAGACATGCCGGATGGGCTTTGTTTTTATCTCTTTTTCTTATCTTTGGCTCAGAGTGTGAGCCGATAAGGCGCCTGGTGTTTGTCCATTGTGATGTCACCAAAAATGAAAAAGAAATAAAAGGAACATTTCAGATGAAAGCTCAAAGGGTTGTTTCATCTTGACAGTTGGCTCAAGTCAGACTTTTCAGCGTCGTACGACTTCCGAGCAGGAGTCTGTATGGGGAGTGCCAGGACGGGAGTTGTCGATAGCAACTCTTGGATGAATGTGCATTCTGTTTCCGCACGTGGGAACAAAGCGACGAGGGCATTTCAGTACCATCGGTTGGTATATTGTTTGAAATGAAAAAAGGAGAGCACTTGTTACGTAGCATCATGGGCTGAGTGACAAAATAGGCCAGAGCAACAATGCGCCATCATCAACCAGCGCCAGCCAATTTGACAGCGCTTGCCCGATGGTGTCGTTTCTAGGCAACACGCCGGTAAGTGAACTTCAATTCCAAAATGACTGTTTGACATATCTCTCTCTGTACGGCCATCGCAAAACTGGCACTGCTGAAATACACACTTTCAAAATCAAGCCCAAAATGACATGTATGTAATAAATTAACGATGAAACAAAGTGATATTTTCACTTTGATGTAGAAGTGGAAATTCAGTGGGCTTCTGCCTTTTTTTTTTAAACACTTTTTGCTTTGAGTTTTATAGAATTGACAAAAATGTTTTTTCTAATCTTTATTTTCAGTACAGTGGTACCACGACTTACGAAATTAATTGGTTCTGGAAGAAATTTCTTAACTAGAAAATGTTAGTAGAGACGCATTTTTCATATAAATGCCGTCATCCGTTCCAAGCCCCCCCCCAAATTCAGACATAAATGCTTTCTACAGCATAAACATGCATCAAAATATGTAACAAATACATGTGGCAATTAGATTATTGCACAATAAATGAGAGTTGTTCATAATATGAAAAAACAAGGAGAGTAAAGAGTAAAAACGATGCGTATTTAACTTTGAACTGCGTCCCCATGTTGTCTCTCAGAAGTGGTTTTTGCCTGGCGTTTTGTAAAGAACTGATTCAAGGACGTTGGCTTTTGTTAGCTTTTAACAATCGTTCAAAAACATCCAAGCGTAGTGAGCGATTGCCCGACTGGTGAACACATTTTCTGGGTTTTTCACATTTACTTAAAACTATCGAGGGGCGAATGACAAGGACACATATCCATCTATTTATCGATCTAGACATAATAGACACGTTTGGTCGAGGTCCCTCTTAGCCAACGGGATGCCAGGATGATGCCCGGTAGTAGCCAATGGCAGAGCAGCTATGAGTGTGTTGCATTCAGGAAACTCGGAGCTGCGACCAACAGCCCCAACAGTACTGTATTTTTACCTTTCGTATCTTCAAAGTTCTTTCGTAACTCAAGGCAATGTTTTTCTATTGATGCGTTTCGTAACTTCAAAATTCCGTATGAAGAGATGTTCGTAAGTAGAAGTACCACTGTTTTTAGTTGGCTTTCGTGAACTCGAATAACATCTTTTCTTACCTGGACATTGTTTGAGTAGAGAAGTCATCTGATTGGCGGACCAGAGTGTCACCTTGACAGGAGTTCAAAAATCCACTTGATTAGGACTGGGGCCACTGAATCTTTTTACAATTCAATCGATCAACACTTTGATGATTCAAATATTGTAATGACGTAAAAAAAACTGGATTTGCCATCATTCCGGCATTATGTGTGGAGATGTCCTGAGACTCACCGTGCCCCCTGAGGTCCATGGCGAGCACCTGGCAGCCCACTCTGGCAGCAATGGCCGTCTGCAACGTACAAAAGAGTCGGCCGCGTCCTATGGCGAGCCCTCGCACCATTTATTCCATATAGCGCTCTATTTGCATCTTAGCATGCAAGTAAATAAATGTCTCACTCGTAATGTTTTTCCCCACTACTGTACATGTCCGCGCACAAGTAAAATGATTACGTGAGGCAAAACTGGTCTAAGTTGGCACCTACCTCCTCAGACCAATGAAGCGTTACATGTTTACACCAGGAATTGTGTAAGTGTGCAACCTCATAAACGACTAGGCCAGGGGTCAGCAACCCAAAATGTTGAAAGAGCCATAAAGGACAAAAAAAAAACAAACAAAAAACAAATATGTCTGGAGCCGCAAAAAAATAAAAGCCTTCTATAAAACTTACAATAAAGGAAACACATGCTGTATGTATGTAGGAGACTGGACTGTCTCCGAATTGTTTGTTATTCATTCCTTTGTTGTGTGTTCACAAACCCCCCCGTAGAATTTATTTAGTAATTTCCTCGCTTGATTTTTTGTTTTGGTGCATTATTTTCGCTTTTCTTAGTGTCAGTGAAGTGATCACGAATTTCCGGTTTTCGGAGGCTGTCTTTGAACACCTCTCGAGTCGAACGAGAAGAGAGAAGCCACGGAGTCGGACGCAGACGTGTCTGTGTTTGTCGAGACTGTTAAAAGCATAAATAAAGTGTACGTTTTGAAAAAACCAACACCAGAGCTCTCCTTTTTCGGAGCTGCAACATGTATCTATATCTATTTAAGCTATATTAGCCTACTATCAAAATATTTTTCCATTTTCAAACAATTTTTATTAAGCTCCAGGGAGCCACTCGATGCCGCTAAAGGGCTCTGGAGCCGCGTGTTGCCGACCCCCGGACTAGGTGCATGAGTAGGATATGGAATAAACGTCGGCTCATCTTCCCATAGCGGCCTGCGGACACACTCACGGTAAAAAGGGCCCAGGACAGGGCCGAGTGTCCCCCTCCATGCAGAAGAACCAGCAAGGGGCCCTCACGTCCCGCTTTGTAAACCCTGAAGACGTCTCGGCTGTCGGTTTGACCCACGCTCACGTCCTCCATTTGCTCAAAATACTCCTGCCACGACACGGGCGAGTAGTCCAGTTTCTGGCCCACGTTGCTGGTCCATATGTAGGCACACACAAAGCGACACGGCACCTTGAGATTCGAGCCGTCGTCAGGCCTAGTCTTTGCTTTGACTTGCGAGCAGAAATTTGAGATTTGGCGGCGGTGAACTCAACAAATTTAACAAGCAGTAGTTGGGCAGATAGTACAGTCAAACATCGGTTTTCGAACGTCTCGGTTCCCGTCCAATTCGGTTTTCGACCAAAAATTGTGAGTTTTTTATGCCTCGGATGATGAACAAATTTCGGTTTTCGAACAAACTGAGCGCACTTGAATGCACCATTTGACTCCTCTCGCTTTCCTTAGCGTTCCATTGTAAACAAGACGTGTTCAATAAAGATTTTTTTTTTTTTTTTTTTTTAAAGAGCGTGGTTTCGGTTTTCGAACAATTTCGGTTTTTGAACAGCCTTCTGGAACGGATTATGGACGAAAACCGAGGTTTGACTGTATACAAGTCTACAATTATACTGTCTCGAGTGGTCAAAGCAGGTGCACCAGGAGGAGCAGCACAATGAATTGGGTTGCGGCATAAACTGATGAAGCACAAACTGTTGACATTCTATTTCATTGTTATGATTCCATGTTTCGATCAGGTACACAATTACAGAAGATTAGCTTTGCTTCCGAAAAATTCCGAGCACAGTCACTGAACAATTTAAATTTGGATCTCAAAGCCACCAGGTGGATCTTTTCAGAGTTCTGGAAAAGTGACTTACTGCTCCTTGTCAAAGTTCTCCTCCCACATGTTTGCTTCTCAGCGGCTGTAGCGGCACCAGGCCTTTCCCCTCAAACGTCTCACACGCGCTTCGCGACGTCCAGCAGAAGGACGAAATCCATCCAACGAATAAGAAGATGCCCCGTGAGCACGGATATGCACGGCAGAACAATAATGAGTCAGCTGGTCGTGTCAGGCGACATCTTGGCAGCGGTGGCCCATTGGCTGACGGTGACAGGAGTGGGCCTGCAAGTTGACACACTTAACTTTTTCAGTTATGTCATTTGCACTTGCGTGTATAAGATGGCCTAATTTGTAAACCATGTACCATTCTCTTCAGAAAACATGACTTAGCCGTCGTTTATTTGAGTCTTAATGGGAATCAAATGAAAGCGTTTCAGGACAAGCCATCCACAAGATTCATGTCTAACCCTGGAGAACCCAAGAACCCTTTTCTTCTTTGAAAAATGACGAATTATACATTAAATGACTGCTATATGTTCACTGAACATCAAAATATATGTTTTTTCAAATATTCAATGCTTTAATCCTAATTTAGGATTAGGGACAAATTTGACCCTTTGAGATTTAAGGGATTCATTTGAGTAGCAGAATTTATAGGGGTCAAATTTGACCCCGTGGGTTCTCCAGGGCTAATTATGTTTTACTGCTCCATTGTGGTCACTTTTGGCCAATTGAAACCCATAAAACTCACTTCACAAGTCAACAGCGGTTTGGTAAATAGTGAACAATTTCAAAATTTGTTTCATGTCACTTACTACACAAATTATTTGAAACAACTGGACAACTTGGTTTTATGAACAGGAAGACCAAGAAAATACATTTGCCGTGAAATGTTAGCATCTGTCGTGGCAATTTTACAAGGCTTTAGACCAGAGATGTCTAAACTACGGCCCGGGGGCCATTTGCGGCACGACATCCATTTTTCAGCGGCCCGCAACATAAAGAAATATACAGTCAAACCTCGGTTTTCGGACGTCTCGGTTCTCGTCCAATTCGGTTTTCGACCAAAAATTGAGTTTCTTATGCCTCGGATGACAAACAAATTTCGGTTCTCGAACAAACGGAGCGCACTTGAATGCTCCGTTTGACTCCTCTCGCCTTCCTTACACGAGGAAGTGACGCTTCCTCGTGTTGCTTTCCATTGTGAGCAGACGTGTTCAGTAAACATTTTTATTTTAAAAAGAGCGTGGTTTCGGTTTTCGAACAATTTCGTTTTTCGAACAGCCTTCTGGAACGGATTATGGACGAAAACCGAGGTTTGACTGTATATACTAAAAATGACATTTGACATGGGCCGCAAGCTTAGTTAAAAAAGGTGAAGGTGGGCAAAGTGAGAAAGGAGGATGTACTGAAGAACTTTTGTCTATACTCGAAGATACAAATGAACCATTTATGATTAAAAGAATAATTCATTTCCATAGGAATGTAGTGAATAGATAATATATGATAAGATCATTCCATTTTAGAGGCAAAAATAGTTTCTTCCATTTTGTGCTTTATGGCTAATTTATGAAGCTATCACAGTAAGGATCCACAAGTCATTGAAAAATTGTAACACTACTACAGCTTTTTTCAGTGAAGGAATTGTGTTCGTTTAAGATATTGATTAAAGGCTAATATATATATATATATATATATATATATATATGAAATGTATTATATATATATATATATATATAAATGCCCGAGGATTCAAAATCCCAACCAACGGCATCATTAAACAACAACTCCAGCATCAGCGCCTGTGTTCCATTTTCAGTTGGAAGTGACACATGCACAGAAGTAGCAAACATTCCCCTCAGGTGTGAATGACAGACAGTACCGTAACCTAGTAACCAGCAGAGGAAGACTCCGTCCTCAACTATCAGTTAAGAAAAAATAAAATCCATCCATTTCCTTCCACTTATCTGGGGTCACGGGGCAGCAGCTTTATGGGGGAAGTCCAGACTTCCCTCTTTGCAACCACTTGATCAATTTTATTTTATTTTTTTGTCAATGGAGGGGAATACCGAGGTTAATTCACAAATTCACTTGCAGAAATCAAACTTCCTACTCATGGCACAGCTTCACATTCAATTTGAGACTCCCAATGAACAAATAATGCCATGCATGATACATGCACTTTCAATTCTTCAAAAATGAAGACAGTCAACTTCAACCCTCAACCCAACTCAACTTTATTTATGGAGCACTTTAAAAACAACAATCACTGCATAAAAAGTGCTATACGTGGAGTAAAAAAAAATTGCCCAAAACAAAAATTGATTAAACAATAAATTAATATCGAAAGCAGTAAACATCAGAAAACACACCAAAAATGCTGATCTCATTTTTAGTCAAAAGCCATAGAACAAAAACGTTTCTCAAGTGAACTTTTAAAAATGGACAGGGAGGGGACTTTCCTAGCGCTTAGCGGGGGGGTCATTTCAAAGGGAGGGACTGACAACAAAGCAAGTTTCATATCCTCCGAGTCCTTGGTATCTCTACTAGTATCTGGTTCACTGACTTGAGGGACCGGGCGCTGGTGCGGGTGGAGGTGGAAGAGCTCAGAGAAGCAAAGTTGGGTGAGAATGTTTAATGACTGTTAGAATAGAAAATACAATGTTGTCATGTTTTAAAGTTTCATCTTGTTACATGTTTGAGTGACCTCGAAGTACTTGGATTGTGTTCACAACATTTGGCACACATTAGAAGCACAGAGAATCATGGGTCAATTTGAGGTCAAGGGATCCGAGCCATGGTCTCTGACCATGCGCTCCTCATCTCAGGGAGAAAGATTTAACCCTCACTAGTAGACACACTGGCGTCTGTTAACCGACAACTCAGAAAGGAAGATTTTACTTTAGACGGAAGTGCTTGTATGCTCCATAGGGCTCCACAACGACAAACGGTCACGTTGTCACGAGTCGGGGTTCCAGCATATCATTCTGCTAATTTATGGATGTTGGTGCTGAATCCACGGGAATGCTTTGTCTTTGGGGAATCACTGAGGGGCGACCCAATTGGGCCGCCCAGGGGTGCGACGTGTTAATGAAGATGGGAGTGTTTTTCTGATATGTTACTTGTAATGTGCATATACAATCAATAAAAAGGCCGGCAGAGGTTGCAGAGTTTGGGTGTCAGGTGGGAAGCTCACGGTGAGTGACTTCCTTGAAACTGCACCTCCTGCCGGCAGAGAAAGACGATCTGTTCCTGTGTTCGAGCCTTTGTCGACCGTCCGAGCGAACATCTCCGACAATGACTTAAAAACAAATCATTTTAAAATCAATTCTAAAATATCCAGGGACACAGGACAGAATTGAAGTTACAGTCAGACCTTGGTTTTCGAACATCTCGGTTCTCGTCCAATTCGGTTCTCGTCCAATTCGGTTTTCGACCAAAAATTGAGTTTTTTATGCCTCGGATGACGAACAAATTTTGATTCTCGAACAAAGTGAGCGCACTTGAATGCACCATTTGACTCCTCTCGCCTTACACGAGGAAGTGACGCTTCCTCGGATAGACGAGGAAGTGACGCTTCCTCGTGTTGCTTTTCATTGTGAGCAGACATGTTCAGTAAACATTTTTATTTTAAAAAGAGCGTGGTCTCGGTTTTTGAACAATATCGGTTTTCAAACCGCCTTCTGGAACGGATTATGGACGAAAACCGAGGTTTGACTGTATATCTTCTCTCCTATGAACTCCCAATTAGCAGGTGAGCAGCAGCATTTTGGACCAACTGGAGGTGCTTGAGGGAGGACTGCCTGACACCAAAATAAAGTAGATGACAGTAATCCAGCCGAGACATAACAAAAACATGGATTACCATTTGAAAGTGCCATTGTGAAATGAGAGGCTTGACTTTAGCCAGCTGCCAAAGATAAAAAAATAAAATAAAATAAAAAGCACCTGCAAAATGGCTGGCAACCGGTTCAGTGTGTCCCCCGCCTACTGCCCGAAAACAGCTGGGATAGGCCCCAGCACCCCGTGACCCTTGCGAGGATATGGCCGATCAGAAAATGGATAGATGGATGGATAAAAAGCACCAATTTGCTGGTCCAATTTAAAACCACTGTCCAATTTACAACCCAAATTGGAGATTATTGGCTTTAGATGAGGTACAGGGTGCCCAGGTCAACAGTGTGGGACATATCAGGACCACTGGAACCAAACACCATCACATCTGTTTTCTTCTCATTATAATAATAATAATAATTTTTAAAAATTGTGCCATCACGGCCTTGATTTTTTTTCTAGACAAGACAAAAGTGGCCTTAATGGGAAAGCGTTCTTATTTGCTCAGCGAAATATTGATCTGACTGTCAAATCACATAAGCAGCAAAAGGAATGCTATACTATGCTTTAAGATGGAAGGCAGGGGCAGCAAATAGAAATGGAAACAGGGGCCCCAAAACTGAACCCTGTGGAACACCACACAACAGCGGGGCAGATGCAGCAGAACCACGTCGCCACATTCAGAACCAAAACAAGAGCACGGTGTACTAAGATGACCTTCACACACAGCAGAAAGTGCGACAAACAACTGCCATTCTCAATATTTGTTATTGTAACTTATTATTCTCCCTCAGGGTGTCATGGATTGGAATTCTGTAACTTTTTTTCAAGTGATGTGCAGAAAATGAGCAAGACGTGCACATTGTATCTTGATGGAGCATGGGTCACACCTTCAGTTATAAAAGCGGGCTGCGCACCACAGTAAAAACTCCCATTGATGTGAACAGCACACACGTGCAATCTCTCCTGCAGTGCAGCAGTGCAGTCCGGCTTTCCTTGGATGCCAGCCAGAGGCTGATTGTTGCCGCACCACGGTAAGCGATCCTTTTTTTTTTTTCTTCTCGTCTACTATTTACAAAATGAATAGCAACGTGTGTTCTAAGTTTAAAAATGAGCGATAACAGTAGTTGAGTGAAATGATAGGAGGGTCAAGGGTCAAAGCCAGTCAAATAAAGCGAGCTCTTCGAAGTAACTCCTCTGCCACGGTCAAGGACTGCGATATCAGCACGCTGTCGATTGTTCAAGCACGCACTCTTGACTCAGCTTTGGGAAGTCGAGCACTACAACCGGAGGGATGGAGATTAGTCATCCCAAAAAGGGAAATGAAAGAGAAACGTGATTATTGGCGTTTCACTTGACACTACCGAAGTATAATTCACAAGCAGCGATGACCGAAGACGATATAGAAAACAAATGATTACCGTGCCACCTCATAAAGAGCCAACTTCAAAGCCGAAGCTACGCTAACGCCAACGTTTCATAGCGGGGCACCCAGAAAAGTTTTGCTTCATTCCAAACTATTTTGAACGTGAAGAAAGGTGCCCGGTTGCAGTTAGCCTTCCTCCTTCACTATTTTCGTGACTGTGACGAGTGTTGAAGATGTACCCCAGCTGTCAGAAATGAAATGTTTGTTTTGCATTTTGTAGGAGGGCGAGCGAGGCATGATGGAACTGCAGCAGACTAACGCAGTCAAAAGCCAGGTACCTTATTCCAAAGCCGCAACATTAAGAAGTAAGCTTCGAGTCTGCATTTTGTGTGCTTTTTGGTCTTCAGTCTGCAGGTACGCCGAAACAAGGTGCCACGGTCAGCTTCCATGATCTACACTACAAGGTGACACAGGCCGCAGGATGTTTGTGCTGGAGGAAGACCACCACCAAAGAGATCCTCATTGACCTCAAGTGAGAAACTCTTTTGATCATTGAAGCAACCACTTGTGTACGTGCTGGAGGAGCAGGAAGGAAGTGCGCTTTGTCCGACACATACAACAATGAACTGGGCTTTAAAAAAAAAAAAAAAAACGCCACATGAATTGTTCCAAAAGAAGTAGACACGGTGTAGACCGCCCAAAATGTCAGCCATTTTTCCACAGTCAATGCATCAATCGAACCCTGGACCTCTGTACTGTGAGGCAGACGTGCTCACCAGCCGTCCGCCGTGCCGCCCTCGTCATTTCTAAATGAAAAAATGTCATGGATTCGCAATCCTTTAATGGAAGCGCCATGAATCTCGTGTCTGAACAAAGGCCGCACCTGATGTGGTTGTATCGTCGGTGTTTTACTGTCCAGCCCATGTAATCATTGACTAATTCGAGCTTGAAGGTGAAGGCCGGGTCAAGTCAACGAACACGTGTTTACAGCTCATTCAACTGCGCTCAATTTCTCCGCTGGTTTTGAAATCGTGGTCTGAGGTCTTCGTAAAGACTTGCAAAAGATGTGCTCCCCCTCCACAGTGGGATCATGAAGCCTGGCCTAAACGCCATCATGGGAGCAACTGGCAGTGGAAAGTCATCGTAAGTGCCATCAATAAAAAAATATATATATATAACGCAAAATAATCAACATGTGACGTCACATTTGTTTTGCGGGTTGAAGGTTCCTGGATGTTTTGGCCGCCAGGAAGGATCCTGCAGGTCTGTCAGGAGAAGTCCTCATTGACGGCGCCCCTCAGCCGCCCGACTTTAAATGTCTGTCGGGATACGTGGTGCAGGTGAGCCACTTTGCTCCAAGGAGATACAAACATTAACATGAAATAATTGGGTTTCAGGGGCTCATTCTCAGCACTGATGCTTCATGTTTGAGACTGTCCATTAGATTGAAAAAAAACCCCCCACCATCGTTGGCTCTATCCTCAAATGCATCCACTACAAATGGAAATCAAATGCATGCAGCACTTCTGCTTTGGGTGTTAAGTGGCAAACAAACTTCTGGTGGGCATATGAACCCTTCCTGACGACGTGGGACCAGAACCAAAGAAAAGATTCGTAGAACTGGCCCAATTTTAAAGATCCTTCAGACTGGAACACAGAAAATAAGATTCTGTGTCACAACTTCAAACTTCATGCTGTTGCTTTCAGGCGTGAGCTATCGCACCCAAATCAATACTCGAAGGTACTCTCTCAACAAGTTGTGCTCAGAAACGCAAATAGGAAGTCAACAGTATCCAAAAATAGGCAAGGTCAATCAATAAAAAAGGTCAAAGCTTAATTTGAGTCATTATTGGCAGTTGCTCAGATTGTCATGGTTGGGCTTTAGGAGCTTCTACGTCAGGGGTGTCAAACCCATTTTCGCCGCCTGCCACATTTTAGTTACCATTTTCCTTGGAGGGCCATTATGACTGAAATCATATAAAGAAGTCAAGAATAACAGTTTATTCAACTATTGTTTAAGTTACTGTAATGAGGTGTTTGGCAACAAGAAAATGCGTACAATGTCTCTCTTATTTATGACATTTGTGAATGTGAAATTTTGGTACATATTTTAGCAAGCATCATGGAAGTTGCCATGTTTAATTTGCTTTCGCGGGCCACATAAAATGATATGGTGGGCCAGATCTGGCCCCCGGGCCTTGAGTTTGACACCTGTGGTCTATGTCCTTACGTCATGTATGTTGCCATGTCTGTATATGTGCACACAAGTTACGATTTACGTTGGACTGCCAGGAAAAAGACGGACGCCAATCGCAATGGGCTATCCATTAAAACATGTTTTGTCTTCTGTGACAGGATGACGTGGTGATGGGAACACTGACAGTCAGAGAGAACTTCAGCTTCTCGGCGGCACTCCGTCTCCCATCCAGTATTTCCCAGGCTGTCAAGGAGCAGAAAGTGGTCCAACTGATCCAGGAGCTTGGACTGAGCCGCGTGGCCGACTCTCGGGTGAGGCGCGGCGTCAAAGGGAGACGCGGGTGTCGGCCCCAAGTACTAACATCGGCATCAATGCGGCAGGTGGGCACCCAGCTGATTCGCGGCATCTCCGGTGGTGAGCGGAAGCGCACCAACATCGGCATGGAGCTCATCATCGACCCGCCCGTTCTATTCCTAGATGAACCCACGACCGGGTTGGATGCCAGCACCGCCAACTCCGTGCTGATGCTGCTCAAAAGGTGCTTCCTCACACCCCAACAAAAAGCAAGTCAATTTGATTCATAGAGCCCCGAATGACAAAAGTATTTCAATGTACTCTACACACTGAGCAGCTCAAGAACCCATCCATCCATCCATTTTCTGAACCGCTTTATCCTCACAAGGGTCACGGGGTGTGCTGGAGCCTATTGCAGCTGTCCTCGGGCAGTCGGCATATCATACCCCGACCCGTTTGCAAGCCAATCGCAGGGCACCCAGAGACAAACAACCATCCGCGGTCACACTCACACCTCAGGACAAATTTGAGTGTTCAATCAGCCTACCATGCATCTTTTTAGAGTGTGGGAGGAAACCGGGAGTACCCGGAGAAAACCCACGTAGGCCCGGGGAGAACATGCAAACCCCACACAGGAAGGCCGGAGCTGGGATCAAACCCACGACCTATGCACTGTGAGGTCAATGCGCTAACCACTGGCCCACTGGGCCGCCCAGATCAAGAACCACAATCCTCAAATACTGTATATAAGAAAACCACTTGAGTAAGCATTTGCCACAGTGGGAAAGATACCAGGCTGAGTTGTAAATAACTCGACCCTCCAAGGGAAACGCCAGTTAGATTGAGATGGAGAGACAGACTCGTCACTAGAGGTTTAGTGGGTAGTGAAAAACAGGAACAGTGGCACAGCCGGGGGGAGTGACCAGAGCAATGACGGAAACAGTAACAGCGATATCAACAACAGTCATATCCCAGTTGTGAACACCTGTCGCGCTGCCTGATTTTATTATTTTTTTCCTCCAGGATGGCCAACAGCGGGCGCACCATCATCCTGTCCATCCATCAACCTCGCTACTCCATCTACCGCCTCTTTGACAGCCTCACCCTGCTAGTCAATGGCAGACAGGTCACTTCCGCCACCGAGGTTTGCATCGTGCTTGAGTGAGACTTCTTACACTGTTGAACTACTCACTCAGGTGTACCACGGCCCGGCACACAGCGCACTGGACTACTTTTCGGAAATCGGTAGGAAGGGGACCTCTCTTAGCCGAGTAGCTTCACTGAGGCCTCACATCCAAAACTTCCTTTCGAAGGGTACGTCTGCGAGCCCCACAACAACCCTGCCGACTTCTTCCTGGATGTCATCAATGGCGACTCCACCGCAATTGCCGTGGACGGAGAAGGTGTGTTTTGCGAGGAGATGATCTCTGCTCTGTTTTGTTTCACGGCTTCTAATCCTACTTCCAGATGCAGACTCCGTGTTGAAATCCAGGCAGGGAATCGAGAACAAACTGGTGGAGGAATACAGAACCTGTTCTGACTTCAAGCGGACCAAAGCCGATTTGGGTAGGGACAACAACGTCACAGTAAAGACACAAAAAAGAAGAAGAAACAGAAACAGGGCCTCACTGTCTTCCGTCAGAGAGAATTATCCAAGGTAAGAAGACGAGCCAGTCCACTCCCTCCAGAACCATCACCTACAACACCGGCTTCCTGACGCAGTTCCGCTGGGTTCTTAAGAGGACATTCCGCAACCTCCTGCTCAACCCGCAGACCTCCATTGCCCAGGTGAGAGGCCCGAAACCACACCCCACACGCTGCCGCCGTCCTCATCATATGACTACCCAATAGCTGCATCTAGTGGGAATGAGAAGAACTGCGGCTCAGGCACTTGTCATTTAGGTCGCAGTTACGTTGTTCCTGGCTCTGGTCGTCGGAGCCATTTTCTTCAACGTCCAGGAAGACCAGAGTGGGATCCAAAACAGGTGATGGTCTCTTCATTTGCTTTGGGCTAAACCCTGTTCAGGGATCACAATCATCCTCTTCCATCGGTCATTCTGCGTCTTCTGCTCGAGCTTCCAGCTATGGGCAAGTCTTGTCTCCACTCATCGTATGTCCGAACCATTTCAGTGTGGCGCCTTGAGCATCGTCTCCACACCTTCCAGTCTGTGCTGTCCCTCCGATAAAACTCATTCTTGATCCCGTCCGTCATCGTCACTCCCAAATCCAACCCAGCTACCTCCGGCACCATCTTCTGCTCATTGCTTACCGTCTCCCAAAAAGACACCCGGGTTTCAGAACCTTCCGATAAAACTTTCCTTTCACTTTAGCTGGCGCTCTTCTGTCACACTTGCCTCTACCTGTCGCTTCTGCCCCTTCTGTTTTTTCTTCATCTTTCTTCCACTCTCCCAATAACTGTAAGAAATAGCAACAAATCACAGGTGAACCATTGCACACAAGTATCCCATTGTTCCCATGCTTCCAGATTCGGCGCCCTCTTCTTCATCACCGTCAACCAGTGTTTCAGCTCCCTGTCTTCGGCCGAGCTCTTCATCGCGGAGAGGAAACTCTTCATGTAAGTTTGATCCAGATAAAAAAAAACATGTCGATACGTGAAAAATGAGCCCACGTGACGCTCTCACTCTCTGGCTTCGCAGTCACGAGTACATCAGCGGCTACTACCGAGTGTCTGTCTACTTCCTGTCCAAGATCCTGTCCGACATCCTCACGCTAAGGACCATCCCCGCAATTGTGTTCAGCTGTGTGGCCTACTTCATGATTGGTGGGCAGCAGTCATCACCCAAAATTTCGGGCTTTGCTCCTCTTTTTGGTCTCAGTACGTCCAGAATGTACACCAGCGGTACTTTGGTTGACGTCTGGTTTCCAGCTACGAGCCATCACTTGTTTTTGCCCCTGAATCAAAATCATACACCAACGTACCACTGTAGTAGACTTGTGTATGATTTGGGTGCAGGCCTGAAGCCGACGGCAGAGGCTTTCTTCCTCTTCATGTTCACCGTGACCCTGGTGGCGTACACCGCCACCGCCATGGCGCTGGCCATCTCCGCCGACCAGACAGTGGTGGCCATCGCTAACATATTCATGACCATCGCTTGCGTCTTCATGATGGTGACACTCAACACCGCCGCTTTCAGTCGTCTTGGAGCACGTCGACGGGACCAATGGCCACAATACCGGGTGTTTCGTTTCAGATCTTTGCAGGCTTGCTGGTCAATCTCCCTTCCATCGTCAGCTGGCTGGCTTGGCTGAAATACTTGAGCATACCACGCTATGGTCTCGGTGTAAGTAAAAAAACTCATGTACACCATCTTACCATGTGTGTTTGATTCTCTCGTCATCCAGGTCAGTTCGTTCACCAAAGTTAAACGTAGGCAACTGGACTCTTTTCGGCTGATTGCAAAACAGGTCTTCAGTTCCGAATTTTCGGTATGAAGCCCTCACCGCCCTACTTGATGTCTCTGGTGAGAGTTGTTGCAGTTGCCCGCTCTGGTTAGCTCATTAGTGGTCATCTCTCCCATGTGTGAGACAATCTTTGGGAGGCTGAGGTGTCAACAAGTGATGCCGTAAACCTCCTACGCAACCTTTCTAGTTTGAAAAAAAACATTTCTCATACCTAGCAGCAGTCCTGTCTGTCCAGAATTTGTCTTCAAAGTAACGTCCCTTCTTTTTGAGGTTTGGCTTCCTAATGAGCTAGTGATCGAGTGGTTAGCGCATCGACCTCACAGTGCAGAGGTTGTGGGTTCGATCCCGGTTCCGGCTTTCCTGTGTGGAGTTTGCATGTTCTCCCTGTGCTTGCGTGGGTTTTCTCCGGGTACTCCAGTTTCCTCCCATATTCCAAAAACATGCATGGCAGCAAAATGGAGCACTCTATAAATTGTCCCTATGTGTGAATGTGAGCGCAAATGGTTGTTCGTCTCTGTGTGCCCTGCGATTGGCTGGTGACCGGTTCAGGGTGTCCCCCGCCTACTGCCCGAAGGCAGCTGTGATAGGCTTCGGATCGGAAGTGGGATGGATGGATGGATGGCTTCCTAATGACTTTGTCGAGGGGTCTCTTGGGCTCCCCAAAGTCCATGTGACTGACATCTTCACTGCACGCCATAAACAACATTGCTGAAGCTGGATCTCGGGATTTCGTCTTTGGGGTGAACACGCTTTTGTCCCAGGGTGTAAGCAGCACCGTTGGAAGTGCATTGGTATGTCGTATTTCGAGAATAGCCTCAAAAGTCCTTTTGGATGGAAAAGTGAAACGTCTTCAACAACAAAGAGTCCAGTTGCCGCCATTTAACTTTTGGAGACCACCTATTGCAAGCGCAAACAAAAGCCACAAATTCTTTGCGGGTCTCCAGGCTTTGCAGGTGAACGAGTTCTATGGGTTGGACTTCTGTCGCGGCCTAAACAGCAGCATCATGCCACCGGGGACAATGTAAGAACCGCTTAAGTGTTAACCAGTCTCATGTGGTGAATGCAATTTTACAAAATTCTAGCATGTGAATGTTCAATAAATGATGCGGAACTTGGGTTAAAAAATTGGGATGGACAACATCGGGGTGCAGTATGTCTCCATTAATTTAGGAGTTATGAAATGGAAAATGTGGAATTCTGGGGAAAACCGGGAATTCTGGATTGTGATAATTCCCAAGAAGTACTGAATGGGCGGAACATTTTGAAATTGAAACGGTTGTATCAATTCATGTGGAAAGATTACCTACATTTCTAAAACGTCCCTGTTAATTTGGGAGTTGCGTCACACAAAATATATATTGAAGAATGTGTGTATTTTGAAAATGTGCTACATTACATCCATTTTGTCCTGAATAACCTCAAAATTTAGAAGGTGTAATGGTTTAATTGGAGCCTTTCTTTCATAAAGAGTAAGGCTAATAAAATCCACATTCAACATCCACGAAGAAGCTATAACAACGCACCCCCCCTAACAATGTAAAGGTTTGCATGACTTACTTTTAGTTGACTTCATTCCCCCAATGACCATCAAAAATACAACTGCGATCATAACTCACGAAATTAGCAGAGATGGGCAACGGTTTCCTTGATAAAACTTTATTTCGCTCGAACAAGCGCACCTGTTCCAATCAACAGAACATGTTGATGAGCAAATGAAATGGCCACTAGGTGGTGCCATTGCTCATTTTTAAATTTTGTTGTCTCCAATCAAAATCGAAGTTCCAACTGTTTGAATCCCGTGAATACGTCGTGAAATGTCATATAAACAAAACAAAAAAAGCGCCCTCTTTCTTGAGTTCAAGTTGATATATCTTATATTGGCATCATCAACAGAACACAAAATTCAAAATGCTTTCCAATCGCTCATTTTACACATTAAAAAAATTGAGAATTTGTTCGACTTCGGTTGACGATGACGTAATTCACTAGCCGTCACATCTTGGCTGCACTCAGGACGACACCCCAACCACACCAAAACTATTTAATACTTCACAGGGACAAACCACTGTGGGGACAGCAGCGTTTCAAAGTCTTGAGATAATAAATAACGTTTGAAACTGCCCGTTTCCTTCTCCAATTCATTTTTTACAAAACATGCACACTCGCATGATGTCACAATTTTCACTCGTTATTGTCTAAAAAATATATATATATCCAGATTTTTGATCAAGCAATTTTCACCACTTTAAATCTGAAAATAGAGCATAAAAATATGAGATGATTTAGGGAATGGACTGTTAATTTGTGGGAAAAAAATACATATTTGGACATACATGATAGTTGCCCAACAGCAAACGATTTCCATTCATTTCAATGGGATTTTTTTTTTTCATAGCAAATATGATATTGTGGGAACATTTATTTGAAGAAACGTGAAAAGAGTTGCCTGAGTGTCCTTTGTTTTGGCATTTTGCTCAGTTGCAGGGGCCAGGACTTCCTGGACCAGCAAGGTGTGGAATACTCGGCTTGGGGCTTCTGGCAGAACCACGTGGCCCTCGGAATCATGACCGTGTGCTTCCTCACCATCGCTTACCTCAAACTGCGCTTCATCAGGAAGTTCACTTAGAGCGGCTTGGACAAAAGCAAATGTTCACACAAGTTCGCGAGGAGTGAACGAAAGGCGATTAACATGTGTCTCACGGAAATAATTACACTCATCTTATTAATTGCACCTCTACATTCTGTTATTTATTAACTAATAGTATTAACTAAATTCATGTTATTTCAATTTGTAATTGTCTAGAATGATACTGTATATCAATATGAGCAATGAATTTGTATCATTGCTGGATTTCTTGGTGTTTATTTTTTTCAGTTTGAAACCATTTGAATATTTTTTTAAATTTTAGTATTTTGTTCATCATGCATAATTGCAAAAGTCATTTTTGCTGCATGGTCACGTCAATAAAAAAGTGTTTGTTTTTCTTTGTGTCTGTATTGTCAGCAATCTAGATCACTGCAAAGGTTGAATCGAGGCACCAGGACAATTGCTGTTTTTTTCCCCCTTGTTTCCGAAAACATTCAAGCACGACTTTGACAATTATTATATTAGGCTTACAATGTATTATTTTGGGGCATTCTGTTGCAATGATGCTCTTTTCCTGTGTACACAAGGAGCATCTTGACCTCATGACCTTTTAAAGTTGCTAAAAAGTCGAGATTTGACTTTCCCAAAATGCCCAATGGGTCAGAATTTGTCCGCCCCTGATCGGAAATGCATCCTTAAATCATAAACGAAATAACGTTACTCTTCATAAACTATATATTGTTTTTCTTGCTTATTAAAAAAAAAAAAATCAATTCATAATTCAGTTGAAATATTTGTTCATGATCAAAATGAGGTACGGCAGGCAGTTATTTTTTTTTTCATGCACCACTACAGGGAGCCTGAATTTCACTGCTACGCAAACATGAGGAAAAACGGTTCCGATTCGAACCCTGAACCTGAGAACTGCGATGCGGACGTGCTCTCCACTGTAATCAAACACAACAAAAAGCACAGTCAACGCAGTGTAGGTTAGCAAATATATTTAAATATAATATTTATCTTCATTTTAGCACAATGACAAAATGGCATTATTACATTTGACTTGAAGTCATGACAACAAGCAGCAATTTCACGCTTGGCAGAATAAAACACTTTTGTTGGAAAAAAACAAAACAAATCCGGAATGACTTTCCCAAACGGCTTGAATGGCATCATGCAAATTCCACTCCTTTTTGCGGACGACTCACAGGTCACCAGCAGCCGAGTCCCAACGCGCGGACTCGTTCTGTTACCCTTCGGGGAAATAAAAGCTCTCGCCACAGCACTGCCAGTTAGTCAAACATCAGGGCACGCACGAACAAACGACAACATATTGGCTTGAAATAAATTAATCATATCAAAGGAACACAGTGGTTTATATTTAAAATACATATTTACAAAAACAAACAGTCTTTAAGCACAAATTACTTCACCAAATATCTGCCTCTCGTGTTTTTTTTGTTTTTGTTTCCTAACTTGATATGTACTTGCGATGGAAACCAAAATCGGACATCATTTGTCATTGATATGTTGTTCTGCTATGTGCCTCATGACGTCTGGCTCACAGTTACCATGGCGACCGAGCGGGAAGCTGCAAGGGGATGCGCCGCCGCCGCCGCCGCCGTCGCCGCCTCGGAAAGAAAACGGTTTGGGGACCAAGAGAGTAAACGAGCGTCCAAAATGACCAAAGAAGAAGAAGTCGGCTGCTCAAAAATGTTACAGTCACACAAACGAGTCGCACATTTTTAAAAAGAAGGAACGAAGGTAGTAAAGACAGCTTTATCATCCTCGCCTCACATGTACAAGCATGCTGGAGGCCAAAAGTTCCATCGGGGAAAAAATCAGGAAACGCCATCATCCACTCGATGTGGTTCGGCCCGGGAAAAGTGCAGTTTGAAGACATTAGCGACAGGGGGCGACATTTACAATCCACTCAACACACCATGCGGCAAATGAGCCGCAGGAAAAGCAATGGCGGGACATGCGACGAGTTCGGTTGCCGGTGTGGGTGCGCTCTCCAAAGTCTCTTTACGATTGGATACGTTTGACTGCAAAACGGGCAGACAAATCTGCGGAAATGACGACAAAACACAAATTGTGCTTGAACGTTGGACTGAAATGGTTTGAGATGCGAGACTGAATCAAGCACACGTTACATTGCAGAGGTACTGTTGGAATATGTGTCCCAAGAACATTCCGACACAATTTTTGTGAGCTTGTGTGAGAAATATTCCACTTTGTGATCAATTCTCAAAATGTTGTGAATGAGCTCAACATTTTTGACACTTTTTTTTTTTTTTGGGGGGTGTGTGCTTGAGTGGAAAATGTGGAACTGTTGGAAGAGTGGCAATTATTCATTTGTGGCTCTGCTTAATTTACGCGGTGTAGTGCATAGAACCGACCTGGTTAATATATCTCCCCGACTGCTTTCTAACACATTTTTAGAATTGTAAAGAGACTTTGTGGACATTTCCAGCTGTGATAAGCGCTAACGATGCCAAACCTGGCGGCCAAAACAACGATGACAAAAAGAGATGAAAGGAAGGAGGAGGGAACGGGAACACGTTGCACAACCAGAAGGTGTTTTAAATGCCAGGGCAAAGGCAGGAGGGGGTGGGGGTTGGGGGGGGGGGGGGCACAGTGTGAGTTCAACTTTCAATTCTCTCGACAAGACAGACATAAGAACTTAGTGCACTAAAGTTAGTTGCGGGGGGGGGGGTTCAAATGAAAACATCCAAACGCCGGGCAGAATCGTCAAATACTAACAAACAGAATCCATGTCAGGAGAGTACAAATATGTTGTCAGTTTGGTTACGTGTGTGTGTGTGTGTGTGTGTGTGTGTGTGTGTGTGATTGAGCACGCACGCATATGTGTGTGTGTGTGGGTGTAAAGTGACTGGTGGCCAACTTTATGCCTTTTTGGGGGGAGGAGCCAACTTGATGATCTCGTCTTCGGATGGCTGACGGATGATGTCTGCGACGGCAAGAAAGGGATACAATTAATTTTGTTATGATTATATATTTTTTGTCTTTTTTCCCCCCCGCCCCAAATCCTCTTTACTCATTGAAATAGGACATGCCAATCATTCCTTCCAGCCCGCACCGCCCCCCCCAAAAAAAACAAGTGTTTTTTTTTTTTTTAATAAGGAAAAAAAATAACAACACTCTATAATATTGCTGTTTCATGGAAATTAGTATCGGAATGTAAAGAATGTCATTTCATCAATTCTTTTGTGCTGCTCCTGGTGATCTGGTATGCTCACCTTGGCCACTGGGAGGCAGTATAAACACAGTCATGGAGACACCCATGACAAATGTGTGTGTTTGTGTGTGTGTGTGTGTGTGTGTGTGTGTGTGTGTGTGTGTGTGTGTGTGTGTGTGTGTCTATCTATATATATGAAGATACCGTATTGGCCCGAATATAAGACGGCCCTGATTATAAGGCGACCCCTCTTTTTCCAGACTCAAGTTTGAAAAAAGACTTTTTGAACACCAAATTAATTTTTATACAGAAAATAATTACAGTACATCTGAAACAAATGATTCTAACAATATATTTGAGAGAAAAAGCATGTTATTTTGCCTCATTCAAAACTAAAGTGCAATCACATGGCTTCTGGTTTTTGAAACGGAAATTACATCATAACTTCTCCTCAGCTGCTGGTTAACCTGGCCGATCTTCGACCCACTTTTCTCCAGATTGTCGCTACGTTTCTCCATTTTCTGTTATCTCTTCTATTATTTTCTTCTCTTTTCCTTCTTGCCGCTATTTTTATTTTTATTCTTCGTGACAGGGATTCACTTTGGCCTGGGAAGTTAAGTTCAGCATTCGCTTCAATGATATCTGGCGCCATCTAGCGTCGTAAATGGGTATAATGTCTAGACCCCGAATATAAGACCACCCCCACTTTTTCACTCTTATTTCAATGCAAAAAACACCGTCTTACATTTGGGCCAATACGGTAGTACACATGTAGGAACGTGCATGACCTTTGTATTTCTTGGCCGATGGGATGCGCGTGAGCTTGGTGTCGATCTCGTCGTCCTCGTCGATTTTGAGCACGGTGGTGCGATACTCGATCACGCGGGTCAGGAGGTCGGGGCGCCGAGAGATCTCAAAAATGTGCTCCATGTACGACAGGTTGTCTGGTGGGGAAGACAGTGACACCGGATGAGCGCGTGCGCGTTGCGTTACCGGTGTACGTGCACGTGTGTGTTGGCGTTACCGTGAGCCAGCTTGTCGTTCTTCTCCAGGTAGCTGAACCACTCCTTGCAGGAGGTGATGGCGTCGCTGTGCTCCTCAGGGATGTCCTCCTTGCAAGCCGACTTGAGCTGTTCCAGGTCCTCGTTGGTGATGTTGTCCGACAGGTCGCTCAGCAGAGAGTTGTACTCGGCCATCTTCCGAGCCACACGACGCAACCAACCACAATTGGGATCTGCAAGTGGGGCACAGGTTATGATGGCAAACGAAAACTAAGCAAATGACGCCAACTGAAATTGACAAAGCATTTTCATGTGAAATAAATGTGGTTCACCTAATTACACAATACCTAGTGACCATTTTTTTTGTCTCTGCAAAACACTCCGGATATGAAGAAAACTAGAACTAACACGAAAGCTCAAAAAAAAATTATGTATTTTCGTAAAAAACAAACAAAACCCCCAAAAAGATAAAAAACTGACAAATACTCTTTAAAAATGAATTACACTTATACACACTACACTTTATACACACTACTTAGTGACCATTTTTTTTGTCTCTGCAAAACACTCCAGATATGAAGAAAATCTAAAACTAACACTAAAGCTAAACAAAAATTATGTATTTTCGTTAAAAAAACAAATTCAAAACTGACAAATGCTCTTTAAAAACTAATTACACGTATTATAACCTTATACACAATACTTAGTGACGATTTTTTTTGTCTCTGCAAAACACTCCAGATATGAAGAAAACTAAAACTAACACTAAAGCTAAAAAAAAATTATGTATTTTCGTTTAAAAAAAAAAGATTCAAAACTGACAAATGCTCTCTAAAATTGAATTACACGTATTATAAATATTTTTTAAAAAGTAAAAATGGAATCAAAATTTACTATTTCAAACAACTATCATAGCCAAACCTCGGTTTTCGAACATCTCTGTTCTCGACCAAATCGGTTTTCGACCAAAAATTTCAAGTTTTTTATGCCTCGAATGCCGACCGAATTTCGGTTCTCGAACAAACTGAGTGCACTTGAATGCACCATTTGACTCCTCTCGCCTTCCTTACACGAGGAAGTGACGCTTCCTCGGGTCGTTCCATTGTGCAGGCGTGTTCAATAAAGATTTTTTTTTTTTTTTAAGGAGCGTGGTTTCGGTTTTCGAACAAATCGGTTTTCTGGAACGGATTATGCACGAAAAGTCGAAAACCGAGGTATGACTGTATATCCCTAGTAGGAGGTGGGTGGGAGTAGGGGGACAAATTAATTGCTTGGTATTTTCACACTTGCATTGCGCTGGATGTCCTTCAAGGTTTATCTTATCTTTTCTTCATCCAATAATTTATAGTCTGTATTGGCCTCCCTTCTCGAATTTAAACCTCGTGAGCGCGCCTCGCTCTGTATCTCTTGTTACGCAGATTTCGACATACTCACACACGGAGAGACAGAGCAGAGCGTGACCTATATAGCGCGGTTGCTGATGCATTGCTCCGTTGGAGGTCGCCAAAGCCTTTCGAGAGAGCATCGCTCCGCCTTCAATCAGATTTCAAGTCAGCACTCTGCCAAGTGGTTAGCAAATCTGCCTCACACATCTGAGGTTCGGCGTTCAAATCCTGACTCGGGTCTCCTACCGCGTTGCAAAAACATGCACGTTTGTATCAGTCAAAACTAAATTGTCCATGGGTGTGTATGGGAAACTTGCGTATCCACGGCGGATACAAAACTTCAAGTCAAGTTCGGATGTTCTAGGAGGCTTTTGCTGACAGGTTTTGTGCTCACGCTGACTGCTGCATCATCCAATGCTGCTTTTGTGCACTTTGGATGAAAAGAAGACAACAATGGACAGAGCAGCTTCATCGAGCGACTACCCCCCCAACCCTCTCCCTCACCCGATACACACACACACACACACACACACACACACACACACACACACACCACCATGACTTGACAAAATAAGCGCTATACTCCCGTCGTTATGTTATAGAATAAGCACAAAGTAGAGCAAGAAGCGATGAAAATACGAACCAACTACCCCCAAGTACACCCTCCCTCCACGCCCCCCCCCCCCCGCACCCCTCGGCGATGAGCGTGACACGGCATCCACACAGAAGAAGCGGCAGTGTGCGCCTCACATTCCCCGTGCGCACAAACAAGTCTTTGTCTCCACGGTGTGTGCATGAGCTTGCGCGACCGCATGCACTGGCTGGTTAATGAAGCGAGTTTAAGCACCAAAAAAAAGACTTGGATGTTTTTTTTGTTTTGTTTTTTAATTCATGTTCATTTGACAAAACTACTTGACTCTTCACTACACACAGCTTGTCATGATCGATAAGAGAGAGACGATCGATCGCCCAAAACAAAGTCATTGATGTTTATTTACAGTGTGTATGGCGTTACAATGATGGCAGTTACCTAGCAACGGCCGGGGGGCAGAGGTCCCCCGCACGATCCCCCCTTACCAAATAATAGTGCACTCTTGGCTTTGGTGGTCGTCACGGCAACTGAATCAGAGGCGAAAAAATTCTTCCGCCTGTGATCAGAATCATTTACTCCCTGATCGCTGACATCGGGATTTCTACTGTTGTCGATAGGACCGAGATAGTTGCGAAATAGAAAATGCAACGAACGCAGCGACCGCCTTGAGTTACGCGTGAGGCGACGTCAACAGTTTTTCGTGGTACGAGCAGTGATTGGGCAGATGCGAGCTAAACGATAAGCATCAGTCTATCAAACTAAACATCGCACTAAAAGAAAATATGCAAACTAAGGGCGGCCCATCAGTGGTTAGCACGTCGGCTTCGCTGCAGAGGTACCGGGTTCGATCCCAGCTCCGGCCTCCCTGTGTGGAGCATGTTCTCCCCGGGCTTGCGTGGGTTTTCTCCGGGTGCTCCGGTTTCCTCCCACATTCCAAAAAAATGGCAGGCTCGTTGGGCACTCTAAATGCTTGAGCGTGGATGGTTGTTCGTCTCTGTGTGCCCTGCGATTTGGAAAATGGTGTCCCCCGCCTACTACTCTATGTAACTCTGCCTATGTCAAATCTCTTTAGCTTCATGCTAACCCAGGTGAAAAATTCCATTTACATGTTAACAGTTAGCATCAATACTTGTGGTTTTAAAATACCCTTAGGCAACGGGTATTTGAACACAAACAATGGAGCAACACATTTAGACAATACTCACTGGCATATATTCTTTATCCCCAGTGGAAAATGACACATATTACAGCCACTTTTTGAGCAGTAGTTGTAGCACGCACACCAGAGGGAGCGTCGCATTGAATTTGACTGTAGCATTAAATCACCATTCAATAAAGTTATTACAGTCAAACCTCGGTTTTCGTCCATAATCCGTTCCAGAAGGCTGTTTGAAAACCGAAATTGTTCGAAAATCGAAAACACGCTCTTTTTAAAATAAAAATGTTCAACAGACTGAACACGTCTGCTCACAATGGAAAGCAACACGAGGAAGTGTCACTTCCTCGTGTAAGGGAGGCGAGAGGAGCCAAATGGTGCATTTAAGTGCGCTCAGTTTGTTCGAGAACCAACATTTTTTCGTCATCCGAGGCATAAAAACACGAAATTTTTGGTCGAAAACCGAATTGGACGAGAACCGAGACGTTTGAAAACCGAGGTTTTTTACAACATTATGGAGTGCTGTATTTCCTTATTACAAAATGCAAACACCATTTTTGGGTTTGTTTTTGGAGCGGGGTGAGGCCGGAACAGATTAGTGGCATTTCCATTCATTCCAATGGGCAAAGATGATTTGAGATACAAGAGTGGTCACGGAACCAGTTGAACCAGTATCTGAAGTCACCACGGTAAATCAGTTTCAACACTTCCCAACAGGCCATCGTTTTTTGTCAGCGTCTGCGGTGGCCGCCATATCGCTGGGAGCGTGCGTGAAGCGCTCGCTAATCCGCGCGCAAGAATGTAGGCCAGCGGCCCGCTTGCCATTGAGCAGAAAAGAAGATTTGCACACATCTGTGCATCCGTGTGCAAGCGCACTCCGCTTGGCCTTCTCAATCGATGCGAGAGAAACGCTCCGTTTCGTGACTCCGTTCTGACACCGTCAGCCGTCGCCATGGCAACAACAACCAAGCATGGCCAAGTGGCCTTTTCTTGACTTTCTACAAGCTCGCCAAGCTGCCGAGGCTTGCTACCGGTTATGATGATTGTTTTCCAGAAAACGTTGCAAGGGAACATTTCATTTCAGTGGTTTTGCTTTTTTTTGTAATTTTTTTTTTGACCTTGAGTAGTGAATGGCAAGTGGCAGCAGCTGGTTTCATTAGGGAAGTGCAAGGAGTGACTACTTCAGTCTGCCTGCTCGAGAAACGACCATGAAAGCGGAGGTGCCACGGCGTTTGTACATTTTTCTGAGAGAAAAAGCGTCTTTTCACACTATCTCGGCGGAAGTCAACACGAGCGAAAACTGGCTGAGATTATAAAGATTTAATCTTGTTTGTTCACATGAGAAAAAAAAAAAAAAAAAATCCCAGAAGGGAGAAAACAAAACTTGTTTTGGTTGTCGTTTGCGTCTTCTAAAGCCGGCGTATCAATGTACAGTGAAGCTCCTCTACAACGAAACCTGCATGGGCGAAAATACCCCCTAATGTGAAAAAATCTTCATGCATTAATACCATTCCCACTTTCCTGTTTCAAATTTGCTACAGTGAAAAACCCCCTGTTGTGAAAATTGTCTTGCTGCAAACATGATTTCGTTGTAGAGGAGTTTCACTGTACTAATAGAGGAGTTTCACTGTACAGTGAAACTCCTCTACAACGAAACCTACATGGGGGAAAATATCCCCTAATGTGAAAAAATCTTCATGCATTAACACCATTCCCATTCTCCTGCCCCCCAAACAACGAAAAAAAAACCCTGTTACGTTATACGAAATCTTTTTCTCTGCTCTTGCCTCACTGTAGCGCGTTGGATGAACATTTTTCCAAGCAACAAGCGCTTTAGGGGCGCATTGGAGATTTCACAACGTTTTTGGGGGGTGTTGTTTTGTTTTTGAACGCATATGTTTCTCTCATTTCAGTCTGAGCTACAGCACACAGTGTCAGCAGGGAGCATGTGTGTGCGTGGGTTGCTACACACACACACACACACACACACACACACACACACGCACACGCACACGCACACCACACAAGGCCTGTGGGCGCACACGGATGTGTCCTGCATGCAGATAGCGAAACCATTTGTTCGTAGAAACTTGTTTGCAGCCAAGAGGGCAAAGAAAGAGCGAAAGAAAAGAGCGCAAGGGGCTGACTGGCCGACTTCCTGTCAGCGCAACGCACTTCCTGGCGCAGCGTCTGGGAAGAGGAAGACAACAGCATGAAAAAGTGTCGCGAATCCGCCCTTCCTCCTCGTCTTTCCGCCCGCCGTCAGGCACAAAGAGCTTGTTTTCATAGACGAGCACGCATCAGAAAGCTCGTGATGAAGGACTTTTCCAGAATCCAACCAAATGCACTTTTTGATCCCACAAGCTTAATTTGCTCCTTGACCGAGTTTGTGACTAACATTGAATCCAATTTGGTGCGTCGATTCTTGCAATGCGAGATCAGGCAGCAGAGCAAAGGTGTGTTTATTTCCGAGCGGGTGAACCCGGGGTGAGTGGGAGGAGCCAAAAGGGCCGAGCGCCAAGCCAGACAAAGACGGTGACGGCGTGCGGTCACGCAAGCGCCGTCACACCTAATTTACTAATCCGTTCAAATTCCACCTCCCTGCCGTTCAGATGGCCGGCGAGCTCGCGGCTGTCAGGGCCGGACGAGACACAACATGAGATCACAATGCTCATACCATAGCATTACGCTTTCGGGAAAGACACTCAAACATGGCGCAGCACTACTTTTATCCAAATGAAACGCCGCCAGTCACTCCAACATAGTTCCTTGACACCAAAAGGTCACATGATGTTAACAAAAAAAAACTCCCTTTGTCTCCATAAAACTCGACTCACTTCAACAAAGTTGCCTGATGCACAAAGTTGACACAAGATGCCTAACCGAGAACTTGAGTCAAAGAGGAGCCGTGTGACCTCTTCGCAGACCGCGTGAGCGCCTGAGGCCGATGACATCATCATCGTGCGACGACAGCAGACGCGCGTCAATGTTTGTGAGGTGGAAGCTTCATTATCCGGGAAGCTTTGCAGCGGATATAAATATCACACTGCCTCTGGGAGGAGGAGGAGAAGGAGGAGGAGGAGGAGGAAGAGGAGGAGGAAGAGGCGGCAAGTGCTGATTAAACCAGGGTGCAAGAGTCCAACACATCCCTTCGACTCCTGCGAGAGCACACACCAGTGACTTTGGTTTTATGTGTGTGTGTGTGTGTGTGTGTGTGTGTGTGTGTGTGTGTGTGTGTGTGTGTGTGTGTGTGTGTGACAGTAAAGGGTGAGAAACACGTCAGGAGTCGACGTCAGTGTCAAAAATATCCTTCATTTCCTGTTCCATCCTCCTCCTCCTCCTCTTCCTCATCATCATCATCATTATGCTAAATCATGAATGGGCAAACTTTGTGGCTTAAATGGCATTGTTTGCATCAAGGCAGGAAAAGCCAGAGAAGGAAGCGTGTGTGTGTGTGTGTGTTATTTGCATGCATGAAGATTGTGGCACACGAGGGACAATGTGAGGAAGTTTCTGAGTGGGCCACTTCTGGATGACATCCAACAGGAAGGATGGTCGCTAAGAGGGCCAAACACACAAGCCAAAGCATGTACAGTATTCACACCTGCGCGATGCATTCAAGTGTCTGTGGAAAATGTGGTCAAAACAGGTGCGAGAAGCAGGCGATGGTCACCAGACACTCCACAGGTCCCTGAAAGAATCTCGATCAAACAGGAAGTCAAAGGTCACCCTTTACAGATGCTTTCATCGGGTTCTTGAACGCACCACGGAGGGTTAGACATCATGATGGATGTCAACAAGTTTCACACATTCGAAGGCCGTCTCTCCTTTGTTGGGATCGGGTTCCACTGGTCTCCACCGCAAGCATCACAACAACACACCCGAGGACGTGGACAACAAAAGTCAAGAAAAATAAATGCTGATTCGTGTCGCCCCAGAGAGGCTGGATCGATTGCTCCCCGAAAAGCTGACTCACGCACACACGCACACACAATCCCATTCGGACTTGTGGGACACTGGGGACAGGAAACCCACAAAAGGGGAAAGCGGTTCCTAATGATGCGTTTAATGACTTTCCGTGTTTGTACTTGCTGACTCATTCCCTGTGCTCACATTCGTCTACGAAATAAATCAGCTGGTCTTTCTGATTGGCACACATGCATACGCGGGAAGGCGGCAATGGCAGTGATCGGAAGGAAGTGAACGCAGCACGGATGCCAAGCCACAGTGAAACCCCGCGAATAACTGACACCCCCTAGGAAAGTATGTAATTGCTTCTAGATGCCACAAGATGGTCGGCAAAACACTACTTTTGTCTAAATGACACTCTTCACCTCACTTCAACATAGTTCCTCGGTGCACAAAGACACCGCAAGATGTTGGTATTTGAATCCAAATGAGACTCAACTCGCTTCAAGATCATTCCTTGATGCGCAGCGAGGCCACGGATGTTGGCGACATTTATTGCCAAATGAAACTCCTCAACTTAAATTAACATAGTTGCGTGATGCAGGAAGATGCCACGGGATGGCGCCGAACGAATACTATCATTGCTTTGGCATGAGCACAAAAAGAGCTCATAGGCGAAAAAACGCAAATCTGCGGTCTGCTCTGGTTTTATCATGATGCGTTGAATGCCCCCTTGAGTGTGGGGCGGGGGGAACGGTACACTTGTGTTAAACGAGAAGAAACAGAAGAGGAAGGGGAGGAGGAAGAGATGGGGGTAGTCACGGAGACGTACAGGCATGCCAGCTGCCTCCTGCTTTACACCCCCCCCCCCCCCCCACACACACACACACACAAGCACACACACTCTCAGTTACCTCGCGCGCGGCCACGCGTCGCAGCGAGGAAGCTTGGACGTCGGAAGAAATTTGATGGCGGAGTGGAGCTCGAATCGGAGCCGGAAACGGGTCAGTCTCGTTGGACAGAGGGCGGAAGAAAAAAAAAAAGGCAAAAGTCCAGTGGCTCGATGTCACTGTGATGCGATAAGGAGGACAGCAGGCAGGGGTCCTCGGCGTGGGAACTGAGGCCGTGACGTGGACGCGCACGCACCAAGCGAGGATGGTCGTGACTGCTCTCCACCAAAAAGGAGCGCAAAACCGGCCAGCGAGCGTGGAAACGCCTCTGTCTGTCTCTCTCGCTCTCTCTCTCTCTCTCTCTCTCTCTCTCTCGCTCTCTCTCTCGCTCTCTCTCCCGCTCTCTCTCTCAAAGATCGTCTCTAAATGCTCTCTCCCGCTCTCTCTCTCAAAGATCGTCTCTAAGCAACAGTGGCTCACTAGAATCAGGCGGATGTTTCATCTGTCTCTCATAACAGACTTCCAAAAATCAGTTGAGTAAATTCGAACCTCAGACGTGTTATCTGGCAGGTGACAAGACGAACCACGTCACCATTGTTCCAACACTTTTTTTGGACTTGTAAATCGATGACCAAAAAATTGAGAGTGAGATGTCTTTCTTTCGTCTTTTTTCTTCAATTCCATGGGTTTTAGTCACACGCGCACGCACGCGGACGCACATCCACACATTTTTCAAAGCTGATGTCACCAGAGCCTTCCGGCCTGCAAATCCCTTCTGCTGCTCTGTTTTCCCTCCATCACAAGGCCATCCAAACTCAAAACGTGTAACCGGAGCCGATTGTGCAGTTGGCAGTGATACGACAAGACTTTCAATATGCCAACATGCCATTTCTTCTCCTTACTCTGTCAAAATCTCATTACCAGAATCTTTTTTTTTTACTCAACTACTGCTCTGTGCTACTTAAGTGTGGATTGTGAGAACTATTGTCACATATGCAATGTGTCAAATCAAATCTATTTGTTTGTTTCCCAAGACACCCCGTGACCTTTAACTAATCCTTCTAAGTGTTGAACATGAAAATGATTAATTTGGTTCGCCACCCGAGGCCAGCAGCATTAGGAGTGGCTAAATGGTGGCCCGAACAGAGTCACAAGGTTCTCTTGGTTCTCACACGAGCAAAGAGGAAGCGCTTGCATCGATGGAACGAAGGGGAAAAGGAAGTGAGGAGCAGAAGCAAGAAGTGAGACAAAATTGGAAGACAACGTAGAAATGAAGTCAACAAAAAAGTGCTGAGTCATAGCAGGAGGACTCGGGACGTCTTGCGTTTGTGAAATTGTCCGAGAGGAAGTTGAACCTTGGATTGTTTCCATGACTACAGTGCTGCTAAAACCGTCCATCGTCGAGTTTCAGATCACCGTGGTCAAAGTGTGATTGCCGTGGATGCCCGGCGATATTGTCAAAACGTTCGCCATGGCGGTCATAGAGTGAATGAGAAAGCCGCACAGCTTTACGGTAATACAACGGGGCGCACCAACCTCGACCCGATGCTCATGCGTTACACAACCGGGAAGCAAATTCCTTCGTTGCTGTGTGTTGCTCTAACACTTCACTTTTATCAATGTTTTTAATCAGAGCAACAAGTAAAAATGTTGGGGTGATTTTTTTTTTGTTTGCTTTGGCACTGATTCCTGATTTTGTTTTTTCTCTAGCACATCTGTTTTTCATAATAATATTAATTAAAAAATAATAATACGGCGGCGCAGTGGTCTTCTGGTTAGCACGTTAGCCTCACAGTGCAGAGGTGCAGGGTTCGATTCTGGCTCCGGCCTTCCAGTGTGGAGTTCCAGTTCTCCCCGTGGAGCCTGTGTGGGTTTTCTCCGGGTATTCCGGTCTCCTCCCACATTCCAAAAACATGCATGGGCAGGCTGATTGAACACTCTAAATGGTCCCTAGGTGTGAGTGTGAGCGCGGATGGTTGTTTGTGTGCCCTGCGATTGGCTGGCAATCGGTTCAGGGTGTCCCCCGCCTACTGCCCGAAGACAGCTGGGATAGGCTGCGGCACTCCCACGAACCTTGTGAGGATAAAGCGGTTCAGAAAATGGATGGATGGATAATAATAATAATAATTTTTAAAATAAACTATCACGTCTTAAATGTTATAGTTGGTAAAATCTGCATTGCGCCCCCTCCCAACTGCCCCACCCCAAAAAGACAAGACATTTTTGCAATCAACGTCAAAAATACATTTAGGGACACAAAAAGCGATCATCTCTTGGTTGTCTGTATATACTTCCCCTCTTGAGTATGAATCCCGTGACCCTGCCTTCTCTGCATATCTATTGCACAGATTGAGACTCTCACACACACACACACACACACACACACACACACACACACACACACACACACACACACACACACACACACATTCAGCATCCTACATGCACCAACTGTTTGCAGGCTGAAGTTTGATGAGTGTGGTTTGTGGTTACTAGGCAACCTCTCATCCTCCACTCATCCTCCAGCTGTCATGTTGACACATTTTGGGATCAAAATGGTCGACGTTCACACATACCCGACACACAAATCCAGTTGCAGATGCTGCCAAATGTCGGTAAAGCGAACAAATGCGTGCAATTGATTTCAAATTGCGAGACGCCCGGGTAGGCAGGTGCGTGATGAGGGAGGTTGGTGTACAAAAGGTAAACAAAGTATGAAGTGTGGGCCAGTCTGAGGAGGAGGAGGTGTTTTGAATCCTGCAAGATGGTACCAAAATAAATTAATAAGTGAATAAAAACAAGCTTCACACTTTTGATCAGGTGACGTCACCTCTCGGCTCCGCTGTTGCCAATTCCTTTGCAGGGGGATGTTGCCTGCACGCTCAAGGCTCAGTTGGTGACTTGAAATACAAGTGAGCCATGAACGAGTTTTGTGAGATACAATTTCATCTTTCGGATGAATATCTGCTTTGACTTGCGAGTGCAAAATGGAGATATGGGCGTGATCTCAACGAGCAAATAGTCAGCATCTCGTCTAAAAAGGAACTTTAAGTCAACTACACTGCCATGGAAGCTTAATGCTAACATGTAATGGAAAATCCCATTGGCGTGCTAACAGCACTGACTGTTCCTTTTTAAAACCCTTTAGGCCAGGGGTGTCAAACTCATTTCACATTGTGGGCTACATACAGACTTGGTAGATGTCAAGTGGGCCGAACCATTAACATTATACCATGCTGTGCTATGAATCACCAAAATATTATCTCTTTCCTTTGTTTTGGTCTCAAGAAGCATTGATTGGCGCTTTCATATCATTTGCTGTTTGGCTCTATCTCGATGACAGACTGAGACTGCTGTTTTCTTCCCCGATCAAAACAATGTTGTCTTCGACTGTGATCAAAACAGTGTGCCCCCTAGCGGATAATCCACGAATTGCATTTTATTTAAAATATTCATTCTGTGTCTTTAAGGCATTTTTTTTTCATTTATAAATGATCCCGGGGGCCGGATCGAACCTCCTTGGAGGGCCGGTTCCAGCCCGCGGGCCGTACGTTTGACACCGCTGCTTTAGGCAGTCAAGCACAAATGCAACACAGGCAGACAAATAATAAAATAATACTCCCAGGCAAGTATTCTGTCTCAGTTACAAACGTGACTAATTTTACAGCAACTTACCGAGTAATAGAAGAAGTCCATTCGTATCCGGTTTGTGTCTGCATAACTGTATTTTACAGGACTGCCTCCAGTGGCTAAGGCAGGCACACCAAAAGGATCAGCACACTGAAATGGATTGTGGCATGAAATAACTCACTAATGATGTCATCACTTGATGCCTTTTATAGAAGAAAACATTATAGATTGCTATTTTTACTTATGAAAAAACATCCATCCCGTCCACCTCTCCTCACAAGGGTTGCGGGTGTGTTGGGGCCAATCCCAGCTGCCTTCGGGCAGTAGGCGGGGGCACCCTGAACCGGTTGCCAGCCAATCGCAGGGCACACAGAGACGAACAACCATTCGTGCACACAATCACCCCTAGGGACAATTTTGAGTATTCAATCAGTCTACCATGCATGTTTTTGGGATGCGGGAGGAAACCAGAGTACCCGGAGAAAACCCACGCAGGCACAAGGAGAACCTGCAAACTCCACGCAGGAAGGCCGGGGCCGGAATCGAACCCGGCACCACTGCACTGTGAGCCTGACGTGCTAACCACTTTTTCCACCGTGCCGCCCTTATTAATACAACAACAACAACATAAGAATGTGTTGTTGTTTTTTGAGGGTGAAGGACGAGAATAGATGAATGGAATTTTGGTTCATTTCGACCGGAAAAGATGATTTGAGATGCAAGCGTTTTGAGTTACAAACATAATCACAGAACAAATATAAGTGCTATCTCAAGGCGCCACTGCATTTGATGCTTAAAGTTGATCAATGAATTTGTCATTGCATGATGATGTCATCATTGGCAATCTATGTAATGTTCAATACATAACATAGATTGCACAGTGGCATGATGTCCGCCAATTGACTGTTCAAGTCAGCAAAAGACATTTTGTTCGCTATTGTAACATTTACACATCATAGCAAAACTTTACGTTATTCATTTTCATCTCATATATATATTTGTACTCATATTCCTTTGGTTGTGCTGGGAAAAAAAAAAAAAACATCTGCGAAGTTGTTCAGTCTTGCAATATTGCAATTCGAGCTCAGTGGCATTTCTGCTTGAGGTTCATTAGCAACCTGACTTGGATGTGTCAGCGCGTTCTGAGGCGCTACTTGTCTCCACCGTGTTCCGCCACATCCCGCAACACGCATGGGTGTCGGTATCGCGGTGATTGGAATGGCAACCCTGTACGTATGTGATACAGCACAGATGTCAGCGCGTTCATTAGACACAGATCGTGGCTGTTGTCTGAAGCTTGAAAGAGGAGCGAATCTCCCACCAGTGGATTCATGCGCCACATACCCGCAACACTGTAGCATTGATTGGTGTCGGTCAATTCGCCGGTGATGAAATGTCATTTGGAGCTATGTCACCGTGGCAACGCTTTTCAGAGGCTCAACCACCACAGTGGTGTTGACTGCGACGGGAGGGAGGCGAGGAGCGCTTTGGAGTGTTTGCGGGCGCCAGAGGACGGCGCTGTTGAGTGGTGTTAACATTTTCAGCGGGTGGGGCTTCTGATTGAATTTCCTAACCTAGTGGACCTAACCCACCCTCTTATTCGAACCGCTATGACTTCAACACAATTACAGAAACCCAAAATATTTCACAACCTACCCAACAGTGTCATATACTGTACACCATCTGGTTCATGATCAGTATTTATACAATAATACAGCAAGAATGGAAACATTTTGGGCGGCCCGGTAGGCAAGTGGTTAGCGCGTCGACCTCACAGTTCAGAGGTACCGGGTTCGATTCCAGCTCCAGCCTCCCTGTGTGGAGTTTGCATGTCCCCGTGCTGTGCGTGGGTTTTCTCTGGGTACTCCAGTTTTCTCCCACGTTCCAAAAACATGCATGGCAGCATAATGGAGCACTCTATGGACTAATTGAAGACTCAAAATCATCCCCAGGTGTGAGTGTGAGCGCGGATGTTTGTTGTCTCTGTGTGCCCTGCGATTGGCTGGCAACTGGTTCAGGGTGTCCCCCGCCTACTGCAAACACATCCTACTCACCACGGAATGTTAACCCTTTCGGGTACAGCGGTGACTACGGTGGACAGTTTATCATGTGATCAGGTTACAGGTGTGCATGAAAGGGTTAAAGAGATCTTTGTCTTGCTTGTTGAACAGGTTTGCTCCGACCAACCAATCAGAGGGCAGCTGACAAGGGTCAAGGGTCATCTCTCTGATTGCCATCCGTTTAAAATTCGTATCGTGCTTTGCTATATGTCGCTTGGCGTTCCGTGGTCCAATGTACATTTTCACATGATGATGTCATCAGCGGAGTCCAAATAGACACTGTGGGCCGACTGTATGCGGTCTACCATATGTACCACAAACCCCACGTTACGAGTCGTCACTTTTGCTTTTTTGGGGGGATTTGTGTTGAGAGCAAAAATTCAAGTTACAAGCAAGATTAAGATATGACGCTTCCCAAGTGCGTGGAGAGAATTGAACTTGTAGGTCAAGGTATAGGTTACGACGTTATTGGCAGTTATGAACATTTCTCGGAGGGTCGTGAATTACTGTCAGTTTTTGGCTCGGGCTCAGCCCCGATTTCCTCTAAGTTGACTCGGTGGCCTTCTTGTTCATGGACGACGTCTTGTCCACACTTTTGTCCCGCAGAGGTTTTATTTTTAGTGGGACTCTGTCAGTTCGGCCAAACTTAATAAGGGAATGGCACGTCAGGCATCGGGGTCTTCTTTCGTCGGCCAAGACAGTAAGCTTCCCCTCAACAAGAGATTTCCAACAGGTGGCCATGCAACGCAAACTCCTCCCACCCTTTACACACACCCTTCTAATTGTGACATTTTGGAAGGGTTGCCAAAACCCTTCCAGTTTGTATCACGGAGGAGAGAAGCCCCCCCGCCCCCGTGTCGTCAGCAAATCCACGTGGACGCGCTTCTTAAAGGGAACCGCTTGCCGACGGTCCTGTTCTTCTCTGGCCGGCGGGGACAGGAAGCGGGGTTGGATTTCGGGACCATTAAGTCAAGGTTCGGAACGGGAGGAGAGGATAAGAGCCATGAAGTGGATTTGGGCGATATTGGGGGTCGTCCTCTCCTTGGGGGCCCCGGCGTCCTGCGAAAATGGCCTGCAAATCCCCGAATATGACGGCAAGGACCGTGTTCACGACCTCAGCGGCAAGAACTACAAGTCCATCATGAAGAAGTACGACGTGATGGTCATCTACTACCACAAAAACGTGCACGGGGACCGCAACGCCATCAAGCAGTTCCAGATCGAGGAGCTGGCTCTGGAGGTTGGTTGGCAGGACGAGGGGAGTCAGGGATTTGAGGATTTCTAGCCGCGACCAGGTTGTGGACTTGCCATTGGGGTTTGACAGCTGTGGATGGATTGGTGGCATGACAGGGTTACAATGGGGGCGGGGGGGGGGGGGTGGCCTGGGGAGCGTCACGGCTCTTGACCCATTGAAAAAAGAATTAACTTACTTGCATAGCAGTGGTACTGAAAAATAAAAAGAATCGCGTTGGACTAAGTTCAACTCTGACAAGAGAATCAGGACCCGCATGGGCAACTGGATACAATTCAACAACTTTGTACTTGACAGTAGATACTGAATTAACGAATGACAGATTGGACCGCCAGAAGCTTGCGGTTTTTAGGCTGCCTCAAGTCACAACGCATACATTTATGACCAATCATTCTTGCAACATCAAACAATTCTCCTAAATTAAAAAAAAAAATCAAATAAAAAATACTTTGTGCAAGTACAGATACAGTCAAACCTCGGTTTTCGAACGTCTGGGTTCTCGACCAAATCGGTTTTCGACCAAAAATGTCGATTTTTTTTATGCCTCGGATGACGACCGAATTTCGGTTCTTAAACAAACTGAGCGCACTTGAATGCACCATTTGACTCCTCTCGCCTTCCTTACACGAGGAAGTGACGCTTCCTCGGTAGACGAGGAAGTGACGCTTCCTCAAGTAGCGTTCCATTGTGAACAGACGTGTTCAATAAAGATTTTTTTTAAAAGAGCGTGGTTTCAGTTTTCGAACAAATCGGTTTTCCAACAGCCTTCTGGAACGGATTATAGTCGAAAACCGAGGTATGACTGTACCTGAAAAATCAAGTCAAATGATACTTTCCACCACTGTTCGCCCTGTGTTGATACCACATGCACAGTTAGCCGTTAGCATATCAGACCAGGAAAAATCCCCTGTTGCTGTGGGCTACGTGCTAATGCTAACTGAGGGTCTGCATTGCTTAACGTTTTTTTTTTTCTATTTCTCCTTTTGTCTGCCATTTGACAGGCTGGGAGGAAAGTCGGACAGTTGCTATGGTAACCAAACCACATGCCGGCTGACCAACAGAACATTTCGTGCTGGCAAATGTCGGTCTTTCTTTTGTTTCTCTGCGCGAGAGAAAAGCTTGAGTTTGAAAATGAGACAGCCGCTTTTGGTGGCTTTTTTTTCTGTTGTCGGTCGGCAAGCAGAGGTGACAGGTGCAACGTCACGATCCTTACAAAGTATCAAAAATATAATATTATGACCGCAATAAAGCCCTCTTTTATTGAACGCAAAATGTGCATTTTTTTCAAGAATATTGTCCTCTTTTCTGGGGAAACAAAGCCATGTTTCCCAAAATAACATAATATTAAGAAGACCAAGTTTGATTTTTTAAGTGAAATTGAGAATGGATCTTCAATGCCGATGGCATTTCGAGGTGCACATTAAGTTGAATGGCCATTTGGACGAAAGGGTCATTGGGTAAACTTCTCTTTCCCCGGACCCAAAAAGTTTGTGAAATCCCAGTTTCCAAGGACGTGCGCCTGGCTCAGTGATTCATCGTCTGTCTCTCGGATGATGTAAGCGGCCCACGGCTAAATTTAAGCTGCTGCTATGCAAACACAAGCTGCAAACACAACGTCAGTGCATGCGGTCCCACCAGGGTCGAGAAGGTCCCATCCGGTCGATCGAAGCACCCCGACGGTGTTCTTGTGCGTAGGAAGAGAAAGTTTGCACCTCGGGGACGGTTGGGGTCATCTCGCGATCGCAAAGCGCCAGGTTGCGGTACTGCGTATCCTTGGCAACCACCGACTCAACCTGGCCACAAGGCTGAGGTGACATCATCTCTTTGGCAGTGAGTTTGTGGAGCAGCTTGTGTTGCATCATCTGCCCCGTGTCACCTTTGCCGTCAGGTCCAATGAGGAGATTTAAGGCCTCTTTAACCTCCCAAGTCAACCCGGAGAGGGACAAGCAAATGTCAGCCGGTGGCCAGTCTCAGTCACTCCGGAGTGTTTTCTGCTCAATTATGGATTTCCATGCATCTTACATGATGTTGCGTAAGAGCCAGCCACACGCGTGTCTGCGCGTGGGTGTCAGCATCTAATATTGATTTACAGTCTGTGTAAAAGCAATTGAACTGAGGTTCACAGTGGATAGCTATTTACAGTACATCCATTCACAAAGATGTGTACGCAGGGATACATACAGAAGATCCAGAAACATGCACCATCTATGAAAAACTGGACACAAGTCCCCAAATATATACATAAATCAACCAAAAATCCACCTTGAAATATTTATATTGGGCTATCAATTGGTAGAGTGGCAAATATGCATATCCGTGAACAATAATTGACTTCACATCAGCTGGCAGCTTATTCCCCAACATTTTTTGCCCCACGGACCGGTTTAATGTCAGACAATATTTTCAGGGACCGGCCTTTAAGGTGTGGCGGATAAATACAACAAAATAATATGATATGACCTGCTTGAAAACTGTCCTGGCTGGGAATTTTCCCCTTTCCAAAGCAACTTTCCAAAGACGTTTGCGTTTTACTCATTTTGCTAGCTTCTGGGTTTCATTTTAGCGGTAACCTCTCACGTGACCGAGAAGCGCGCCTTGACCCTTCATCAAGAGTGCCATACTAGAGACGGATGTAACAGAGAATCCGGTCATTTTTCAAAATTAAACATGTTTCAGATTCCGAAATGAATACAACGGAAGTAAGGTAAAGTTATTTATTCTTTCTCAGCGGCCCGATACCAAATGACCCACAGACCGGTTCCGGTCCGTGACCGGCGGGTTGGGGACCGCTGAACTACAGTACATGCCGTTTCGCCATGTTTACTTTGACCTCCGGGCTCCACTAATTGACCCAAGTCTGAAAAATTTGACACCATTTAATAATAGTTTACTAATAATAAATGCTTTTCTTCTACATGAAGTAATTTATTTGTCACTATTATGGAATTTGCACAGAAACGAACAAAATTTGGAAAAGAGGTTGACAATTCTTCATGTACAGCATCAGAATTCAAATAGAATTACGTACTTAGGGAAAGGCACGCTTGTAAAGACCTGAAAATACGTACGTAGATTAACAAAATATTGACACAGATGAAAAACGTGTATTGTGGTCGTAATGGATTTAACTTTGACGCTTGAATGTGGAAACTGAGCCGTGTGGAATAAAACGTGTCAATCAGACACGACGGACGTGAGCGCGTCAGGTGCGTCTGGGCCTGGCTCGGTTTTGTAAGGAATTCTTTTCTGCTCTCACCGTGCCTTCTTCAAGGCCTTAAATAGAGGCGGGATGTAGCTTTCACCTCTCCTCCAAATAACCCCGTTGGAAATATGTTCGAATGTGGGGGTGGGGGTGGGGGTGGGGGGGGGGGCTGCAGGACACAAACTCACATGGCCTACTAGATGAAAGGGGATTGAAGGATTTGAAGTTTTGAAGGCCTTGTCGTCTTTATTCTTAACAAGGGTCTTGGTGCAAACCAAGCGTAGACCCACAACATTAGGGACTTCCAAACTTTTTCAAAAACATTTTTTAGTAACCTTTTTAATGTGAGCCACGTTTCATTTCATGGGTAAAATCTACGGCTGACCAATGAGAAACAAGTTTATGCACTCAGAGCTGCAGGTAGTGAAGCACCTGTTACATCTATTATTTATTTGTGCATGCAATACTTTGTTTTTCTTTTTACCCCACCCCCCTTCCCCCTCCAATTCTGCTGCTGAAGACTGCAAATTTCCCCAGTGCGGGACAAATAAAGGTTTTCTTATTCTTATTCTTATTCTTATCATCTCAAGTTGTTGTGTCCCCTGCCAAGACCTCCCTTTCTCTTGTGAGTGCTTGGGGGTTCTGGGGTGGGTGGGTGGGGGGTGTGAGGGGGCGGCTGTCAATTGTTGGCTCTGGTTTCGCTCCGATTTAGAAAGTGCAAGGCAGCAGTCCAATGCTTTTGCTTTTAAGGTCTTGAGGTGGATGAGAAGTGACGGCGACCTCGCCCAGGAGGTTCGTCAAGGTGGCAAAAGAAAAGGGTGTCAAAGAAAAGAAATTTGAACCTTGGTCTGAAGACAGAAGAAAAAGGAATCCAGATATCTATATAAGACCAGATACCGTAATTTCTGGACTATAGACCACACCTGATTATAAGCCGCACCACTACATTTTTAAAGGAAAAAAACATTTTGTACACACATAAGCCGCACCTGTCTATAAGCCGCAGGTGCCCATATTGTTACATGAGATATTTACAAAAAAAGACGGTACACAGGCGGCCGTTAAAAAAGTCTTTATACAGGCCGCTTCATTAAATAAGTCGCAGAGTTGAAAGCGTGTGACAAAAGTCGCGGCTTATAGTCCGGAAATTACGGTATATAAAAAAAAAATCATAAAATCCAATCCAGTAACTGCGTAATAAGTAACTCCGTGCTTTGTGGCTTCCCACCACTAGACGTTCGCACCGGAAGTGGGACGTATTCAGAGTCGAACGGCTCACGTTACCCCTTCACAAGCCCCCAACGTGCCCCATTGTCCCTTCTCTTTTGTCTACAGCTAGCAGCCCAGGTTCTGGACGATCTGGAAGATGAAGACATTGGATTTGGCCTTGTGGATGAAAAGAAAGACAGCGCCGTGGCCAAAAAACTCGGTAGGCTTTCGCTTTCTCTTTCCACACGTCAAGCTCAACGATCAATAAAATGATAACTACCAGAGGTGGGAGTAGGTCAAAAGTAATGTTTCAAGTCTCAGACCTCAAATTGAAGTTTGGACTAGCCCGGTTCAATTGCTTGAACCACTTCGTCTCATTCTCCCACCAGGTCTGGATGAAGTGGAGAGCGTCTACATATTCGCCAACGATGAGATCATCGAGTATGACGGCGAGATAGCTGCCGACACACTGGTGGAGTTCCTCTATGACGTAAGTATGAAATAGGAATGCGCCGGGCTATAACGCCACAGTCCTTCTAGGACAGGGGTAGGGAACTCCAGTTCTTCGAGAGCCTGTTTTAGATCCCACCTTACCTCCAACACACCTGATTCAAATCATCAGCTCATCAGCAAGCCCTGTCCAGGCCTGAAACAATCATGAACAGTTGAATCAGGTGTGTTGGAGTAGGGAGGGATCTAAAACAGGTAGGATATGGCTCTCGAGGAAACCGAAGTTCCCTACCCCTGTTCTAGGACCTTACAGAAAGTTTGGAAACAATCCGTGCCAGGGTAATTCCGGGTGGCAGAAAAGGGAGTGGCTAAGCAAGGACGGGTGTTCTGCCACCCGGAATTACGAGCGGCATCACGGCAATATGTCTTCTTGGACCTACACGCTAACGGTTCTCCCAACGTCGGACGTCTCAGGTGATGGAAGAGCCCGTGGAGATCATCGACAATGAGCGGGAGCTGAAGGGCTTTCACAACATGGACGATGTCATCAAGCTGATGGGCTACTTCAAGAGCGAGAAATCTTCTCGTAGGTGGACCATGTAGACATGCGAAGGAACGCTCGGGCCGCCGGCGCAATCCATTAAACCCGGATAATCTTTTGCAGATTTCATCGAGTTCGATGACGCGGCTGAAGAGTTTCACCCTTTCATCAAATTCTTTGCTACCTTCGACCCCAAGGTTTGCCGTCCAAAGTGTTCTCGTTTAGCATTCTGTGCCTGGAGTTTGGAAATGTGTGTATCGTTTGTTGGTTCCTCTCTATCTTGCTTTAGATTGCCAAGAAACTGAAACTGAAGATGAACGAAGTGGATTTCTACGAGCCCTTCATGGAGGAGTCAGTCACCATTCCCGGGAAGCCCTACACCGAGGCCGAGCTGGTCGAGTACATCGAGCAGCACGACAGGTCCAAGTTCAAAGCATATACTCCAACCACTGCCTGGGGACAATGTTAGGTTTTTGCTGGTCATCAGACGCTAAGAACACATCAGGAACAGGAAGACTCGGGGCAGTTATGGTTGTCTTTCTTGCAAGGAGAGTGTGCTGAGACTCGGTTTACGATTTCGGAACAGCTCTGCAGCTGCTTAGCTGTGTAAACCGTTACAGTGCCTGGGCAGCTCTGAAGGGACCGCGTTTGACTCCTTGCATTTATTGAAAGGATGTCCCTGATACCCGATCTTCTAATGGGGTTTCAGAAGCGCAATGAATGGGACATTCAATCAGAATACACAATGCCTTTCCTGTTAATGGGAAAAGAGGTCATGCTGGGCGTCACCGGTCCGTGATTGCAGCCGTTGACGTCACACACTGCGTCGTCCTTGAGTTGATGGTGTCTTCAAAAGCCGAGAGCGGAACCCTTTTGGCAACACCTAGATTGTCAATCCCTGCATCCTATCGTAAATGAGATTTCACACTCTTGATCAAACTTTTTGTACCTACAATAAGAGTAAATATGGGATAATATATTTACCGTATTTCCCTCACTAAAAGGCACACTGGATTATGAGGCGCACCTTCAATGAATGTCCTATTTTGTCATTTTTTTCATATGTTGGACGCACCGCATTATAAGACGCAATCTACAATGCATCCACTAGATGGAGCTACGCTCAAGGAAACGCCAACAGAACGATCAGATGTCAGTAAAATGTATTTAATAAAGCAGCGACACGGTTCACTTAACCAACAGCTATAACATTGACTCGTTAACGTTGAACTCTCTTGCCGCTGCTCTATTTCCGTGTTCAACTGCGTAACCCGATCGCCTTAAGTTTGAAATCTGCGTTGTAAGCATGTCTCGAGCAAGGAGCCATTTTGGGGTCGACATTTTACCGTAGTAATCTTACACAAGGCGCATCGGATTTTAAGGCACGCGCTGTGAGCTTTTAAGAAAATGGAAGGCTTTTATGTGCGCCATTTAGTGCGGAAAAATACGATCTATATTTATTCCATCAAACAAGCGAGTCACTGTGCCTCGTTTCATTCGTTCCAGACCCACTTTGAGGAAGCTGAAACCTCACAGCATGTATGAGATCTGGGTAAGAACGTCTCCAAATACACACTTTCCTGTCCGCCGAACGACAACGGAAAAACCCCTTTGAGCTTTTATTCCGTATTGCCCCGAAAACGGTTTGTCTAACACCAGGAGGATGACATCGACGGCGAGCACATCGTGGCCTTCGCTGAGGAAGACGACCCAGGTCGGAGTCCGATGCGTCCGCTCAACCCCACCGATCTGATGTGACTCCTTATTTTGATTTTGGAACTCCATAGATGGTTTTGAGTTCCTGGAGATCCTGAAGGAGGTGGCACGCGAGAACACAGAGAATCCCAACCTGAGCATCATCTGGATCGACCCTGACAACTTCCCCCTGGTAAGGCAGACGTCACGCAAACACCAGATCCTTTGCTTTGAATGCAGTGGTCCGCTGAAGAAAAAAAACACTGGACCCCAAAATTTTTGAGAACCTCTTGTCTAATATCTATGATGCGGTTCTCAGCTGGTCCCGTACTGGGAGAAGACCTTCCGCATCGACCTGTCATCCCCCAAAATCGGCGTGGTTGACGTGGAGGACGTAAGCAATCTTTGCTTTTTCCCTGTAACAGAGTTCGCCGGTTTCCGCTTACTTCTTGATGCTACTCTTCTTAGTTCTTTTACTTGCTCCTTTCGGCAGGCTGACAGCGTGTGGATGGAAATGGACGACCACGATGAAATGCCGACGGCGGACGAGCTGGAGCGCTGGATTGAGGACGTTCTCTCGGGGAAGATCGACCCTGACGACGACGACGAGGATGAGGACGAGGATGAGGACGATGATGACGACGACAACGATGAGGACGATGATGATGATGATGATGAGGATGACGACGATGATGATGACGATGACGACGATGATGATGACGATGATGAATAGAAACATCCCAACTATCTTTCAGTCCCGTTGTTACGTTGAAAATTGTTTCTGATGAAAATCACTGCGTCGACGACAACGGACAAAAACATGCCAACTATCTTTCAGTCCAGTTTTAACAGGGAGTCGGATTTCTCGATTCACTTCCTGCGGGGGGGGCTGAATATAAGGAGCCGGCGGGAGGCGCTGAAAACCACCGACTGAAAACCACGGCTTTGCTTGACAAGCCGACTGCGCTTGCGTTTTGTACCTTGTGTCACACGACCAGAGCTCAGAAACAGTCACTTCATATAAAGTGTGTCGGAAATAATAAAGGAAATTAACGACAAACAAACAAACAAAAAAATCACTGGAGAGTCTTAAAAGGATCCCGGAAAATCTGCCATGGAATTAATCAAGAAAGTAGCTGTTTCTGTTCTCTCATCCCAAATAAAAACAAAATTAAAAAAACCCTTAAAAAAGAAAAACAGTCCTGCTTGTATTTATTTCCACAGATCATGGACAGCATGCAATGGGGGAAATCATGATTTGGTACTCTGTAAAGACAATAACACGCCCACACTCATAACTCAATCAACTGGGATATCAAATTCAGCTGTTTTAGTCGTCTTTCCCTGCCTTTTTTTTGGTGTCACATCTTACAGCATGCTGCCGAAACCTTCCTAAGTAAGCGTAGTCATGTTTTAATAGAGTTTGCCTTGCTCTCATTTTCACATATCACAAAAATATTTGAACAGGGGTGTGTAGACTTTTTATGTCCAACAAGCTCTGTATCTGTGTGTGTGGTGACAACTATTTCCTCAAAAAGGAGATCAAGGTCACCGTGTAAAATAAAACCAACAAGATAACGCTCAGAGCTTTGTCGAATCATATATTGGACTTTTGTGTTCGTCGGGGAAGTGAACTCAACGGCAATAAAACAAATTGTTCTTCTCAAAACAAATGCAGTACAAGTTAATAGAAAGGGAAACTTTGTATTTTTTTTTCCATAGTGCGAAGTTAAGATAAGAAAACCTTTATCTGTCCCACACTGGGGAAATTTGCAATGCATACATTGTAATTGACTCGGTATTCTACCGCAGTTTTATTGTTAAATCACTAAGTACTACCGTATTGGCCCGAATATAAGACGGGTTTTTTTTGCATTGAAATAAGACTGAAAAAGTGGGGGTCGTCTTATATTCAGGGTCTAGACATTATACCCATTCACGACGCTAGATGGCGCCAGATTCATTGAAGCGAATGCTGAACTTGACTCCCCAGGCCTAAGTGAACCCCTGTCACGAAGAATACAAATAAAAATAGCGGTAGCACGAAGAAGAAAAATAAAAAATAGCGGTAAGAAAGAAAAGAGAAGAAAATAATAGAAGAGATAACAGAAAATGGAGAAACGTAGCGACATTTCAAAAACCAGAAGCCATTCATTTACGAATGTGATTGCACTTTCGTTTACATATTTAAATGTTCAGATATTAAGATTTGAATGAGGCAAAATAACATGCTTTTTCGCTCAAATATATTGTTAGAATCATTGTTTCAGATGTACTGTAATTATTTTCTGTATAAAAAATTAATTTGGTGTTCAAAAAGTCTTTTTTCAAACTTGAGTCTTGAAAAAGAGGGGGTCGTCTTATAATCAGGGCCGTCTTATATTCAGGCCAATACGGTATATCAGTACTTCTACTTAAGAGAGTTTGGGTATTTTTTTTCATGTCTTTTTAGCTTTGCTGAATCAGGGCTTTCTCCGCGACCGGACAGATGACGACGGTGTCAGAGGCTTTGTCGCAACAGTACAAGTAGAAAAACGGAAGAATCTTTTCCGACAACCTGTCAGTGAAAGTGTAAAGGTGGGTACGAGCTCTGACGTCATAGAAGGATATTTGTCCCTCCTCGTAGTCCACGTACACTCCCACCGTTTTGGGTTTGGGGTTGAGCGCCAGTGAGAGCGGCGGCACGGTGGACACGCGGTACCCTTGGCCCTTCTTCATGGCGAGGGCCCAATACCCGTTGGCGCTGCTCACAGAGATGCGGCCTTTCCTCTTGACGGACGACTTAGCCACGCCCAGGTACCAGTCATCCTTCTCGCCTACCTGGACTTCCCAGTAATGTCTGCCGGAGGTGAAGCCTTCTCGGCCCAGGACGATGACCACCGTGTCGAATCGGTCAGGGTGGTCCGGGAGGTCTTGCCACGCCCCCAGGTGACGCACCTGCCGCCTGTCCTGGGAGAGCTGCAGCCACGGGTTGGCGGTATCCGGGTCCAAAGTCACATCCTCTACGGAGGGAAGGACGCTTAGTTAGTCGGGGTGGGGGGGTGGGGTGGTATGAAAGGAAGGCACAGATGGGGGAACGTGACATCCAGCATACCTGTGTACTTCAAGACCTTCTCGATCTCTGTTGGAAAAGAAGAACAGGATAGAATGTTGTTTGAGATTTAGGCTGCCGGAAACATTTCGCACTTTCATTTGTGTTTAACAACAGGCTGGCTGTTCACGTATTGCGCCACTTCCACATGAAAAGATGAAAAGAAGGTCGATCGTAGATCGTTTTGAATGAACGAATGGTTATCAACGCGGGCGCGGTACCTCTGTCCGCCAGCCTGTCCGCCATTTGCTTGAGAGTGCTTTCCAGTTTGGACACGGCCGTCCTGATCAAGCCGACGCTAACAGCAGTGGGGACGTTTGTGTGGGTCCAGTCGTGGATGGACGGGGAAGTGCTCATCGCCGGAAAGTTCTACAGAAGCAAGAGACGCCGATAAAATAGTTTTCAGGAAGCTGGAAGATCCTCCCACAATTTCCAAACAAACCAAAACAAATCATTGACATTTGTCGTCGTTGGTAAAACAATCATGTGTGCCAGCCAGTCTGAAGCAACTGATTGAATCATTCACAATGTTATATACCATATTTTCCGCATAAAAGGCGCATTGGATTATGAGGCGGACCTTCAATAAATGGCCTATTTTGTCTTTTTTTTTATATATAGTGCATGCACTGGACTGTAAGGAGTAATCTACAATGCATCCACTAGATGGAGCTACAGGTGCGTCTTTGTCAGTCTCTGTGCCTTCTCTTCTTCCGTTCGACTCGAGAGGCGTTCATGACCGCCTCCCAAAAACGTAAATTTACGAATCATTCAATGAAACTGCGAAAATTGAAAATGCAATAATGTATCAAAACAGAAAATCACTAAATAAATTCGATAGTTGTCCCCTACAGAATTTATTTGGGCATTTCCTTGAGCGAGGCTGCAACAGAACGATCAGATGTTAGTAAATTGGTGGAGACTGGACTGTGTGTTTGCTAGTGTTTGTTATTTTTTCCTTTGTTGTGTACTGTATTCACAAATGAGAAAATCACAAAATAAATTCTGTAGTGAGGCTATAGAATTTATTTTGTGATTTCCTTGCTTGATTTTGTTTTTTGATGCATTATTTTCAATTTTCGTAGTTTCATTGAAGGAATTTTTAATTTACGTTTTTCAGAGGCGGTCATGAACGCCTCTCGAGTTGTACGGAAGAAGAGAAGGCACGGAGATGGACAAAGACGTGCCTATATTTGTTGAGACTGTGAAAACCATTAAAAAACAACAACACCACAGCTCTCCTTTTGTCGGAGCTGCAACAAAAACGTATTTAATAAAGCGGCGACACAGTTCACTGAACCAACAGCAAGTTATAACATTGTAAGCATGTCTCCAGCAAGGAGCCATCTTGGGGGTCGACGTATTACCGTAATGACCACACACAAGGCGCACCGGATTTTAAGGCGCGCCGTGAGCTTTTAAAAAAATGGAAGACTTTTCGGTACGCCTTATAGTGCGGAAAATGCGGTAGTTGTGGAGAACTCTGGCATGCCACATCATCCTGCACCTTCAAGAAGTGAATGTGATCGGTCCTGTCCATGTTCTCCAGGTCAACGCCCCGCCTTCTCAGCTCATCGATCTCCCTTTCCAGTTCAGCGACCAGATCATGTGCTCGGCTCTCGATTCGCCTCTGTTTCTCCTCGATGGCTGCCACCACATCGGCCTGAGTCTTCTCGATGGAGCGCACCAGCTCGGAGAAGACCTGGATGCTGTCCTCCGTCTCTCTCTTCGAGCTCGCCTGCCACCATGAGCCAAGAAGTACAAAGTCAGAAGCAGCTCGAAGCCCAAAGAGTTCTGAACGTGCACTTGAGTTCTCACGTCGCTGAGCTCGACTGAGCGTTTGATTTCCTCCACCTTCCTTATTCTGTCCTGGATCAACTGCTGCACGTCCACTTGAACCTTTTTCAGCTGTGCCTATAACAACAACAACAGCACAAGTACCGTATTTTCCGGACTATAAATCGCAGTTTTTTTCATAGTTTGATTTATACTCTGGAGCGATTTATGTGTGAAATAATTAACACATTCTATCATTTGACATGTTATTTTCACATTAAACCGCAAGAGGGGGCTCTAGGCCCGTGTTGATGCTTTCCACATTGACACACAAAAAAAAAACTACGATGACTCTGACGTCACGAAGTAGAAGAGGAAGCACCGTCTCTTCTACCTCTGAAGTTGGCAGAGTTGCTTAAAAGTGACACCGAGGATGAAGATTTCATTGGATTTAGTGATTTGGAGTGACACTGATGGTTTGGTAAACTTGTTAGCATGGCCATTATGCTACAGGTATCTGAATAACTCTTAATATATTACATGAACATACATTCTCAGTTCATTGTTTATGCGTCATGTAACTGTAAGCTTATGTTATATTATTAATTATCATTTTATGTTTGAGCATCATATTATTTCATGTTAAGCATACCTAAATTATATTCTGTTGTTTAATAATTGCTTAGACATGTTTTTTATGTTGATAGGTTCTGATTGGCTGTTAAAGTAAGAGAAGCAGGAAGTGATTTTAGTTACGGGGGTTGTGTTCTCGAACGTGCTGCGGTGCAGACGTCTTTTTTTGTCCTTTTAATAAAACTGCATTTAAAGGATTCCATCTCTCCTTTTGCCGTTCGTAAAGTAGAGCTATCCACTACAAAACTACAAACCCCTCAATTTACATAACGTTAGCCTATCGTACTCTTATTTAGCCTGTTGTTCAGCCTGTTTTAGTTTGATAAAGATGACATGTCTGTTCTTGGTGGTTTTGCTCTTTATTATGCATTTTATGGCTGGTGCGACTTATACTCAGGAGCGACTTATAGTCAGGAAAATACGGTACTCAGCGGGGTGCTTCAGAAATGAGGCTCGACACACGATGGGGGCGGGCAATCTGTCTCGGAAATACACAACTGTTTTGGCCTTCCTCATCATAACCTGTATTCTGAGTTGACTACCTATGAGTTGCCGGTTCCAGATGAGCTGATCAGAAACAATTTGATCGACTCTTTTGCTTGGCTGTCTGGAACAGATAACTCAGCATATCCCTCGTCTCAATTTTCAGATGAGCCGCTTCCTGAAATACCCCCTGGGGCTTCGTCTCAACTCACCCTTTTCTCAGTCCATTCCCGTTCCACGGGGACGGTGTAGTGTGCGCGGTGGTCCGTCTCCGTGCACAAGACACACACACACGTCTGGTCCTTCTTGCAGAAAAGCTCCAAGAGGCGCTGGTGCTTAGGGCACATCCGGTCCTCCATGTTGGCCACGGGTTCCATCAGCTTGTGTTTGGTGAACCTGCTGGCGTGCGACTTGAGGTGCTCCTCGCAGTAGGAGGTCAGGCACACCAGGCAGGACTTCACGGCTTTGGGACGACCTCCGCCGAGGCAAACGTCACAGAGGACCTCCTGCCAGGAAGGAGAAGCTGGAGACGGAGACGCCGGCGGCGGAGTTTCAGGTGGCTCCTCCACAGGTCTATTTGATCCGTATCTTTCCTCGGTTCTGCTGTAGTTCTTCCCCTTGAGCTTCATCTCCTCGTCGCGGTTGTCCTCTAAAAGCCGCACCTTGTCCTCTTCCCTGCGCCTTTCCAAGGTCCACCTATTCCCTTTTACGGCCTTCCCCGGCGCACTCTTCAGCCGCATCTCCTTGAACTGCTCAGCAATCTCCCTCAGGACGGTATTGACGCTTGTGTCCGGCCTCTTGTAGAAGGACTTCTTGCACATGGGACACTGGTATAGCGGGCTGCTCTTCCAGTATCCCAGGATGCAAGCCTGGCAGAAGTTGTGCCCGCACGGGATGGACACGGGATCGGTGAAGACATCAAGGCAGATGGAGCAATGTACCTGCTCTTCCGAGAGGTTCCCGGGGGACGACATCCCTGCACGACGGAGAGGCAGCGTCATATTAACGGCGGACGGCCTTTTTTTCCCTCACCTGCTGTGACAGTGACGTTGTGAGAGTTAGAATGGGAAGTGGCGGTGAAGTCACATGTGTGCAAGTCAGAACGCTCAAGTCTTGATCTTCAAGTGATTCCAAAATTCCATCCATCCATCATCCATTTTCCGAACCGCTTCATCCTCACTAGGGTCGCGGGGGGTGCTGGAGCCTATCCCAGCAGTCTTCGGGCAGTAGGCGGGGGACACCCTGAATTGGTTGCCAACCAATTGCAGGGCACACAGAGACGAACAATCATCCACGCTCACACTCATACCTAGGGACAATTTAGAGTGCCCAACGAGCCTGCCATGCATGTTTTTGGAATGTGGGAGGAAACCGGAGCACCCGGAGAAAACCCACGCAAGCCCGGGGAGAACATGCAAACTCCACACAGGGAGGCCGGAGCTGGGATCGAACCCGGTACCTCTGCACTGTGAAGCCGACGTGCTAACCACTGGACTACCGGGCCGCCCGATTCCAAAATTACTCGGGCAAAAAAAAATCAAAAAAAAAAATCGAGTGAGTCAAGTCCCCTCGACATTTCGTGCATTCAATAGGAGGAAAAATTTGGTAACATTGGACCATGAGAAGACCGCTTTGAATGACCTGGACAAATTTGTGAGGATTTTGTGATTTCTTAGGTTCCTGTTACAGTGAAACTCCTCTACAACGAAATCATGTTTGCAGCAAGAAATTTTTCACAACAGGGGGTTTTTCATTGTAGCAAATTTGAAACAGGAAAGTGGGCGTGGTGTTAATGCAGGAAGATTTTTTCACACTAGGGGGTATTTTCACTCATGTAGATTTTGTTGTAGAGGAGTTTCACTGTAGTAAGGTTCAAATCTATTTGAAATGCAAAGATGCCGTCTAATAAGTTAATTGTTGTGTTTCTAGTTCCCTAACCTTAACCCCAGGTGTGAAGGATAAAGAAGGCCCTCCCCCCAAAAAAACTAAATCCAGGATGTTGAATCAGCAAAAATACCTTCCATAAAAGAAGTCCCGAGTCCTAAAATGATCAACTTAGTGTTTACCCCCACCTCACCGTAGATATTACTCCCCACCCCCAACCCCCCCCCCCTTGTGGAAGGGTCAACATTTAAACTCAAAGACATGACGGCTCGCGGATTACAGGCTTGTGAAATCACGGAGAGTTTGACCGACAAAATGAAATGCCAAAAATGAAACCAAAAGAGAAGAAGAGGAAGCAGAAGACACAATTGTCAAAAAGTCATAAAGACTCACCAGTTGCTTTCGAAGCTCTGCTCTGCACTGACACATGAAACCAGCTGCAAGCAACACACACGCACACACACCTACGACCCAAAATATATCCCCCTCCCCTTAACCCAGATACACAAGCATGGAAAGGCCACCGGAAGGGCAAAATAAAAATCTTGTCTGGTCTTTAAGTCTGAAGGCATCTTTATTCAACAAAAGCAAGTCAACACATAGGGATCACCGTCGGTTCCGTTTATTGAGCCCGTACTCACTACATCATTACGGGAAAACGTCGGGTTGCAAAGTTAAGGGAATTGGATACTTTTTGGGCAAATTAATGGGAGTTTAAAAAAAAAAAAAAAAAGAAATTTGGACACAAGCAGATTTCACGCAAATACCTCTGAGTACCCAAAATACATTATTTCACGCTATGAACAGGTGCTTGCTCGATTTTTTTTTTTTTTGCTGTTTGTCGCAAGACAAATTTTGAGGTCCGGGCAAGCTTTGATTACACAGCTGCTCAAGGGGGGTGAAAAAGGAGAGCTATCGATTTTGGATTGATATTTGCTTATGACCAAAAAAAAAAAAATATATCTATATATATACAGTCAAACATCGGTTTTCAAACGTCTCGGTTCTCGACCAATTCGGTTTTCGACCAAAAATTTCGAGTTTTTTATGCCTCAGATGAAAACAAATTTCGTTTCTCGAACAAACTGAGCGCACTTGAATGCACCATTTGACTCCTCTCGCCTTCCTTACACAAGGAAGTGACGCTTCCTCGGGTAGACGAGGAAGTGACGCTTCCTCGTGTTGCTTTCCATTGTGAGCAGACGTGTTCAGTAAACATTTTTATTTTAAAAAGACTGCGGTTTGGTTTTCGCACAATTTCGATTTTCGAACAGCCTTCTGGAACGGATTATGGACGAAAACCGAGGTTTGACTGTATGTCTATGTACCGGTATGAAAAGGTCCTCATTGAAATTCCACCAGAAACTTTCTGGAAGGCCCCCTGCCTCCCCCCGTGCAACCCTCATCAAAGTCAGGTATGTTTGACGGATGTGATAGCGAGAGGGGAAGAGTTCTTTCCTTCCTGGCTGAGGCAGGGGCTGAAGATGGGGTACAGGTTTTCGTTAAAGTTGTGGACGAAGGTGTAAAGGTGCAGGCGGGCCTTGGGGTCATAGAAGGAGACCTGGCCCCCTTCGTAATCCAGAAAAACGCCCACTTTGGCGGGCTGGGACGTTAGCGTGAGAGGAAGGCGGGAGGAGGCCAGCGCTTTCACCTGGCCGTTCTTCAGCCACAAGCACCAGTAGCCGCCGGCGGGACTCAGCTTGATCTCGCCCTTGCGACGGGCCGAGGTGTTGGCCACACCCAGAGTCCAGGCCGTCTTGCGGGCCACGTCCACCTCCCAGTAGTGGCGTCCCGAGCTCAGAGTCTCCCGGCCCAGGACAAAGAGGGCCGGACTGAAACGTTTAGGGCCCTCGGAGTGAGCCGTCTTGCGTTCCTCGTACCTCACCTGGCGGCCGTCGTCGGACAGCACCAGGTTTTTCTGAGCGGTGGCTGGGTCCAGGATGACCTCAACTGAGGAATAAAAAACAAATTTGGGACTCCTCAGCAATTCAAAACCTAACTGAATGTGAGTGAATGTGCGCCATCTGGTGGCCATCTTTGATGTAAAGTGACTCACCGGAGTAGTTCTGCACTTTGCGGAGTTCTGAAGCACAAGACAAAGATTTTGCATTATCGACGAGGCAAAAAGCAGGAGTTTTATTTTGAAAAGTAACGGCGCTGCGCTCCCACCTTTGCCGTACAGCCTCTCAGCTCCTCCTGAAATTTGTCCATAAGGCCACTGACGGACGAGCGGATGGTTCCCAGGTAGAGATCCGTGTTGATGCTCACCGCCGACCAGTCGGTGGGCTCGGGAAGCGGGGGCAAGGTGGCCAAGTGCTGCATGGAGAGAATGGGAATGATGAAACACATCCATGAATTGAATGACTGAGAATCGATGCAGATAGCATCGCTCTAGTGAGTTGAGGAGCTTCATTTCAGGCAAAAGTGGCCATTTGCCACCATCAGTTGACATCTATATGCAGATGATGCGCAATGAAAAAAGGTTGGGGGACAGGGTCAATTATTTTGAGATTAGCCTACCTCGGGGGTCGGCAACACGCGGCTCCAGAGCCGCATGCGGCCCTTTAGCGACATCTAGTGGCTCCCTGGAGCTTTATAAAAAATGTTTGAAATGGAAAAAGATTTTGATAGTAGGCTAATATATCTCGAATAGATATAGATACACGTTGCAGCTCCGAAAAATGAGAGCTGTGGTGTTGTTTTTTAAAAAAAAAACGTACACTTTATTTATGCTTTTAACAGTCTCGACAAACACAGACACGTCTGCGTCCGACTCTGTGCCTTCTCTCTTCTTGTTCAACTCGAGAGGCGTTCAAAGACAGCCTCCGAAAAACGTAAAAGTCACGATCACTTCACTGACACTAAGAAAAGCGAAAATAATGCACCAAAACAAAAAAAAATCAAGCGAGGAATTCACAAAATAAATTATGTGGGGGCGTTTGTGAACACTCAATAAAGGAATGAATAACAAACAATTCGGAGACAGTCCAGTCTCCGACATACATACAGCATGTGTTTCCTTCATTGTAAGTTTTATAGAAGGCTTTTATTTTTTTTGCGGCTCCAGATATATTTTGGTTTTTTGTTTTTTTTTGTCCTATATGACTCTTTCAACATTTTGGGTTGCCGACCGCTGGCCTACCTGCAAGAAGACCACTTTGTCCTTGTTCTGGGCCTGGGTGTCCAACTCATGGCTCCGCCTCCTCAGCTGACTCAGTTCGTTCTCCAGGCTTCTCGCCAGCTCCTGAGCGTGGCGTTCGGCCTCGCGTTGTCTCGCGGCGATGAGCTCCACCAGCTCGGCCTGGCTTTGCTCCACCAGGCGCTGCAGTTCGGCAAACACCTGCCAGCTCTCTTCCAGCTCCTTCTGGGCGCTGGCCTGCAAAATACACATACGCACGCACGAGCGCACACACGGGAAGGCTCAAACAGTGTCTACATTGTGGATCTGTCATTTGACTTCTGCACACAGACATTTCCTGTTTGCAACAATGAACTGTTGTGCATTCAAAAGTTTCAAGAAGGTCAGATGAAAAGGGCGATTGCAGGTTTTTATTTAAAGAATCCACCACGCCTGAGGAAGGACAACATATAAAAGAGAAGGTGGTTTGTTAAGTGAGGTTTCAGTCAAAGCTTGCTTGTCGTTTGAAAATTGAAAACTTTTTAAGTTCACCTGTAAAGGTTATAGTACATCTTTGGCTTCATGATGAAACTTTACTCAAAAACCCAATCTCAATAACTTTGTCATAGGTCTGTGTTTGGAAAAGAAGAGAAATGTATGACTAAGTGACTCGACAGGATTTTGCACACAAACAATCCCACGTCGATGAATGCACTCCACGGCAGAGCTAATTAAAAGCTCCACAAAGACACTCCTCGGGTCCGCGCAAAGCAAAGCAGGCGAGGCTTTTCTACAGACCGGTCGCACTGGTTGAACGAGCACATGGGAAGGCCTCGCGAGGATATGCTGCACGAAAGGAAGAGGAACTCGGGGAAATGGGGAGGTTGAAGGCAGTGTCAAGTACCCACTTTGCACCAGACCTGACGTTATCACACACACAAGAACGGGGAAAATCAGTGCTAAGACGCTAACACAGAGCTAGCACTATTTCATACACACAAGCTAAGTTTTATGTGTATGTGTCCGAGTTAGCGTCAGCGCCATGCTAGCCACTAGCCGAACTTTATTAAATTCTTTTTTGATTTAATTTCACATTAAACGTCCACCACAAACACTAAGACGCTAACACGAAGCTAGCACTATTTCAAACACACAAGCTAAGTTTTATGTGCATGTGTCCGAGTTAGCGTCAGCGCCATGCTAGCCACTAGCCGAACTTTATTAAATTATTTATTGATTTAATTTCATATTAAACGTCCACCACAAACACTAAGACGCTAACACGAAGCTAGCACTATTTCATACACACAAGCTAAGTTTTATGTGCACATGTCCAAGTTAGCGTCAGCGCCATGCTAGCCACTAGCCGAAACTTCACTCAAAAACCCAATCTCAATAACTTTCATCGGTCTGCGTTTAGTAATTTATACGTTTTGGGATGTGATTTAATTTCATATTAAACGTCCACCACAAACACTAAGACGCTAACACGAAGCTAGCACTATTTCAATACACACAAGCTAAGTTTTATGTGCATGTGTCCGAGTTAGCGTCAGTGCCATGCTAGCCACTAGCCGAAGTTTCATTATGAAACTTCACTCAAAAACCCAATCTCAATAACTTTTTCATCGGTTTGGAAAAGAAGAGTAATGTATGACGTTTTGGGACGTTTTTCCTGTAAGGGTTAAATTATTTGTTTTATTTAATTTCATATTAAACGTCCACCACAAACACTAAGACGCAAACACGGAGCTAGCATTATTTCATACACACAAGTTTTATGCATATGTGTCCGTGTTAGCGTTAGCGCTAGCGCCATGCTAGCCACTAGCCTAGAATTATCCAAACGTAATCAGATGCAACCATGACCATGTTCTCAAGTTGAGACATAGGGGAAACAATGGGTTTGGTTTGGGGGCAAGGGGGCGCTATTTAGTCGAAAGAATATTCGGTAGAATGAACCAGTGTGAAGCCATCGGAAAAAAAACGCATTTTGATCGACGCAAGAATGACCTTGCTGAGCGAGAACGTGTTTACTCAGTGAGCTTCCTTGTAAATGAATAATCCCCCATTGTTTTGATTGCCCGCAAGGATTTTTAAAAAAACGTGAGCAGTTTCAAGGAAATGTTTGTGACCGGACTGTGTCTGTGCCTTATTTGGCAGCTAGATCTCCACGACATGTTCTTGCCGCATTTGCAGGCACCAGTTGCTCTTTAGCTCATTCACTCCCAAAGACGTTTTTAAACGTCTTTTCAGACTTGGTCTAGAATTGGCTGGTACTGAATGAGTTAAAGGGTCACCGGGCCAGAGCCAAACTAAAAAGTGAAAAAGTATCAAATCATCATGGCTGTTTGTTTTTTTTCCCCGACATCAAATAGGACATCGTATCTGTTTGAGAGTAGACATTTTCTCCCAAAATGAGTGGTGTAACGCATGACCCTTGTGCTACAATTTTTGTAGATTTTTGCGTACTGTCATCTTGCAAAGACGCATTGTGTGATATGAAATATTCCAATTCATGTTTTATATATAGAGATATATTTATATGTTTTGGTCATAGCAGTACCCATTGTTGCTACAAAGAAAAAAAAAGAACTTTAGCTCATTCGAGTGGTTGAAAGTAAAATAAATACAGGAAGAATCTTTTCCAAATGTTGCGACGTATTCACATTTTAAACAAGATTGGTGAAGGTCTTCAATGTCAGACTTGTCGTTCATAATTCAATAAAAGATATTTACGACGAGGATATCCTTGGCCCGGCTCAAAGGTGACCCGTGCATATGAAAACAGAGCGGTGTAATAAGGGTCGTCATGACTTGACGACTGAGCATGTCTCACCTTGATGACCTTAATGGATTGCTTGAGTTCTTCCAGCTTTTTGCCGCGCTCCTTAATCAGGTGCTTCAGCTCGGACCGCTTCTTTCCCAGGCTGCTCTGTTGGAGAAGGACAACGAGGTCACGTGAGCGTGCGAAGATGCCCGGAGTACACGCGCGGCGGCATGCCGCTTGCCACCCACCATCTTCTTCTTCCACTCGTGGTCTGCGGAGACCACATCGTGCGATTTGTGCGCGGTGTCCACGCAGCCGCTGCAGATGCAGGCGTGGTCGGTGCGGCAGTAAAGCTCCAGAAGGCGCTCGTGCTTTTTACAGATTTTATCCTCCAGGTGGAAGGTGGGCTCGATCAGGCGATGGGACGTCAGGGACTTTACCTGGAAAATTTAAGTCGCACGTCAACAGACAGGAAGTCGCTGCATTTGATTGAGACCTCTCCCAAATTGGGAATATTATTATATTAATAATCATATAAAGTAATATGTATATATAATTATTAATATAATAAAATAAAATTTTAAAATAAAATATAGATATATTAATTTATATATTTATTTATATTTATATTATAATATAATATATATATATAATAAAATAAAAATTAAAATAATAAAAAATAACATTAATATAATAAAATACAATTAAAAAATAAAATAGATATATTAATTTATATATTTATTTATATTTATATTATATAATATATATATAATAAAATAAAAATTAAAATAAAAAATAACATTAATATAATAAATTAAAATAATAAAAAATAACATTAATATAATAATAATATATTTATTAAATAATTAATATATATTAATATAATAATAATATATTAATAATATTAATATACTATGACTTCTATTACCATGACGACTATTGCGCTACCTTTTTATGATGTCTCAGATGGGTTTGACAGAAGGACCCGGGACAGTTGATGCACGACTTGTGCGCCTTCATCTTCCTTCCGATACAAGCATCGCAGGGGACTTCCCCAGGCCGCGCAAACTCGCCGGTCTCATAGCTCGGGGATCCCGGATCCGAACTCAGATTCAGCATGGACCCTCGCGTGGACGATCCGAGTGCTTCGGCCCCGCCGGCCACCGCCATCCCCTGGAACTGAGAGGAGATCTCTGCCAAGACCCTGTTGACGCTCATCTCGGGCTTCCTGGTGTAGCTTTTCTTGCACATGGGGCACAGGAACTTCTTGCTGTGGTTCCAGTAGCCCTGCAGGCAGGCTTTGCAGAAGCTGTGGCCGCATGGCGTCGACACGGGTTCCACAAACACTTCTAAGCAGATGGAGCAGCTAAACTGGTCCTCGTTGAGGACGCGGCCTGCTGGAGAACTCACGCCTGGAATCAAGGAGACGTCAGTGAGGAACTCAGTACGCAGGTGGAGAGCATGTGACAAACATCCGGAGGCTGCAAAAACACTTACAAGCTCTACTTGAGGGAAAAAAATAAGAAATCTGGGAGAAATTGAAATATTGTTCAACACAAGGGAAAACAAAGATATTTGTACTTGGGTCATTTCCACCGTTAACATGACACTTTTTTTTTTTTTTTGCAGTTGTGCCTGATTAAGAAACAGCGAAGTGCAAACAAACTGAGAAAATGTTTCCTTTAACCGGCAGCAATGCTCACGCTACAAGTAGTTTTTGCATTTGCGATGACTCTCAAAACAAGCAGGAAGTCCCGTGTATGGAATGTCGACCGACGGGAGCTTCCACCTGACAGCGCAACCGCCATTTCAAGTGGATTACGAGTCAATACCAAGTAATCAATCATAATCACGCGCTTTACTTTTTACCGACGCACAAAAAAAAAAAACATTCACATTTAACAAGAATGTCATTTTAACCGTAACATATTTAGATTAGTTTCCCCATACTGGTATGAGTCATAACACAAATGTTCTTTTTTTTTTTTTTTACGGCTGCTCGGCTCCTAGACATTGGTTAACTAATCTATTGAGGGTAAGAAATACAAGGGGACGTGATCAACAGCAGCAAGAAATAGTCAAGAGGCACCGCAGTAGACCGAAAAGTGAAAGAATTCCCTCGTCCCGTCAATTCAAACTCACTCTGCATGCTGTCCTGCCGCCGCTCCCTTGGCAATAAAAAGCCGACAGGCCGCGTGCTTTCGTAGGTCTCCACAGAAGCTCGGCGGCCCTCCCACGCACCCTGCGAGGGAGGGAGGCGTCCTGAAACCAGACTCACGTCGCTTGTTTGCTTATTGTGACGTCAAATGGATTCTTGTTCCCGACTTGACTGGCTGCTTTCCTCCATGTTTTACGGACGGCACTTGCACAACTGAAAGTAAGAAATGAAGACGAAACTGCAACAGACTGCTCAACAAAAAAGCTTTTTTTTAATTTTTTTTTTTTTTTACATTTAGTCAAACCTCGGTTTTCGAACGTCTCTGTTCTCGACCCCCAATTTTTTTTTTTTTTTTACAAATTCAAGACATTAAAAAAACGCATTTATTAAAAACAGAAAAAAACTAAATAAAATTCAAGATATAAGTACAGTCAAACCTCGGTTTTCGAACGTCTGGGTTCTCGACCAATTCGGTTTTCAACCAAAAATTTCGAGTATTTTATGCCTCGGATTACGACCGAAAATTGGTTCTCAACCAAACGGAGAGCACTTGAATGCGCCACTTGACTCCTCTCGCCTTCCTTACAGGAAGTGACGCTTCCTCGTGTAGCGTTCCATTGTAAGCAGACGTGTTCAATAAAGTTTTTTTTTTTTTTTTTAAAGAGCGTGGTTTCGGTTTACGAACAGCCTTCTGGAACAGATTACGGTCGAAAACCAAGGTATGACTGTACTGTATATTGAAATGAAGGGGTTTGTATTTTGGTCGTGCGTGACGGGTTAACTGAAGGAACACAACGGCACTGACACAAATCAGGATAGTGGGCACTTGGGACAACATTTTAATGGATGATGGCGAACAAAAAAAAAAAAAGTTATCAACTTCAACTGAGTAGATTCATGCAGTTTACAAAAACAAAAAGCATTTGTTACCAGCCATTCCAGCTATATTCAAATCCACTATATACACACACAACGTATACATTATAAACATGAGGCTCTTCTATACATTAATGTGAGCGGAGTGTCAAACTCCGCGCAGTAAATTAAAACACGGTGATATGATGCTATGGTGTCACAGACAAAACAAGAAACGACAATTGAATTTGAAGCACCCCAAAAAAAAAAAAAAACATACAACATAAGGCCTTTTTTTTTCTTTGGTAGTGAGATATGCGTACACGAGTGTCACATCTCGCATCAAGTCATGCTTGAAAGTGGCACAGGTGCTTCCATGTAGCGGTTGAACTGAGCTTGAATCTTTGTGCGGCAACCTGAGAAGCACAAAGCCGCCATATTTTTTTATTTTTTTTGCTCTCTACTTCAAGTGTCACTTCCAAGCATCCAGTCAGTAATGCCCGTAACCCACGGACATTCCCAATCCCAGACCGAGGCCCAGCCCCAGACTCTCCCTGAGCCCCCTCAGCTGCTCCTCGCCCAGTCGGATCTTGTCTTCCAGCTGCTTCTGCTCCACCAGCAGGGCTGCCTTCATCTTCACAAAGTGACTGAAAGGGGATGGGGGGGGGGGGGGGGTGGGGGGCCGACACACAAGGCGGCCGTTATGTAGGAGCCATCATTTCAGAGGCAGAGAGACTTTCTCGATTTTCACAAGCACTGACAGAAACTCTGATCATTTGTGCCAGGAAACTCTTTCCTTTTATGTCCAACGGTCTATGACTTTCTTTTGTCTGCGACTGCTCCCAGAACGTTTAAGCAGCCGTTGTGGCCCAAAGGCTGAACGTCAATTAGCTTAGTGATGAAAAAAACAAACAAACAAAAAAAAAACAACAACAAGTAAGCTAGCAAACATTTTTAGCCAGGAACTTCAGCTAACAAAAGCTAGCTATAGTCCCACATTGATACGTTTAATAATCAGCTTTTCTGATCAGCATGATTGTCATATTTAAATGTTTTGGTCATGTGATTAGAGAAGTATTGATTGTGAACTGGCTCCAGATAATCTGTGTAGCACAGATGCATCTGTTACATTGCTTAGCAAAATTTGCTTAGCGTTGGTTATTCAAGCATATTATAGGTCAACTTTTTTTTATATACTGTACTGAATTGGAGTACTTTTCAAACACTATATTTGTATCAGTTCCATAGAATTATGCTTAGGTATACTTGGCTTGTATTGAAAAGTATACAGACAGATATTTACAGTACACTTTTAAACCCTAATTTTTTCCAATGTAGTACAAAAAAGTACACCTTATATATTTATACTCAAGTATACCTTTTAATGTATACGTCATGTATACTACTTTTCCGAAAGCGTTCTTGGCAGAGTAGTGATGGTTTGTAGAAGAGCGATGGGATTAGAAAACAGATTACGTGGAAGCGCCGGGCGGCAAATCCACAGCGGGGGGGCCTCCACTTGTTGTACCTGTAGTCTCTGTGCTGCTCCGGAGAGAGGCATCGGGCCAGAACCCGGCTGACGGCCTGCTCCCTGCGGTCGACGTGGTCCTTCAAGTCCTGGGCCTCCGATAGCTGCCTCATGAGCTGGCGCTTTTTCTCCAGCAGGGAGAGCTAGAGGGCATCCAGAGAAACACAATGTTGGGAGTCAGTTTCCCCTCAAGTGAAGGTTGTAGATTCTATCACTCCCTAAACCGGGGCTACTAAATTTTTGTGGTCATCAAACTGTTCCGGCCTTTTGGAAGGTCAGCCGGGATTGGGCGTTTTTCCAGAGTATTTGTCCAGCCGCACACTTCATATCACACAACACGATCGACCAGGCCATTCATTATGTACAGACGGGTTTTCCTGGGCGAAGCTCTCAATTTACCGGTCGATCTACGTTCGGACCCTCACATCTGGATTTTTAAGGACTTTTGAGGGCCAATTTAACAATTTTTAAGGACTTTTTCTCCACTCGGCAGGGGATTCACGGTGGATTTAATGCCCGCTCAGCAATATACAGGCTGAATAGAAAGCCACATATCACTGAGCTGGTGTTCAAATCATTGCTGCCAAAGGAAGGGCACATCTTTATTTTTAGGAGCAATCAGCTAACCCTTTATTTGACATACTGTATGTCAAATTTTCATTTTGAATTCAATCACAAATAAAGTTCACTCAGAAAAATTAATTTAATTTAGAAAATATAAAACTTCAATTTATTTTTGAATAAAAATAAAATTTGATGCATTTTTATTGATTTTAGAAGCTTTCCCTGAAAATTAAGTACAATTAAGAACATAATTTTACAACTTTTTTTATGGCTGTTAATTAACTTTAAGGACCCATGGGAACCCTGTGAGGTGGCTCGGGCATTTGATTAGGATGCCTCCCTGGTGAGGTGTTCCGAGACTTGTGGACGACCCAGGACACGCTGGAGAGACTATGTCTCCTAGCTGGCCTGGGATCGCCTTGGGATTCCCCGGGAAGAGCTAGAAGAAGTGGCTGGGGAGAGGGACATCTGGGCTTCCCTGCTAAAGCTTTTGCCCCCCTGTAACCCAACTCCAGATAAGCGGTAGAGAATGAATGGATGGATGGGTTTTCCTATCTCCTCACCCTCTCGTCGTCATCGGTTTCAGGGTTGAGCATGTCGAGCGCGGTCTCCACCCTCAGCAAACGCCCCGACAGCGACAGCAGCAGGCTGACCACCTTGTCCAGGTCACCGATGAACATGCGGAATTTGTCCACCTCGTTGGGCTTGCACACGCCCACCACCATGCCCTCCACTTCCTCCCCCAGCTGCGCATTGGCCCTGACGTCGTCCTGAAGCCCCCGTTGGGCTTCCCTCAGTACCCCCAGTTTCTTACGCAGACTCTCCATCAGCTGTCTCTACAAGTCGGAAAAACGCGGACAGAAAATAAAACGGTTCAGACGGGCAGTCGTGTGAGAGGAGGTGACGGCGAGGTCGCATACCTTATAGGTAAGCTCGTCGTCCTCTTCCCGCTCTTTGTCGGCCAAGTCCTTCATCTGGGACAAGAGCTGAGCTTGGCTGCCGACGTACTGTAATAAGAGGAGCAGCTGGAGCTCGCCCCGGATTGCCTGACAGGGGGAGGACATCAAGGACATTATCAAAAGCGCAGGGCCTTCTTGTCGTCGCAAAAGCGGAATTTACACCAATTGGGAATCAAATCAGAATGAACTCCCGTTACCTCTCCAAACTATCAGTGTTGTGCTCGGCGTTATGGAAGGCACCCTCCAGCTCTCCGTTCCCGACTCTCCCTCACTGCTGTGGGGGAAGAGCTCGTCCAAGCTCAGCCCCTCCCGGCTACTCTCCGGCTCCTCCTCCACGGAGCTGCACTCTGCCCGGACACCGCCCGCCGGATCAGCCTGCGGCTCAGGTAAGGTGTCGATGTCCGTCTCCAGGACAGTGGCCGGCAAAGCGAAGCAAGGAAGCTCGCTGGTGAGCGCCTCCTCCTCCACAGGAAGTCCGTCATCTTCCTGGAAGTCGTCGATGTCCGTTTCTAAAGGGACATCCAGTTCCGCCTCCAGGCTGTGCGTGGGGCTCGGGCTGAGGGTCGCCTCTGACTCGGTTGCGGTTTCAAGGACCTTTGGTGGCTCAACACTCTGGATGTTTGAGCCCAGACACATCTCCTCCTGCTGCTGCTGCTGCTTGTCGTCCAGCGCAGAAAGCGATTCAGGAAGTAAAACGCCACCAAGGTATCCATTTGCCACGGCAGGTGGAAGCATGTTGGCGCTTTGAATTCTGGGAGACTGAGCTCTCGTCCACTCAGCTCCAGATGGCAGCTTGTGAGGATGCGCGATTTGACGACCGCTACTGTTTGATTCACTGGAGAGACAAACGATATGACAAGAATCACCAAAAAATACAACACACTTATTCCCTGAGGGGTGCGGCACGCTGGAACGTGTGGCTAGCACGTCTGCTACGTCGGAGCTTCTGGGTTAGATGGACATCCGTGTTAGGTTTGTTGTTGTGCGCGTTTGTCGACATAAGCGTTTCGCAACCTTTCTCGAGGCGCGGTGCATCACATTTTCCTAACAAGTACCGTCTTGGCCCGAATATAAGACGGCCCTGATTATAAGACGACCCCCTCTTTTTCAAGACTCAAGTTTGAAAAAAAGACTTTTTTGAACACCCAATTAATTTTTACACAGAAAATAATTACAGTACATGAAACAAATATAAAAATATACTTGAGAGAAAAAGCATGTTATTTTGCCTCATTCAAATCTTAATATCTGAACATTTAAATATGTAAACGAAAGTGCAATCACATTCGTAACTGAATGGCTTCTGGTTTTTGAAATGTAAATGACATCATAACTTTCCTCAGCTGCAGTTAACCTGGCCGATCTTCGACCCACTTCTCTCCAGATTGTCGCTACATTTCTCCATTTTCTGTTATCTCTTCTATTATTTTCTTCTCTTTTATTTCTTACCGCTGTTTTTTATTTTTCTTCTTCGCGACAGGGGTTCACTTTGGCCTGGGAAGTCAAGTTCAGCATTCGCTTCAATGGTATCTGGCGCCATCTAGCGTTGTGAATGGGTATAATGTCTAGACCCCGAATATAAGACGACCCCCACTTTTTCAGTCTTATTTCAATGCAAAAAAACACCGTCTTATATTCGGGCCAATACGGTATCTCAGTGCCCGCCACAAAACAAAAATCACACAAACAGAAAATATGGTGGCAATGGAAATCTCTGGTCTAGATGGCAGGCAACCTGTAGGGCAGTCGAACAAAAATGAGCCAAAGTATTTTAGCTGACCTGCTCTGAGGTGCCGGCGGTGCCGCAATCTCCCTCTCGTGCTGGTCAAAGAACGTCGGGACAACGGGCCTGAAGGCCCGCCTGGAGAACATGGGACTGGGCGGGGCAATGGAAAGGGAGAGCTGATGCCGATCGGGCGGGACGTGGGAGAAGGCGGGTTCTTGAGTCTGAGGCTGGTGGCAGCTGCAACGTGGGCAACTCTCCACCACTTCCTGTCTCTGCGGCGGGAGGCTGTACGACCTCTGCCTGGATGGCTCAGAGGTACAATGAGCAGGAGGGTTCTGCTCTCCCGTGCACGGGTATTGCGGAAGAGCAGTCGAGGACGAGGCAAACAGCGTGTGGTGGGACGCTCGCCTGCGGTGGAATTGCTCCCACTTGGGCGGCGGCGGCCTCGGAGGAGGTTTTTTTTTCGTCCGGGTCGACGGGTCTTGCTCTCCGTCCGCTCGTTCCTCCACTTCGCTCAGCGTCTGGCTGGCGGCGGTCGAATGCGATGGCGACCAACGCTGACCGGCGTCGATATGGAGATCATTTTCGGACATGGTGCGCCCCCGTTGCGAGAGGGGGGCTAACGTGTGTCCGTTGCAGTCGTGTCGGTCGCCGACCACACGTCGTGGGATCCGTGACGCCTGGCGGGATGGCGGACGATGCCGACCGATGCTGTCCGGGGGCTGTGGCTCCCGTCTCCAGCCGGTGTAGTCTCTGTTGTGTGAAGAGATCCAAAGCACACACAAATAATGACAAATGGGGTCCAGGCTCTGATGGAGCAACAGGATGGCGAAGGGCGTCCTGTTGGAAATTGTCTTTTAAAGAAGTTTAAATGTGTTCAAAGTGTGGAGGTGATGGCGAACACTATCTAAAAAAAAAAAAGTTTTTTTAATCTGCCCTCAGATTTTCATATAATTTTTGTACAAAAAAAAAAGTGTCTTTTTTTCCCCCTAATTTGTGGGGAGACAAACTTCCTGGCAATTTGGAAAGAAGCCCCAATTCCAATAAAGTGAAACACAAATAAAAACAGAACGGATTTGCAAATCGTGTTCAACCTAGACTTCATGACAAGATATTTAATGTTCAAACTGATAAACTTGATTGTTTTCAGCAACTTTCAATAAACGGTAGGGGACCGAGGACACTAAGTGGTGAAGCTTTAAAGTACGAGTGTCCATTGTCGTATTTTATTCGTCATAATGTGCAAGACATTTTCAATGGGTGACAGATGATGAAATCCCTAAAATCTTTTTGCAATTGTACGTTGTGGAATGTTGTCATCTTTGTCAACGAATGACAGCAGTTCACTAATTTTTTTCATCCCTAATTATAACACCAACCTGTTCCCAGTTAACCTTTTCACCTGTGAGATGATCCAACAGGTGTTTGATGAGCATTCCTCAACTCTCTTTCGCCGCCTTTTAGGCACTACAGTCAAACCTCAGTTTTCGAACGTCTCTGTTCTCGACCAAATCGGTTTTCGACCAAAAAAGTTTTTTATGCCTCGGATGACGACCGAATTTCGGTTCTCGAACAAACTGAGCGCACTTGAATGCGTCACTTGACTCCGCTCACCTTCCTTACACGAGGAAGTGACGCTTCCTCAAGTAGACGAGGAAGGGACGCTTCCTCGTGTAGCGTTCCATTGTGAACAGACGTGTTCAATACAGATTTTTTATTTTTTTTTAAAAGCATGGTTTCGGTTTTCGCACAAATCGGTTTTCGAACAGCCTTCTGGAACGGATTATGGTCGAAAACCGAGGTATGACTGTAGTTGCCGCCGTCAAAGTCAAAGTTAAGGTCAAGTCCGGGTCCACGGACTTGACCTTAACCTTAATTTTTTTGATTGCTAAAAACAATCAAATGTATCAGTTTGAATCTTAAATAGCTTTGCAGTGTTACAATCAAAATATAGGCTGAGCATGATTTACAAATCATTGTATTCTATTTTGATTTAGGTTCAACATCACGTCCCAACTTCATTGGAATTGTGTTTGACACACACGAATGAAGTCATGCACATCCTAATAAATAGAAATCCTCCGTCCAGCCAGCGGGTTACATTTTCAGTATGGATGACTTGCTTTGCTTTCCACATTTCAAAGCTCATTCCAGCCGGACGACAGTCAAGCGTGACCGAGTGGGATTTCCCGCCGACTTCTAAACAATCCGACCACCTGCTCAAATTCTCCCGGGATTATTCACTCGGAAACAAATCGGGCAAAGATGACGTGAGCGTCCATTTGCGGAAAGGTGACGGAATACAATCAGGGAAGCGTCTCACCTCTCAGTCAGGCTGTACTTCCTGTTCAGTTTGCTTGTTTCATGTTGCCGGGCAGGATACTGGAAGGACATTTACAGGTAAGCACGACACAAAAGAACTCTTGTTAACTCATTCAGTACCAGCCAATTCTGGACCAGGTCTGAAAAGACGTTTAAAAACGTCTTTGGGAGTGAATGAGTTAAGTACTAGAAATAAAGTCGACGTTGTTTGACTCATTTTTATTGATTTATTTATACAGTGAAACTCCTCTACAACGAAATCATGTTTGCAGCAAGACATTTTTCACAACAGGGGGTTTTTCACTGGAGCAAATTTGATCTCAGATGTAAACACACACACACAAACGTATGTGTACACGCACACTACGTATGTGTACTCTTTATTTTGATTCCAATAGTTTGAACCAATGGTTCACTGTCCACAGATTATCTGAAAATAAGCGGTTCACAGGAGTTCAAATCCGGGTTAGATTTGGATCAGACACGGCTTCAACATAGACATGAACTGTTGTGTTTCCAAACTCAACCGCTTCACCCTTCGGCCGCTTTGCTTTGTCAGTAAAACGGACGCAGATTCCACAACAACCTCTGAAAGATAACCTGGCAACCCCCGCGCAAAACCCGCCGAGGTTCGACTTACTTGTGTCGGGGTGTTGCGCCTCGCCGAGAATCCCTGGTGCAACGCTTGCTGTGATGCTCCGTCGACCGGGTAGAATGCAGACGCCGGGACTTGACTGCTACGGCTCGGATGGAGGTTTTCTCCGCGGTTGCTGTCTTTCATGAAAGAACCGCCGTAAAACTCTTCCCTTTCCCTTTGCATCTCGTCTTCTCGTTCTTTATCGAGACGGTCCTTCTCCTTTGCCCTCTCGAGCTGGAGCTCCATCTGACGTTCCCGTTCCCACAGTCTCACCATTTCCTGTCGCTCCTTCTCCCCGAGTCTGTCTCGTTCTACTTCCCTTTCCTGTCTTTCCTTCTCCTGCTGCATCTCGATTTCTCGCAACATGTTGTCCCTCTTTCTCTCCCTTGCGCTCTCTTCCCATTCTCTAACCTGTTCGCTCTCCTTCTTTGGTCTGTCTCGGTTGCTACATACCGATGGCCTCCTGTCTTCCGCGCTGTTTGGAAGCAGGGCTTTTCTTGTTGAACCCCGCCCTGATAGGAGTACCTCCGTTGGTTTGTGTACGGACCTTGCTCCCCCTTCCTGGGACTCGAGAGTCCCGACACCTTGGATCCGCCCGCAAACTTGCTCGTCTCCTCAAAAAACTTCCTCCGATCTGCAAATGGGAGGATGTCTGACTCCTCCGCTCGAGAACAGGAACCAGAGCGGCCGCAGGAGGGTGCGGAAGTGGAAGTGAAGGCGCAAACGCCGTGCCTTGACTGGGTGACTCCTAACACATTCTCTCCGACGACGCCATACAGTCGGCTGGGTTCCGGTTCCGGTTGGAGCTTATGCTCGGGAGTCCAACGCCAGCGGCGAGCTTTGCCCGCAGGAGCTGGCTCCTCCACAACTCGGACGCCAACACCAAAATTTGGAACACCGGTTTCCACAATTTGAACAGCTGGAGTTGTGGATGGTGAATTGTCAGCGTTTTTTTGGATCGAAGGGATTAATTTCTCCTCCGATGCGCACGTCCGCTTGGCGGAAGCATGAGTCGAAGCAAATTGAGCGCTGGTTTCTCTTGCTGTAACTTCAGTGCCCTGGTCTTCAGACTCGTCAGGGAGGTCCGCACCATCCTCTTCGTGGACGGTTTCGCCGCAAGAGAGCAATCCACCTGGGCCAGCGCTCCTCTGAAGTTGAGCCTTCTTCCTCTGGATCTCATTCCGGAGGTTGGTTGCGAAGCGCTCGCTACGGCGGCGGTTTCGCCGGTGGTTCCTCGACGGGTTTGGCTTTTTCGCGGCAACGTCAACGGCGACGCTGTCCTTCGAGTTGTTTTCACTTCTTCTCTCATCTGCCCGTTGCGCCTCCAGTAACGTGTCAACACTGGCAGCCGCACTAAGAGGCTCAAAATCTCCTCCGAGGATTTGGTCAGGAACCAGCCCGCCCCGTGTTGATGGTCCCGTTGCGTCCTCGGGTACGCTCACAGAGCGTCCCCAAGGGTGATGATGCTGAATGACTCCCATTCTTTCCTCCAAAAACACAGATTCGGGGGTGGAGCTGCAGCCTTCGCCCCATTGGTTTGGCGGCTCCGGGCAATGTCTGTTTGACGGTTCTTGGCTCTCCGCTGGCCCTGGCGATACTGGACACCACTGGCTGCGAGGAGCATCTGAGGGATAGGGCTGACAGTAAGGTTCTGGCGAGGAGTCGTTGCCATTCAAGTGTGAACACTGAAGTTGTGTCTTTTCGAGGTCGTTCTGCCAATGAATATCTGCAGAGGCGGGGTGATTGATTTGAGACTGCTCGGGAACCTCTAATGAGGCATGTGAAGTTAATGAAGCAGAACCAGCAGAGGCCTGAGAGAACTGATGTGTGGTTGTGTCCGCACCGCCCCGCATATCACATGCGCATCCTTCCGTTGGGCTATAGAAGCGTTCTAAAGGTCCGCTTTGGCTGCCTTCTTCGACTTTGGGAAAGTTGTGATGAGGTCCCGGTACAGTGGTTGGAGAAGGCGCATTTTCCTCATAGGAAATATCTGTTGGAGCGGAAGCGCAATGTTTATTTGGAAGATGAGGGCAACTGGGGTTGTTCTTGAAACTCTCCCTGCTGTTTGGAGACTGGGTGGGATTGGTGTGTGCTTCTCGTCCGCATTCTCCATTTCTTATGACGTCAAAGTCCTCTACCCGCCTGTCCTGCTCGTAAGAACAGGAGGAGGGCCTCTCTTTGACCTCCACCGGCTTCTGCTTGGGTCGGGTCAATGACCTGAACTTCAAACCAACTCGCTGCGCCTCGGCCCGGGCCTCGCCGTAGTATAAACTTCCGTCGGCGGTGGCGGAGGTCGGACAAGTGGGCCCTAGGCTTTGGAGGAAACTGTCGACGGGGCACACGTCACCGGGCCTGAGCGGCACCGTGGCGTAGTCGGACATGTTTGAGCTGGCGGAGAAGGAACTGTAGGCCGAGTCTCTCTGGCTATTGAAGAGTGCCGGGTCCACAGGGGAATTGTGCGAGTCGGGGTCAGGCTGCGTAACCGGCGTAGCTGTGTCCAAGCTCTCCATGGAGCCCAGGGAACTGCTCCGATCGGTGGACGAGTACGGTCGGCAAAACTGGCTCCACGGCATGGGCAGGTCACTTCAAGGAGACAGAGAAGGGATTTAGGAGGAAAGAAAATGCAGCCATGCCATACTGTATTTTTTGCACTAAAAGGCGCACTTAAAAGCCTTCCATTTTCTTAAAAGCTCAGAGCGCTCCTCAACAACCCTGGAGAACCCACGGGGTCAAATTTGGCCCCTATAAATTCTGCTATTCAAATGCTACCCTTAAATCCCAATGGGTCAAATTTGGCCCTTATCCTAAATTAGCATTAAGGCATTGAATATTTGAAAAAACATATTTTGGTGTTCAGTGAACATATAGCAGTTATTTAATGTATAATTCATAATTTTCCAAAGAAGAAATGGGTTCTTGGGTTATCCAGGGTTAAAATCCGATGCGCCTTGTGTATGGTCATAACGGTCACATTTCGACCCTAAAATGGCTCGTTGCTTGAGACATGCTGATAACGCAGAGTTCAAACTTAAGGCGATCGGTTACACAGTTGAACATGGAAATAGAACAGCGGAAAGAGTGTTCAACGTTAACGAGCCAATGTTATAACCTGCTGTTGGTTAAGTGAACTGTGTCGCTGCTTTATTAACTAAGTTTTACTGACATCTGATCGTTCTGTTGGCGTTTCCTTGAGCGTAGCTCCATCTAGTGGATGCATTGTAGATTGTGTCTTATATTGCGGTGCGTCCAATATATGAAAAAAATTACAAAATAGGCCATTCATTGAAGGTGCGCCTCCATAATGCAGTGCGCCTTTTAGTGTGGAAAATACGATCATTTCTACGAGACAGTGTTCAGAAAAGAACTCGTCCCGCATTACCCGCGCTAATCGACAGGTACCGGTATACGTTTCAGGAAAAGACGATACAGCGAAGTAAAAAAAAAAACGTACACATCTTTGAAACACATTTCTACTTATTAAAATTCGCATACACATATTAAAAACGGAAAGCAGTGAGACAATGTAGTCATTGTCTCTGGGAATGAGAAGGAATGGTCAGCTGCCGCATATGTAAATGCCGTACTCGCTGACCTGGATGACACTGAGAGGAAGAGAGAAAAATGAGACAAGAGCAGGACAGGAAATGACAGTCACTCCTGGCCAACGAGGCGCAACGTGGAACATGCAAGCCAGCCGCTTGGCACAGACGGAGCGGCACCAAACACATTTCGAGCCTTCGGGTTGTGACAAAAAAACAAAAACAAAAACCAAAAAAGGGTCCCACACAAGCACCGTTTTTTTGGCCCTCTTCCCCTCTTTGTCCACTTGTTGTGGGAGTCACATGCCATTGTGCGTAGTTACGCGCCTGTGTGGATGAGATCAGGCAAAAGAACACACACGCACGCACACACTCTTGCCATTTTTAACAAGAATGGGAGACTTGAGCCTAAAAGAGGTGCATGATTTCATTCATTCCCATCGAACAAAGACAAAGGCTATTTGCTGTATTGTGAGTCAGTAAAGTTCCCGTTTCCGTCCAAGGACCGACAGTTTAATCTCCAGAAAAAATCATAACACAAATATGCCTACGTGCCAGCACACTAATATACAACAAAGAAGGAGGAGGAGTCAACTTGGAAGTGGAAATACACTAGAACAGTGGTTATCAAAATGGGGGACCTGGACGCCCCCCACCCCCTCCCCTACCCCCAGTGGTCTGCGAGCTAAAGCTTGGGGATCTGCAGAATAATTTGTCATGGGCCCTGGATGCTAAATAAACAAAACTTGTAAAACCAATGACTCCTCCCTTCCTTTGCTTTCAGCCAATCAAAAGCTCGAATGTGATTGTGTCGCATCACCGCATTAATCGAAATCTGGTTTCTTCACAACAAAGGCCATATTTCAGTAATATAGTCCCTTCTTTTCACAAAACACAACAAATGGTGTGCATTATTTTCTAGAATACAGCCCTATTTTATTTTGTAGAAATAAAGACGACTTTTCCACTAAAAAGGCAAGAATAAAGTTTGATATTTATTTAATTAGCTTGTTAAACTTTGTTCCCTCATTAAACTTTCACAGGATCATAGGACGACTTTATCTTGGTTTGCTGAAGTTGTTGGGGGGGGGGGAATTTGTTATCAAGTGGCAGTTTTGCTGAATTGGCGTTTGGATTTTGAAGGGGTCCTTGGAAAATGCCTTCCGTGTAAGGGGTCCCGGGACCCAAAAAGTTTGACAACTCAAAACAATTCAGAGCTGTTGGTTTGTTTAAAAAGCAACGTTGCTTGTGATTCACCAAATCGGCCATCCGGACTGTCGAAACATTGCCAACGTTGTCGCTTGAAATGTCGACACGCTTTGGATGGAACGACTACTGCAGCCCCGGTGGAACAATCGAACACCAGACAAAACGAAAGCCTCGTTGCTTGGCTCACAGACAGACAAAGAACAGCTCATTGAGGGGATCTGATTGGTTATCACACTCAAGTGTTGACACAGAGGGTTATAAATAGAACAAGGGCCTTCCTACGTGGGATTAAAACACCATGATGTCAACCGTATGCTCGCGGGTTTTGGTTTGGGGGGTGGGGGGCAGTACAGTTCTCCAATTGAACATTCCAGTGAATCTCAGTTAATTGGATTCGCTTTTTTTGACCGGAGATCGACTTTTCAAGCCCACCAACCTTCCGCGGTCGACCGTTACCGCACATGCACGCATATACACACGCACGCGTGCACACGCATGCCATCGGGAGCAACGGCCATAATGACTCCCAACATGAACGAAACATAATAAAGTAGACGCAATAGTTTGTGCGTTTGTGAAAAGGAAATCACTGTGCCATTTTAAAATGCTTCTCCTGGTGCTCCAGATTGCCATCATTTCCCAGTGCCATCGGTGAATCGCAAATGAAACAAAGTAAATGAGAATAATAAGAATAAAGAAAGATATATCGCAACAGCTCTGATCGCAAGCTGCAATTGCAGACTGCTGACCGTTAACAACCGCCGCTGATTGGGAGGTCACGCGCCACAGTGGGTTAAAAGTGACCTGCTTAAATATTTTTTTGTGAAAGTGAAACTGAGAGGATGCTTAGGACACAAAAATATGTATTATATTAATAAAATGCACACAGACACACAAATATTTTTTTTTTGTTCTTGTGATCGACTTGGGACCAGTCCACGGGCTACCGGTTGGGCCCACGGGACAAAACCAACCAATCAGGGGCTCCAATCTGGCTTATGATGACATAAATAAAAATTATAGTTTTTTACGTATACTGTCAAAATTCCAAAATAACTCACGGTTCTAAATCTGCAAAGTAGCGGTGGCGTGAACGGTTCACCATGATTAATCGGAAGACGCGTCGGATTAGAACGGCTCACCTGTTGTCACTCGTATTCCAGGTTAGCGTGCAGGCGCAGGGGTGGAGCTGCATGGCAGGTGGAGCGGGAGGCGGGGGCAACGGAGGGGAGTCGGCCGGAAGAGGCGGGCAGGGCGGGGGAGGCGGAGGAGGTGGGGGCAGTTCGGTCGGAAGCCAGGAGGGAGCCCTGATGTGTGGGATGCTGCGCCTGCAGAGACAAGCGGGGGAAAAGGTGAAAAAGGTCAGCGGCGTATACACACTACTCACAAAAAGTTCGGGATATTGGGCTTTGGGGTAAAATTTCACACTATCAACTTTCCAGGGGAACTTCACATGTTTTACTAGTTTTGCTACAGGACAACCAACAAAGCGCTGGACACTGCCTAAAAGATTTAATGACGCAATTAGAAACGGTACTTGAAGAGTCCTCTTGGTCACGCTGCTTGTCACGCTCCCAACTCTCCGCCTATGCTTTGTCTACAAAATTGTTTCAAGTACACCTCTGCATAACATTGTATTACCATTAACAACGACAAAACAAAGAAACAAAAACAGGTCAAATTACAACAACAAATAACTTTTCTAAAATGGTTTTTTTTTTTTTTATCTCTCTGCCTTTCTTTTCATCCCTGTTACATATTTTTTGTGTCTGTTAAGGTTTGTTCACTGCATATCAAATCTCCTGCTGTGTATCCATGTACGTGTTGTCGGAGCAAAACAACCCCTCTACTTAATAGTCCCTTGCGCTTACTCTGACAATGAGTGAGGGCGCCACTGCCACCTACTGTAGTGGATGTGTAATTACAATTTAGTCCGGCAAAAAAAAAAAAAAAAAAAAAGGATGTTCCCTAGGGTCACACATACGCTGGCATTGCACCGTGCCCCCCCCCCCCCCGCAGGAGGGTCTGCCCCACGATTTGAGGAGGACTGGTATACACGTATATATACCTGAATACACACAACATCAACTGGTCACAGTTGATCTCCCAAACTAAACAGCCAAAATCTGACATGACACCATACATTTTTGTCTGCTTGGCACTAAAATGCACCCTAACCCCCGCCCTTGAAGAAAAACAAAATGATGGAAGGCCGGATGTTGGGCACCATGAGGGAAAAGATAGGAAGGGGAAAGCCTTTCTGATTGTTTTTGGGTAACGCAGAAACATTTCCGAGACAAGCACGTTCATCCTCGTACGTCTGGAACAAAGCACCCAAGCGGGAAATAAACAAGCGCTAAGTTTCGCCCCACCCGCAACTTGGTGGCGATTCAAAGCGATGCCTAAATGAAGAATCTGTTTTCTGGACCGTTCCAGAAATTCTGGCTGTTGCTGTGCCAGGCAACGACGACGACTGCACGCTCGCTCTCGCCTCATCCCGATGAAACCTTGTTGCAAAGACTTTTGTGGAGGTTCCAAAAAGCGCAGACACTAAATCCACGATGAACGACAAAGTTGAACTCGTGACAGAAGTCCAAAGCGAAGAGTCAGAATTGAAAGCGAGATCTGCTGGAATGTCCCACTTGGTGGCAACAGTTGAGCGATAGCGCAAAAGGTCAAGGCGCATAATCTGAGTCACACACACACACACACACACACAGTCTCGGTACACATTACATTAGCCCGCCAATGCCAGACAAAAAGATAAGCGGCCAGACGTAGACGATAAGAGCTTCTGACGCTCACAAAGGTTCCACAAGAACTTGATCGAGTTGACGCGGAAACCCACCCGAGTGATGAGCAGAAGCATCCAGAGGCACATTTCAAGTTCAACGCATTCGCTCCCCCAAGTCCAAACAATGAAGCCAGTGAGATCCCGGATTCTGGGATCAAGCCCCTCCCTTCCACTGGAACCGGCGCGACCGGAGCGCCCGGCCGGCTGTGACCACCAGGGGGGCTCGTAAAAATGCTCCCTGCAAGGAGACCGCGTCGCCCGCGGCTCCAGACTAAGCGGGAAAGCCCTGCCGTGGATCCTCACGTCCCCTCTCCATTCTCCGAGCCCCCTTCTTCCTCACTCCTACTTCTCGCTGGAAGGCAAAATGTGACTTTTTCTCACTCCCACCCTCTCTCTCTCTCTCTCTCTCTCCCCCATCGTTGCCTGCCTCCCTTACATGCAGGATGTGTGAGTCAGTCCAAGGGGAAGTTTGCGGAGGGCAGATAAAGTGCGGCACCGCCACTGAAATAATAGCAAAGGGTTCCGCAATATTGTTGTTTGATGGGGAGGAAAAATGCAGAGGCACTTCCTTCTAAGTGGCTTTGAGGAAAGATGACAGACGAGGGGGCTTTTTCCATTCCCAAAACAAGATCTGGCGAAAGACAAGTTCCGAACTAGAACGGTCGCTCTGATTCAAATAAGAGCAAAATGACGAGCCGACCACCAGTAAGAACTTCTGCAGGTGGAGGTAAACTGGTATCTAGTGACCTACCCATCTAGGGCTTCGGAAGTCCACCCAATAAAGTTCTGATGTTTTAGTAGGCTTTTCCTGAGCTTGTGTCTCCTGCGAAAAGGTTTTCAGAACTACTGTGACTCGGTAATCTGCAGTAATGTTAATCGTTTCTTGTAGAGGATAACGAATATATGCCTGTGACGATTGTTATGTTGTCTGTCTACCTGTGCTGCTGCACATTGCTTAAATCATAACGCTGCCCTGTGTTGGCCTGTTTATGGCGTTTTGGATTGTTTGTTAGCATTAAGATGAACCGACTTATCTGAAGTAAAGCAATGTGGTCGTTTTAAATATTCAGAGGGTCGTTTACTTGCTTGAAGCCTCTTTTTTGAAGTTTTGTTTTCCATCCGCCAAAGTGCCACTTCTTGTTGTGCCCATAGTACTGCGGCGTGTATTTAACGACAACTAACGACCAGAGGCCACGAGTGGCCTGAAACAATTTCCTGGGCAGACTCCACGAGGATGTATGTTACATACATGCTTGTCAGATTCCTGACATTCCGCATCTTGCCTTCAAAGGGCGAACACGGGAAAGCCGAAACAAGCTCACTTCCTCAACTTGTTGCCATTGTGTCGTTGCCTGCCGTTGGGACCCGTTTGTTTGCTTTACGGCTCTCGTGGTGCGTGTGTGTGTGTGTGTGTGTGTGTGTGTGTGTGTGTGTGTGTGTGTGCAATCAGTTTATCATCACACAATTTTGGACGCAGGCACTAATTATACCTAAAGGGAATGATGAAGTGTTTGGTTAAAAAAGAAAATTGCTGATATAATTTACTTGACATGAGCCAGAGCTACAGGTTGTGGAGGCTCAAGGAAAATTACATTGGCATAGCGACACATAGAGGCTGAAATCTGCTTGGACAAAAAAAAAAATAAAATAAAACCATTCCGGATGGAAGCAATGCAGCAAAGAGAAATGCAAGCAAATGTAGACTGTTGGGAACAGATGAATACAAACTCCCAGAAAAAAATACAGTTGTGCTTTGAGATACGATCTGACTTTGTTCCATGACCATGCTTGGAACTCAAAACATGCGTATCTCAAATCATCTTCCGCCATTGAAATGAATGGTAATGGCACTAATCCATTCCAGCTTCCCCCCACCCCCACCAAAAACAACAACAACATTTTAACATATTTCTTTCAAAGAGAAAAACATACAGGGGCCGTCATTTTGGACACGTGTATGTCAGAACGTTCCCTTACATCACTCTGTCAATGTGGCGCCTCACAAAAAGAGTTTTTAACTGTGTAGTGCCAATTTTATGCCAGCTTTTTCTTGCCGTTATTTGCGACACTCAACCTGCTATTAGCGCCGGTGTTCGTAGTGAATTAGATATTGTCTATCAATGAGGCTCGTTTGCATCGTGATGAGCAATTTCGCCACCAAATATATGGATATTACCTCATTTATTCATTCATTCATTCATTTTCCGAACCGCTTGATCCTCACTAGGGTCGCGGGGGGTGCCGGAGCCTATCCCAGCTGTCTTCGGGCAGTAGGCGGGGGACACCCTGAATCAGTTGCCAGCCAATCGCAGGGCACACAGAGACGAACAACCACCCACGCCCACACTCACACCTAGGGACAATTTGGAGTGTCCAATCAGCCTGCCATGCATGTTTTTGGAATGTGGGAGGAAACCGGAGCACCCGGAGAAAACCCACGCAGGCCCGGGGAGAACATGCAAACTCCACACAGGGAGGCCGGAGCTGGAATCGAACCTGGTACCTCTGCACTGTGAAGCCGACGTGCTAACCACTGGACTACCGGGCCGCCTTACCTCATTTAGGATACAGACAAATACCACCACCGCACCGAGACGCGCTTTGAGTGGTATTACGCGTTTCACTGCGCATGCTTAGTGCATGAGATGCGATCCGTTTGCCTCATTTTTACCGTTTAGTCCTTTAGTGAATTCGGACCACAGTAATGGCAAAAAAAAAAAAAAAAAAAAAAGGTAGAGTATAAAAGTATAGAACAAAAGTCGTATGGATATGTGTGTATACATGGAGACAGAGACATCACTCCTCAGCAGTAATATCAGTGGTTCTTCACAGAAGATAAAGAATATGCAATTGCATTGTCTGTCTACATGTGTTGTGGCACTGTTTGTGCTTAAAAAGAGAGAGAGAGAGAGAGAGAGAGAGCTGTCTTGAGGAATCCCAAGAATGTGTATTGGTGGTTTGGGGGAAGCAGTGGTGGGGGGGTCAGACTATTGTGTTGCAAGCTTCTTGGCACCGCAGACCTTAGTCCTGCACAGGTCCCAGAGAGCCAGTGGCACTACACTGATACAATGGTGTGTGTGTGTGTGTGTGTGTGTGTGTGTGTGTGTGTGTGTGTGTGTGTGTGTGTGTGTGTGTGTGTGTGTGTGTGTCCATTGAGTGGTCTGCAGTCAAACTACCAAACAATCCCAAGCATACATGTGAGCCAGCAAAAGCCTTTGTGGCGCTCTGAACCAGCATCTGCGAACAACAGATACGCACCAGTCAGCAAGCTCAGCGCAAGCTTTGCGATTGTTTTGCGTGGACCAACCGGCTGCAACTGTGCTTCATTCCCAACTAGGTACGAATTGCTCTTTCCATTTTTGAGTGGCAATTGAAAATAATCGGACTCTATCCTGGGATACAATTTCAAATGACAGCATAATTGAAATTTCCAAACTAATGATAAACCGATTTGTGTTGTCTCCTCAGTGGCCAACTCCACATTGGTCCCGCTGCATCCTCCAGGCTTGCCCTCAACCGTCCGTTCCGCTTCCTATTCCATCAACGGATGTTCACTTCCCATCGAGGCTGCTGTGGCAAAAGTGCTCACATGCCATATTCAACTTCAAGTACAGATAAAAGTTTAAAAAAAAAAACAGAGACTCATCAAAGTAGAGCTATTAATTGACTCCTGTACCTTAGCTTGAACAAAAAAAAGTACAGACGACAAAATGTACTTTTACATATTCAATGTAACGTATTTTCCGCACTAAAAGGCGCACTGGATTATGAGGCGCACCTTCAATGAATTGTCTATTTTGTGAATGTTTTCAGATATTAAGCACCGCATTATAAGGCGCAATCTACAATGCATCCACTAGATGGAGCCACAGCCCTTCATTTGACTCGGGAGGCGTTCAAAACCGCCTCCAAAAAACGTAAATTAACGATTACTTCAATGAAACTACGAAAATAATAAATACAGTCATGCATCAAAACAGAAAATCAAGCGAGGAAATCACAAAATGACTTCTATAGCCCCCCTACAGAATTTATTCTGGCATTTCCTTGAGCATAGCTCCAACAGTTTGTAAAATGTAGGCGACTGGACTGTCTCAGAAGTGTTTGTTATTTATTCCTTTGTTGTGTACTGTATTCACAAACGAGGAAATTGCAAAATAAATTCTGTAGGGGGGCTGGAGAATTTATTTTGTGATTTCCTCGCTTCATTTTCTATTTGATGCATTATTTTCAATTTTCGTAGTTTTAACGAAGGAATCGTTAGTTTACGTTTTTCCGAGGCGGTCATGAACGCCTCTCGAGTCGAAGGAAGGAGCCATACTGGGGGTATCCGATGTATTACCGTAATGACTATACAAAAGACACACCGGATTTTCAGGCGCTCGGTGAGCTTTTAAGAAAATGGAAGACCTTTTGGTGTGCCCTATAGTGCGGAAAACACGGTAAATTTAAACGACAAAAAAAAATGTTTTGATCATGAAATGGGGAGAAAATAAATCCATAAATTTGACCTGAAAGCCAAATATCCCTAACATTTGGTGAGTCGTGTGCTTGCATACGTTTTTGAAGGCCTGAAGCCGCTGCTTTTTTTTTTTTTTAGCCTGGCATAAGACAACACAACACACGTTTGCCAACAAGTACTCTTCAATAAGGCCGTGGCTGGGGAATATCTTGCTTCTCCGAATCTCTTGCATCATCGTTGTTAATGATTCTGGGTCACAGCACTGCTCTCAAACTCCGCAAGATGTCATGAGTGCTCCAGTAAAATACACAGTCAGGAAGCCTGAACAATACACTCAAGTACAACATTTGTACTTGGTTGCTTTCCGCCGCCGCAAAAACACACATCTTGTTCTCTCCTTCCCTCAAACGTCCATTGTTGGACAGGACGCGACATTGGGAAGAAGAGGAAATTGCGCACAAGTGGAGGAATGTCCATTTGCGGCGGGTCTCTGAAAACAGGAAGGACAGCGGGAGGAACATTTCCAGGTGAAGGCGACAAAACCTTCCCAACGAACTTTCCCATCCGCAAATGAAAGGCGGGGAATGTTATGAAAAAAAAAAAAAAAAAAAAAAAGCGAAAAAAGTTCAAGTGACCACAGTCATGTTGGGATGAAGCCCGCGAAAGTGAGTGAACGTGAACAAAGGTGGCACTTTTTCAGATTTGCATTCTTGAACTTCGCTAGCTTGTTTAAGCAAACCGTGTAAAAAAAAAAAAAAGCATCGGTGCTGAAAACGGACCCAAACATGAACCGCCATCCCCCCGAGCTTCTGGCCAGCACATGGAATTCCCGTGGTTTCCCTTATTTAGCGCAGCGTCTCTTTCTGTCGGGAAACCAGGAAGCTGGATGGGAACATCTTGGTTAGGAGTGATGCGTTAATTGTCCATCACAAGATTTAAGAATCCATCTGCGATCTGATCAGCATCAGTCCAGAAACACACACATAAAAGCCCCCCCCCCCCCCCCCCCCCCACACACACACCCCAAAAAAAAAACACAACACAAACAGAATATCGCAAAAACATTACTGAGCCTCCTGCAAAAGAGGAGCTTGGCTTCCACACATTAACACCATCCAGCAAAAATCAAAAATGCTGTGCGAGAGTTTGCGCGCGGCTCCGGCTTTGAAAAAGCTTTTATGTTCCTTCAAAAAAGTCACAAAAGCAGGGCTGGGAAAACTTTGGGACTCCAAGGCCACATTGGCTTTTTTTTTTTTAAACGGGCAGATGGGACAACTCAGTCAGACGCTTCAAATATTGATATAAAACTGGTTATTTTTGGTTAAAAACTACATATTCACATTTATAAAAATGTATAATCACATTATAATTAATGATTGAATAAGTCATGAAAATGTAGACATTTTTTACACCGGTTTGGCCAAACTTTGGTGCTGTGATTGGACTCATTACATTTTTAAAAAGGGACAAGATCACGAATAAATGAGGTTGAAAAAAAAATTCATCAACAACAAAAATATATTTTTCCCCCCAAACGTTATTATTTCTAAAATGGAAGCTAGGCTTTCATGATGAATCTGCTCCAAAAAGTCAAACTAAAACCAAATCATACAAAAACCAAATCAAAATTTCCAATTGGAAATAATATAAATCCAATTAATCTGTTCCAGAGAGCTAAAGATTTTTTAAAAAACATCAATTTTATTTCAAATATAGTTTACGCTCAACAACCAGAAAGCAATATAGAATAAATACAAATGACAAATAAAATTGATAAATGAGCTTTAAACTTGCAATTTCACTTTTTATTGAACATAATATTGAAATTTAAGCCAATGCACGGTCTCTCTTCCCATGTAAGCATTCGTTAGCACCCTCTATTGGTAAAAGGTTGATCCTGCAGTTAAGCAGTGAATGACTGAAGCTTCACTAAGTAACCGCAATGAAACGTTGCCCAAAAAATTGTCGTAAAGCAAATCTCAAGAAATGTGGGGCATACGAAATCCGAGGATTGGCTTTAAATGTGAAGGTAAGTACAAGCTACAAGACTGATTCCGAGCTCGTTGTGGTTGCAAAAACAAACGCGCCAATTTTTACCTCCTGACGGCGAGCTTGAGGATCCTGTAGGAGCCCTTGATGAGGATGAGCGCCTCCTGCCGGCTGCCGTAAAGAACCGAGCCGTTGATGTTAATCAGCTCGTCGCCAACTTTCAGCCTCTCGCAGCGGGCCGCCTTCCCTCCCTCCTCGATCTGGACCACACACACACACACACGCACGGGGAGAAAGTTATCGTCAGGCGTGAACTTGTGAGGCGAGTGTCACCATGGCAACTTTTCCTTTCTTTGCGGCGCATCTTGAGACGGCCCGCACAAACTCACATTCCTCTACAATGCGTGTGCATGTGCGTGCATCCAGACAGAGTGAGGTCACATTCAGCATTTGAGAACGCGAGACAGAGAAGAATAGCTTCTCTGTGCGCTTTCATACACACACACACACACAGGTCAGACACACCCTTTATTTTTTTTTTTTGAAAGTCCAAGTGGTAAATTTACTTCATTTGTGTGTGTGTTGTGTGTGTGTGTGTGTGTGTGTGTGTGTGTCGTGGCTCACTGCCCATGATTGTGCCCTGGAAAAATCAAGAAAATCCCACATCGGCCACAATCTGTCAGCACTCCACAATCACCTGATGCACACATGCGCAGGCACGCGCGCGTACGGCACACACACACACACACACACACACCTAACTGTATTTAACAAGAGCCTCTTTCATCACAAACAATCACCGACAGTCTGATGAGTGTGAGTGTGCATTTGTGTGCTCAGACAGACAGATTTACACACTTAAACTACCATAAAGTGCAGAAGTGTGTGGGTGTGTGTGTGTGTGTGTGTGTGTGTATAAGGCGGTGCCTACGCGCGAAAAGGCTGTAAGTGAAACCTTACATTAGTGCGAGGTCGAGACCGAGAAAATAACAGGATTCTCAGTCTGTCAACTGTGTGTGTGTGTGTGTGTGTGTGTGTGTGTCTTCGCACACATGGAAAAATGACACAAGCACTGCGAGTGCAACACGCGTGATTTGTTTGTTGTTTCAATGATGCAGCGACACAAAAATAAAAGTATTCGGTCATTCTTTATCCTCTGCATAGAATGACGAATATCAGTGCCATACTGATGAGCTGAGAGGAGTTGAGATGTCTCAATGAATTGTGTGCCGTGGATTTTTTTTCTTATTCAAATACACAATTTTGAGTGGGGGGGGGGGGTGCTGGAACGGATTAATGGCATCTTTATTCATTTCAGTGGTAAATGATGATTTGGGATACGAATGCTTTGAAAATCAAATGTGGCAAGTGCATCCAATTTCATGTATTGATATAAAGGGACGAAATAAGTAGAATATCAATTTGAAAGAATCTAGAATGAGTTGATTGCGCGTGTCCGTGCACAAAGTGCTACCCGACTAAAATGCGCCACACGCTTGTCACCCCATCCAGGAGAAAAGAGTTCTGGAGGCTCCTCGGACCCCTATTTTAGGTGTCCTGACCACAGATGGGTCCAAGTCAAACATGCTCTCAAGGAAGTATCAAATCTTAACCTTCAGGTCTCTCGCAGTTATCCCAAAACTGTACACCACCTCTCTGATCTTTCAAAATGCGACAAGTCGTCATGCGGTGGCGCTACCGCCCCCCTTCAACCCCGGCCGTTAGCCATTCAGAAGAAGAACATCTGTGAGCGTTTGAGCCACAACAAAGCAGCCCCTCAAAAAGAGTTCAAAGACCTCCAAGTGGTGAGGCCTCCTTGGAGAACAAGGAGAGGAACCCGCTGCACGCTGGACAAATACGCTTTGGACCTCTGCCCTCTCCGCCGTGTGAGCTTCTCCTCCCTTCCTCATACAAGGCCTTCTTTATCAAGGCGGGATGAGGGGAAGGGGCCCACATGGAAAAAGGAAAAACTCCCACGCTCACGCACCAGCCGCAGGTTACGAGCCGCCGCCGCGGCTCGCACTTGTTATGTTCTTGCTTGATGATGCGGGTTGTGAGCCAGCGTCAAACTTTTTAGCTGTTAGTTGAATAGGACAGTCAAATATGCAAACAAAATAACGACACTTGCGAGGAGAAGACGCTAAATAGATGTTGTCAGAGCTCTTGTGGTCACTCGCTAGGCCCCTCCCCCTTAAAGGCACACATCAACACACAAACCACGTGCCACTCTGGGCTTCATTACACTTTAGAAAACCAGTTGAATTATCTTTTAATATTTCACATCACAGTGCCTGCCCGAAATTGTGTTTGGCGAAGTTTCAACCTGTGCAACACAAAACCCCAACTTGATGTTCCCAAAGTAGCTCCCATGACTGGAGCAGGAAGGGGCGGAGTCGGGTCGGTGACGCATACAATGAGAGTTTTGTCTCCCATTTTCCACCTCCGCCTTGACTCGACTCTCGCCGAGCTTCGCCGCCGCTGCCCTTCGCTCGACTGCCCCGCCCAGCAATTCAAATTTCAAAGTGGCAAGAAACTGTAAACATGACAACGGCAACAAAATGGGAGGATGACAAAGTAGGACTGGTAGGGCGAGACAAGCAGAAGCGCAATGAAATGTTCCCGGCGAGAATGAATCATGCCGTCATGTGGTGAAGAAGGCAATATTTTGCAGCAACACAGACCTGACATACTCAGTAAAAGATTTTTTTTTTGCAAAACTGTCCATAACCACAATTCCAGGAAGCCAGTCAATGGAGTTCTTATACAAGCACTACCAGGAAACAACTTTCAGATGGGGGGGCCCAAAAAAATTGCTTTATTCAGCTAGTTCAATATGAAATAATATCAATTGAAATCACTTGAGTTAAAATTACACTTATTAGGTACTTAATGTCATGTTGATATTTTAACATTCATTGCTTCGATTAATTAGAGCTGCATCTATCATTGGCAATGTTGATATTCTTTCCATCTGAAAAGCGCTACTTCAATTATGTGTGTGTGTGTGTGTGTGTGTGGTTTAACAGCATCTGTCGAACGCGACTCACTTGCAATAAAAGGCCATTTGGCAAATAGTCAACAGGTGGTCAAAAAGAGGCTTTGAACGTTCAAATCACTAGCTTGATGCAAACGCTAACTAGCGATTATGTTATACAGTCAAACCTCGGTTTTCGAACGTCTCTGTTCTCGACCAAAAATGTCAAGTTTTTTATGCCTCGGATGACGAACAAATTTCGGTTCTCGAACAAACTGAGCGCACTTGAATGCACCATTTGACTCCTCTCGCCTTCCTTACACCAGGAAGTGACGCTTCCTCGGGTAGACGAGGAAGTGACGCTTCCTTGTGTTGCTTTCCATTGTGAGCAGACGTGTTCAGTACAACATTTTTATTTTAAAAAGAGCGTGGTTTCGGTTTTCGAACAATTTCGGTTTTCGAACAGCCTTCTGGAACGGATTATGGACGAAAACCGTCTGCAATGGATGAATGTATGTAATATTAGTGCCGTACTGATGAGCTGAGAGGAGTTGTAACTTTTTCATTGAGCGGATATCCATTTGTCTGTCTATACTGCCACCAGGTGGCCAAAGCGCAAAAGAGAAACACAATGGCCGTCCAGCTGACAATGTGACAAAAAATGGTTTGAATTCATTTTCATTCCACAAACCCAATTCCAATGAAGTTGGGATGTTGCGTTGGGCACAAATAAAAACAGAACGTCTACAAAGACTTTTTTCTGTCGTGTGCTCAACTCAATATACAGTCCAACCTCGGTTTTCGAACGTCTCAGTTCTCGACCAAATCAGTTTTCGACCAAAAATTTCGATTTTTTTATGCCTCGGATGACGACCGAAATTCGGTTCTCGAACAAACTGAGCGCAAATGAATGCACCATTTGACTCCTCTCGCCTTCCTTACACGAGGAAGTGACTCTTCTTCGGGTAGATGAGGAAGTGACGCTTCCTCGTGTAGCGTTCCATTACTGACCAGACGTGTTCAATAAAGATTTTTTTTATTTTAAAAAGAGCGTGGTTTCGGTTTTCGAACAATTTCGGTTTTCGAACAGCCTTCTGGAACGGATTATGGTCGAAAACCGAGGTATGACTGTAGATTGAACATGACTTGTAAATCATTCTTCATATATATAATATTACCGTGTGCATTTTTCAAAGGCGAGATCACGGAATGCTATTTTTCCTGATTAAAACCCCAATTTTTGTTGCATTTCGTGGAAGGCGCCAATGGATTAAAAGCAATTTCACAACATATTCAACTGGCATCTTAAGACACTGTCTTGAAATGGAGCAACAACAACAAAAAACAAAATCAAGGGCCTCAAATTGACTGGAACCTCCGCTCGCTGTCCAGACGCCGCCTGGGAGAAAGCCCTTAAGGCTCCAGATTACAGATAGACACATTCCAGACCCACCCCAACACGCACGCACGCAGACACACACAAACACACACACACACACCTGAACGTCGGCACATGATATGCACAGAGACACACCAAAGTCCAGAAATCATTCGACAGGATGCACACAAACTCAGCAGGGAGACCAACAACAAACTTGTGCAGGTACACAATGTTGCTGAACATACACACACACACACACACACACACACACACACAACACGCACTTCTTTGTCGTATGGGTCATGCAAGGTGCACTTGCTTCATGAATACTTGCCATCTCGCTCATCATTTTCTACACAACTGCTGCCCCCCCCCCCCCCCACCCACACACACACACACACACACGTTTCTGCTGTGTCAGGAAAGTAGCACGCGCACGCCCCGGACAATAGCATCTCTATCTGATGGCATCCTTGTCTACCCCCCACAGAGAAGACCGTGGCGGCTACTTTTATTGGAATGTAGAGACGAACACACACACACACACACACACACACACACACACGGGGGGTCATTGCATTGCCCACCTTCCAGCACTTGTCCAAAAATTCTTTGGCACAGTTTTGTGTCAACATTGACAGCAGCAGAGGGAAAGAAAAAGATGAGAGGAATGCGCTTCCCCCTCACCGGTGGTGTCTCCTTTGAATAGACAAACGTGTATGTGTGTGTGCGAGTGTGTGTGACCAGGAAATCTTGCCACACGTGCCATCTTTTGTCATTATTTTGTCTTTTTTTTTTTTGGTCAACTTTTCTTTTGATGGCGGCACGGACACCCGCAGCGGCTCCTCTTGTTTTATGTTGAGGGGGAAGAAATTTCATCTGTGCTGTATGTTACACATACGTACAGCAGCACATTTGACAATAAAGTTGAATTCAATTCAATCTTTTCCACATCTGAGCCACCGCTGCCAAGAGGTGGCTAATTGGAAAACGTTTTCTATTTGCCGGGCATGCTGAGCAAGCCAGTGACGTGCCAGCCCGCCGACGTGCCGCCACACAGCTGATGATGAGTGTGTGACGCACACGCGCGCGCGTCTGCACACACCCCGCCGCAGCAGCAATTTGTTGTGCTTCTGCTGGAATGTTGGCCAAATGGCTTCTATCCTCCTTCTGCTGTCTTGGGGAGGCAGGAGGCCACCCTTCCCCCAAGCTGACCCCCCTCAGACTAAGTGCATACACTCTCAGGGCCGGGGCACATGCACGCACATGCACACACACACACACACACACACACCAATTTCTGTGTATGTGCGTAACTTTTGGAACTCTCTCACATGGAACCAGAACAGCTCACAAAAACACTCAAGACGTTCTGAGCTTGACATAGCCACAGGACACACAAAAAAAAGCTCCAGAGTCCAGTTTGATTTTATCTCTCCCACTCACATTTTCCCAGCGTGTGTGTGTGTGTGTGTGTGTGTGTGTGTGTGTGTGTGTGTTTCCAGATGAATGAGCTATGCTTTTCCACTGCCTGGCCCGGTGAATGGAGGCGCGGACGAGGCAAAACGTACACACCGCAGACACACGTATGCATGCACACGCCATAAACACCCACGCGGCCACCCACAGGAGAACACGCGACAATAATGGCCGGCAGCAAAAGTCAAACAGGCGCACTGATTTCAAGCAGTGTGACAACAAGAGCAGAACAACGAGGTGACGGGATCCCCCCGCTCCCCTCGCTTGCCGATGACGCAAAGGATGACGGCATGGATTCACGTCACACGGCAAAGGGAAGCTGCCAAAAGTTCCGGCGCTTTTCATGACTTTGATTCAAAAGTGGAAAAAAAAAAAAAAAAGCCCCGTCCGTCCGTCCGTAAACAAACACAATGGAGCTCGGCTTCTGTCTCGACGAGCTTTTTTTCCTTCAGATGAAGCAAAAGCAACAAATGTTTGCTTTGTGTTTTTTGAAATAGCATCATGATTGATCAAAAGTGTGCCGGTTGCACTTTCTGCCTCCTTTGTTTCCGAAAACGAAGGCGGATGACGGTACTAAAAGTCACAGCAGACAACATCAATCAGCCATGATTCGGACTTTCTGTCCACATCATAAACGTACTACATCACAAAGCTATCGCCTTTCAAGTTCCCGAGTCACACCTTTGTCATTCGGACTCGACTTTCTGCTTGATCTCTGCACCGTCGTTCCGATTCTCCATCATTGAACCAAATGCTGTATGTCTACTTTAAGGTTCCTGCTCCAATCTCGACCAAAATTTCCAAATTGTCTCCACTTGATATAACGTTGACATGTCATAATCAAGTCAGAGAAGTAAGATATCCATCCAGACTATTATGGACCCATCCATAGTCCCGAGAACCCTTTGGGAGAATAATTTGATGCCAGGAAGACGTTCGGACCGTCAAGCTAACGATAGCTAGCTGTCGGTTTACCAGAACAACAAAACGCAAAAAGGAAGCAGCTTCAATGTTAATTCAGAAATGAAGCAAATTATTTCGTGGGTTTTTTTTCTATTAATGTGCCAGTTATCAAATTGGTTTGTACATATTTGCCAGTAAAAAATTTAAGAGGCGTGACAATTTATAGATGACCACAAAACGAATCAACTGTAAATATTCTCATATTCATTTTTTCTCCAAAATAAAAGCTTTTGCTGATTTTTGACGCACCAAACCAGTAAGTGAATCCAAATCAATTTAAGGTTGCACATCTTCTGCATTGTCACTTTTAGAAATTGTGTCCTGTTTTTGAACAAAGGGATGAAAATGCAACGGGATGAAAATGCAACAAAAGAAATAATTTATCTGACCAATCCATCAATCAAAGAAAATCACTTTCGACAGATTAATTATTCAAATGTTACTTAAAACGCTCGAAAAAATAAATACTATTACTTTTAACTTATGCACAGGAGTTGAACCAGCACTTCCTGGTGGCTTCTTTTTTTTTTTAAATTTTTTAATCCAAGTATCTGTGCAACCACTTCCAAGTATATTTTTGCCCGCTTCGCTAAACAATCCCAACAACATTCGAATACACGAGTACGTACTCCGTGCAGAAGTGAGCTGGGATGGAAGAAAGCGAGCCACGTTGGGCAACAATGCAAAAAGGCAACGGGCAGTCAGGCAAGGAGTTGGGACTCACTTTGGTGATGACGAGTGGCTCTCCGTGCTCGGTACCCCCCTTGAGCGTGAAGCCCCACGGCGCACCGCCACTCAGCTGCACCTGAACGCGGTGGAAGGAGACGAGCTGCTCCACCGTCTCCATGCTGCCGCAGCTTCCCCATCGGCGCCGAAGCCACAATGGATGCACGCGCCGCCGACCAACGGACGCGAGCAGGGCGGCTCGGGAGAATGGGAGGGACTTGGGCGAAAGTTTGGAAAGCTAGTATGAAGCCACGCCCACCGGCCCATCCATTCAGGGCGTGATTGACGTCACGCTCCGCCAATGGGAAGGCAAAAGTTGTCCGTGTGGCGGCAGCCCAACCCGGAAACTCTTTCTTCACACTAACAATACGGCGCATTACTTGTGAATCAATAAATGGTAACGATGAGAAGTTTGTCATGTCAATTGTAGTACAGTACTGGTAAAAGGCAGTCGTCGACGAGTGCACAGGTTTGCCTCACTTGTAATGTTACGGAGTTGGTCTTTCTGCGAGTTTGCACAAATGTCAAAAATATCATCTTTAAGCACTAAAAAAACTAATGGTTGAGAAAACGCACTCCAAACTCAAATGTAACACCCACCCAAGAGTTCTTGCAATTTATTGTTCTTATTGTATGTACACTTTTTTTTCAACCAATAAATTAATAAACTAGACGTAGTTAGGGTCATTACCTGCATGGTGTGCTGGTTTATTTTGTTAGTCGACCTACAACAAAATATTGAGTAACCCTAATGAGAGCTTTATTACTTGGAATGCTGTGTGAAGCTCTTAATGTATACATTTGTGAATAATCGCTCAAGAGGGGGGGGGGGGGATACAATCATGTATGACTAATAATAAATAATTAATATCAATCGAAAAAAGTTGCTCTGGCCCGATGAAGCAATGGGAGGTTCTGCATTTGCGCCTTGGAAGCGACATGAAGTTACTTACTTCCTCCACCTGAGGCCGCCACGGCGCTGCAACTTTTACGCACCATTTACGCGCGGGTCACGTGGCTTCACACCGCTCGGGGGCGGGTCCGTCGCGCCGAAGGGGTTAATTGGGGTCATCCAGTATGGCGGCAAAAGGAAAGTTGAGTCCATGGTGGTCGGCGACCCGGCGAGCCTGCAGTGAGTCGCGCCCGCGGCCGCACCGACGATGGTCGCAGTTTGTCGCCTCTTTGGTGGAGCTCATTAGCACCCGGAGCTTCTCGTGCCAAACATGCGCGGCCAGCGCCGCTTCCCGCGCGTCCTGCTCTTGTCCTTAGCTCTGGCCCTCCTCACACTCCCGCCGTGTAGGGTTGCGGCCGGCTCCAAAATGTCTCCCGGTCGCGGCCGCCGCCGGGACGCCGAGGCCCGAGGCGCTCATCACCGGCCGTTGACCGACGAACAGAAGGCCGACCAGAACCTGCAGTTTATGTTGAGTTTATACCGCAGCGCGGCGGGACCGGGCGGTAGACCCAAACAACGCCGGAAGTTCGGCTCCAACACAGTGCGCCTGCTCAGACCCTCCGCGTCGTCGGTGCACTACCTGCCGGCGTCCGGGGGTGAGGAACACGGTGAGTGGCGTGATCTCTGCCAGGAAGCTTTTTGTTCGTTTTCATAAGAATTGCCCTTGGTTGGCATGTTAAAAAAATCGACATGCTTTCATGAGGCTAAAAGTATGAAAAAGTCAAAACGGCATTAATCAGGATGTTGACTTTGCATACCTGTCAACCTCGTCTAATAGCTTGTAAATGATTACGATTTCCATTACAAAGCGACAAAAACCTGTACAACTGTTTACCGCGCATGCGCACATCATGCTTTATCAATCCGACCGTACGCAGCGATGAAAAAAAATATACGATTGAGGATTACTTTTGCTGGTTTGCCGTGACAATAGTAACGATCGACGACGGCATTGTCGTTGGCTACCAGCAGGTGAGACGATCTGGATTTGAGTCAAAACTGTCTTTGTGAGATCGGTTCACAATTGTTTTTTTTTTTTCGTATAAAAATTGTAATACGCCGTACATGATTTGAAATGATAAAAAAACGTATAAAATACGGGGGAAACGTACAAGTTGACAGGTATGACTTTGACCACTGCATGTCAGATCAGGTTGTTATGGATGCTAAGAGACATCCTGCTTTGGCAGAGGGCTCATTGTCATCACGTCTTTTTTTTTTTTTTTTCCCCTTCTTGTCTTGAAGACCACCACTACACCTTCAGCGTCCAGTACCACGTGGACGTTCTTCCTTCGGAGCAGCTGATCCGAGCATCCTTTGTGCACCTTCGATCTTCGTCTTCCGCCGCCGTCCCGTCGCCCCGCTGCCACGCCCGGGTCACCTGGCCGGGCGAGGAGAGCCTGCTCACCACCATGGAACCCCACCAGCGCTGGACGGAGGCGGACGTTGGCGCTCGCGTCCTCCGGGGCGAGGAGGACGGGGGACGCTTGACACTCACCGCCCAGTATTGGTGCACGGAGCAGGAGCGGGCTGAAGAGAGTGGAGACCTCCCTCGCCGGTGGCGAGGGGAGCCCCATCTGGAAGCCCCTTCGCTTCTTTTGTACCTGGAAGAGGAGCGGGACGGTCAGGACTGGATGATGGGGCACCTGCCGACAGGCAATGGGGAAGACCTCATGAGGAGGCTGAGCCGCTGGCACCCGTTCCTCCGTCGCCGCCGCAGCTCGGCAAGCTCCCCGACGGATCCAGCAAAAACCGAAACGGGAACGCCCAAGAACCGCTGCAAGCTGCACTCTTTCCGCCTGTCCTTTGATGAGCTGGACTGGCATCACTACATTGCGCCGCCCGTCTACAACCCTCGCTTCTGCCAGGGCGACTGCCCGCGTGTGCTGACCTATGGCTACCACTCGCCCAATCACGCCATCATCCAGACCATCATCAATGAGCTGGGGGTGGGCGACGTCCCGCCCCCTTCCTGCGTACCCTACAAGTACATGCCCATGAGCGTGCTGGAGGTACACAAGAAGAAGGTGGAGTACAAGGAACTGGAGGACATGGTGGCCGAGTCGTGCACGTGCCGCTAAGGGCAGCCGCTGAGCATCTTCTGCGAAAACGCGCGCCGGCCGGGGCGGTGTTTGGACTCTGCGCTAATGCCGAGATGAGAACGTTCACGAGTCGCCGTCACTTTGTGTTAAGCACTGAAAATAAATATGACTAACTTGCCCCAAAGCACTCCAAACTCAAACATTGAAAGCATGTCCTCTTGTCTGCCGTGTCAATCAAAATGCCGAAACGCTGTGGGTTTTTTTCTTTCTTTTTGTCCTTTGGCTTATTTATTCAACACGCTTCTCCGAGACGCTGACCAAGACGATTTTAACATGTCTGATGTGAAGCTCAAATAATCGATTTTGTACCTATTTATAACGGAGGGGGTCCCAGAGAACTGCACAAAGATGTTCACCAATGCACTTTTTTTTTTTTTAAATTCCAAGTAAAAATGAATAATTAAATAAACTTTTCTAAAGCGTAATCTCTTTGAGTGTTGTCACTAAACTTGGCAGGAGGAGGCCTCTACCAAGGCCATCAGTGCGAATCGGAACAAAACCGGCACCTGTCTAAACAAAGTGTCCAAAATCAAATCCTTTTCTGAGCACAAACTTCATTCCTGGCATTCCAAGCAGAGGCGACTCACCCTGTTGTGTTGTGCACAAACAACGCCAGTCCAGCAGAGGGCGCTCCTTGACCACAATGGGAAACCTGAGCAAAGGACGTCCACATTAATATCCACCACAAATAATACATTTCATTTATAAGCGCCTTTCAAAACACTCAAGGACACTTTACAATCAAAACAAGAACGATAACCAAATGTGACCTAAAATATTGTCTCCGTTTACTCAATTCGAAAAATAGGCCTGTTTACTGAAACTCAAAGCTGTTATGTCAATGGCGACAGGGGAATATGCAAATGAAGTGCACCTTCTGCCATCTAATGGAGAGATTTAATTGTTCTGCCAGTCGCTATACGTCGCCGGCAGAGATCTCTGCACACGTATGCGGTTCACAATTACTAAATGAGAGTGTCGTCACTGAAAGGTAAAGAAGCGGACATCCTTGGAAATGTTCTTGGCCGTTCAGCTAGTTGTACGTTTGTCTTGACTGGTGGAAAGGCATCATTTCGCTGATCAGTGGGTCACCGAGGTGTTGCCACACACGTCTCAACATGCAAATCTATGTTGGCCCATTTGCGCGCGCAGCAAAGTCCACAATGGCATAACCTCCCAAAGCTTCCTGGTAGGAGAGTTCCGTGAACCTGCCAACTAGTCCGATGAGGTCATGTCTGCATCTGTTTGATAGGACAGCAAAATTAACCCCACACACACACAAAATCCCCGTTTGTTGTGAAGGTGCACTTTTTTTCCCCCAAAGTTTGACCTCCCCCATATACAATCAAACCTCGGTTTTCGAACGTCTCTGTTCTCGACCAAAAATTTCACGTTTTTAATGCCTCGGATGCCGAACAAATTTCGGTTCTTGAACAAACTGAGCGCACTTGAATGCACCATTAGACTCCTGTCGACTTCCTTACACGAGGAAGTGACGCTTCCTCGGGTAGACGAGGAAGTGACGCTTCCTCGTGTTGCTTTCCATTGTGAGCAGACGTGTTCAGTAAACATTTTTATTTCAAAAAGAGCGTGATTTCGGTTTTCCAACAGCCTTCTGGTACGGATTATGGACGAAAACCGAGGTTTGACTGTATACCTAAGTAGTCATCTCAATTTGATTCTCGGAAAATTACTACTCTTTCCCCAAAAGAGGAAGAAACATTGCATTGCTAAGCACCAAAATATTCAATCAAACACACAAAAAAGGGGTTTTGTAGGGGACCTTCTGCCTCGGATGACGAACAAATTTCGGTTCTCGAACAAACTGAGCGCACTTGAACGCACCATTTGACTCCTCTCGCCTTCCTTACACGAGGAAGTGACGCTTCCTCGTGCTGCTTTCCATTGTGAGCAGACGTGTTCAGTAAACATTTTTATTTTAAAAGGAGCGTGGTTTCAGTTTTCGAACAATTTCGGTTTTCGAACAGCCTTCTGGAACGGACTATGGACGAAAACCGAGGTTTGACTGTGCATTCAAAACATTTTTGAATGTATATGGGGGTATTCTTTAGTATTCTTTAGTGCCCGCTCACATTCGTTAGCTCACACGCTAACGCTAAATTCTTTCACCTTAAGTTGATTGTAAACCTGACACACTCAAAAGGAGAATTTAAACATATTTGTATTGAAACACCAAAATCAATCCATCCATTTTCTGATCCGCTTTATCCTCACAAGGGTCGCGGGGGGTGCTGGAGCCTGTCCCAGCTGTCTTCGGGCAGTAGGCGGGGGACACCCCGAACCGGTTGCCAGCCAGTCGCAGGGCACATACAGACGAACAACCATCCACGCTCACACTCACACCTTGGGACAATTTTGAGTGTTCAATCAGCCTGTGTGTTTTTGGAATGTGGGAGGAAACCGGAGTACCCGGAGAAAACCCACGCAGGCCCGGGGAGAACATGCAAACTCCACACAGGAAGGCCGTAGCCGGGATCAAACCCACAACCTCTGCCCTGTGAGGTCTACACGCTAACCACTGGCCCACCGGGCCGCCCAAACACCAAAATGTTTACCCAAAAGCATATTTCATCTGCTAATTTTATGCGAACGTAGAATGTGAAATGCCATAGACGGGCCAACCGAAATGAGCACAGGTGTTACGGTGATTTTAAAAGTGCAGCTGGAGCCAACTGAAATGGACCGTCGCCAAAAACGGATTGATTTGGTGTGCCGACATGCTGCAATGGAAAACTGCGACGCCGTGGAAGATTTTGAGCCTTCGTGTACAGCGCGTATTGTCCTGTATCACTCATTCAACCGTAAAACCATAGCGTGATGATCAAGGACGACAAAGAGGGCTTTCGGCGTCTGAATCCTGGTGCCGGAGCCCAGATTTGAGCTCCGACGGTCTGGACCGTGAGGAAGGTTTGCCAGAAGCAGACGGGCATTTACTGGCCGTTTATTTATGTCCACATAGCGGGACTCAAAGTCCTTGGTGCCCCCCCAAAATGTTTTGCCAAGTATTTGTGCTCAAGGCCAGCCTGAGACAACACTGACTTCTTGCCAAATGACACCATCAGGTGGAGACCGAGCGCCGCAACTCTTGTCCAGCGTGTGCACGCATCTGCAAAATAAAATCATCTGGATACATTGTGAAAGTGGACTTAACGTCGACTCAAAAATCGATCTGGAACCAGATGATTTCATTACGTGACCCCACTTGGCGAAATAAAAGTGCGTCAATTCAACAACTGGTTTTTTTTTTCAGTGTACTTTGACTTGTATTTTTTTTTTTCAAGTATCTTGACTTCTACCTAAATTCTGAGTACTTTTGCCACCTGGAACACGCACACACATACACACATGCACTCACACATACAATTTAAAAGCGTCCTCACGTGTCCATGTCTTATCCTTGTGCATACATGAAATGAGGCTAAAGTGTGTGCGTTTTTTTCAACACAATGTCCCATTTTGGCCACAGAGGTGATTACCCGTACAACCCCCCACCCCTTGCACCACCCAAAAGGGTAGTGAGCGGCTGATGACCCAGCACAAATGTTACACACACACACACACACACACACACACACACACATGCACACCACGAGCAGGCCAGCGTGCCTTTATAAGGCGGTGGAATCAGTCCAAAGTGGTAGCGGCACTCGCTCCCCAGCGTCAACGGCAGACCGTCAGAACAACAAAAGTTTTGGCAGGCTCGCATCAGCTGGTTTTTTTTTTTTGGTTGTTTGTTTATTTGATTTGATTGTTTTCAAGTATTTTTGAATTGACATGCAGTCGGAAGGCAACATCCCCCTGAGGAGACACTCTCTTTACCTCCTGATGCTGCTGCTGATTCTGTCCCAGCAGGTGAGTCCTGCTTGAATGGGCCAGAATGCAAAGAGTCATGCGGGCTGATCAATTGTGCCTGTGTGTGCTTGCCTGTGGCAGGTGTGCTCGGGTCCGTTGGCCTCGCCGGTGCAGAGTCCATATTCGGCGCACAATCGGGTAGCCCGTATGAGCCCGCTGTGGAGGATCATGAACAGCAAACCTTTTGGAGCTTTTTGCCAGAACAACTACGAATGCTCCACTGGACTCTGCAGGTACTGTTGCGGGCCGTCACAATCTAATCCAGCAGCCCCAAACCTGACAGGGAAAAGAAAAGTTAATTGCGGGCAACAAGCAACAAAATCACGGTCAAGAAATATGCATAACATGCCCCCCAAAGAATTACTTGTGGTCCTGAATTAAGCGTGCACGTGCATGAAATGTGAATTTTTTGGTGCCATGAATCGTATGGTTCATTTGCATTTTGTACATGTAATTGCACAGTGGATATAAAAGTCTACACACCGCTGTTCAAATGACAATGTTCTACGCAGTACAGTCAAACCTAAGTTTTCTGTACTTAGTGACGCTTCCTCGGGTAGACGAGGAAGTGACGCTTCCTCGTGTTGCTTTGCATTGTGAGCAGACGTGTTCAGTAAACATTTTTATTTTAAAAAGAGCGTGGTTTCGATTTTCGAACAATTTTGGTTTTTTCGAACAGCCTTCTGGAACGGATTATGGACGAAAACCGAGGTTTGACTGTACAGTCACGGCCGGCATTTTTCAATGCAGCCGCACATAATGAACACTCTGGTGTCCGGTGTCTCATTATTATGCAATAATCGTACAGAAACAGCTTGCGAGCAGACGAGTTTGTATTGTTCGATTAAGAATGTTTTTTTTAAAAAAGCAGACGTGTTTGGTGAGAACTATGTTATATTGGACTGTTATTTTTGCACCGTGTATCAGACCCTAATCATGGCACCAAAGAAAGCAAGTGGAAGTGGTGAACCTGGTGAAGAAAAGAGGAAAATAGTGTGCAAAACTATAGAATTTAAGAAAGATTTAATCGCAAAATATGAGTCAGGTGTGCGTGTGTCTGTGTTGGCGAAGGAGTTCGGGATGCCGAAATGCCCCGCCTACTGCCTGCTGACAGCTGGGAGAGGCGCATGTGTGCCCCCACGACAGATAGAGAGAGAGAGATGTTCCTTCAATTTTTATGTTACTATGTTAATGTTAAAATTGGTCATCTCCCATTACATTTGTACAGTTTATGGTGTGAAATTGTAAAAAAAAAAGTGGTTTAAAAAAGTTGTTTTCTTGACTTGGAACGGATTAAAACATTTTACATTGATTTCAATGGGAATCATGGTTTCGGTTTCTGAACAATTCGGTTTCCGAACAATTCGGTTTCCGAACAGTCTTCTGGAACGGATTAAGTACGAAAACCGAGGTTTGACTGTATATAGAAAATGAGGCCAAGATAAATAATTTCTAAACTTTTTCCGCCCTGAACCCTTTCAAACACCCTGTAACTTGATAACATGGTAGGATGTCCACTATAATAACCGCTGTCCCTGAAAGGGTTAATGTGACTCGTAACTTGTAGAACTTAGTAGTATTCAGAGTGAACCAATCACATTCAAACTCCTCACCTTTGAAACATTTGTCAAATGGGTGTCAGCCCCCGTTTCAAGTGCCACCAACCAGCCCCAAATAAAGTTCAGCTGTTCATATGGTCCGGGACATGGTCGAGCCTTTCCTGACACTTAGGACACAACGGTGACATAAGCAAGAGCTCAATGTCCATCACAAATGGATGAAAAAAACAAGAAGAGAATCGATTGGGGAGGTTGCCAAGAGGTCGCTAAGGAGCTGCGGGAATTTCGGCCAAGGGTTTAGAACATGTGAAAACGATCTCCAAAACTGTATGTCTGGGATATGGCAAGATGGTAAGCCTCATCTCACAATAGCCCAAAAATGTCAGGAAAAGCCTACTAGAACACCTGAACTTGATTTGGGCTTCTTTAGAAGCACCTTAAATGCTGGCAGGTGTGCGCTGAGAAGTTTGTTGAAAAGATTTATTTTTTTTCTAATGGAGTCGAACGGGTCACACGAATGGTGGAAAAAGTTTTTAAATGATTTATCTTGGTCTGTCATTTTTTTTTTCACATCACAAACACCCTGGCGTTTGATTCAAATTCCAAACACTTTATTGATTCGGTACAGACAATTATTTGGAGCTTTCATGTTTTTGTGTGCATATATCGAAATGAGCAATTCATGCACAGGTTATATCAATGCTTTGGCCACAATTTGAATGCCATGTCTTGGGTTCGGAAACAATCCATTCCATATCATGTATGAGAAACCAAAAGCTCTCCCGAAGGGCTTAAACTCCTCTTGACAACACACACAAATTTTCATCAAATTCTTGGCGAAGATGATAACACTCATGCTCTGAGCGAGACGTTGATTGAGTAAGTCTTTGTTGTTTTTCCAGGGCGGGACACTGCTCCACCCACCAGCGGCCAACCTCGGAGCCCCTCAAAGACTAGACACCCCCGAGACCGACCGAAGGACCAATGTTGTACTCAAAATGAGACCGAAGTAATGTGTTCACAATTTATGCTTAATCCACTTGTGATTCCTCCATCTTTTATTTATTACACCTCATTGCACATCAAGCTACACGATTTTTGCAATGCTTTTTTCGCATGATTATTATTCTCCGAAAAACTTGCACGTGGATGTGGTGCACTTTTGATGAAAAAATGTAGCACTTTTAAAAAGCCAAAATATCTTTGTACTGTCTGCTCGGTTGCAGCTTCAATAAAACACAAACTCACTGAGGTGATGTGGGAAAGTGTGTGTCGCTTTTGTCTCAATCTGCTACTGTGTTTCCTCCTTTGAACTTAAAAATGATACTATCGTAGATTTATGGCTATTAAAAATACTTTAGCTTTGATTTAAGGAAAGTTTTTTTCTTATGGATGTGAACAGAAAAAAAAATGGATTGCAAATCTATCAGGAATGAATCACGATGAATAAAACTGATTAACACATGCTTTACAAATATACATGGGTACAGACATTCACGAAACAGAAAAACAAAAGGACACACCTGGTAAGGGGTGATGGGTTGGATGTGCAATATTTCTCGTTATTAAATGTAGTGCTTCAGGTTGTATACATGTACAGGACAGTGAACACACATGTACTGAAATATTGGATCACATATTTTAAATCCAAATTAAGTACCCCCCCAAAAAAATCAATCGTGGACGTGCTAGAGCCTATCCCCAAAATGTTCATCATAATTCAAATGTTATTTTGCTATGTCCTGTTTCGCCACTAGATGTCGTTTAAACGATTGACTTCAGTAACACAAATGAGCAAATATCTATCTATCTATCTATCTATTATAGATAGATAGATAGATAGATAGATAGATAGATAGATAGATAGATAGATAGATAGATAGATAGATAGATAGACATATGTACTGTACATACATACATCAATGAAATGTCCTGTAGAGAATATGACATATTCTCAAGAGAACAACAAAAAATAATGTAAAAAAAAAATCAAATCAATATAATATATATAATATAACACGTTAATTGTTAAAATAAGCGTGTTTTTTTAAAAACATTTTCAGCTAGTGGTGTGCCGCGAGATTTTTTCAATGAAAGAAGTGTGCCTTGGCTCAAAAAAGGTTTGAAAAACACTGCTGTACTGTACAGTAATGTTAAGAGGACTCACAGAGCTTCTTCCAGGGTGTTCCGAGTAGCACGCATGCGCAGTACTGTATATTTAGTGAAAATGCGACTTTTGGGTTTGTTCTTCATATAACTTCTCTCGACTGTAGCGTCGCGAAAACTCACCGAGACGCTGCTACTTGTACTCATATTTTGAGTAACCACGTGAAATGTTATTGGGGGCCGTAAATTACCTGTAGTTACAGAAAGACAACTTCTGCTCGCTTCCGTATTCTCCACCAATCACTTTAAAAGCCGGGCAAAATTAGTTTGGGGACCATCGGAATTCAAAAACACAAGGAATAAGCACGTGATTAGCCGGTTAACATTGAAGGGGATATTTTGGAAAATTAACTTTCTAATATTTACAGCAATTTTGTTTCTCGAGTGCCTGCTAGTACCCGCCCCTCAAGTGTTTGTTTAAACGACCAGATACATCTCACGTTATCTGACTGCTTCTGAAAAATGTGTCGAAAAGCACTTCCGCCCAAATGTTTAGCAAAAAAATTAACATAAACAAACCTTCACTGTGGATTACAACCAACGACGTGATCATTTAGACTTCACACACTGTAAGCAGAGCTGCCATTCATTAAAAAAAAAAAAACGTAATTGTTGATCCATGGGGTATTTTAACAAAAGCACACACAGACATCAAGACACAAGGGACAGCTTTAATTTAGGAAAATGCATCATATGTCCTGAACCAACCACATAACCCACTTCATTACAATAAATTCATGTGTGATATTGCACAAAAGATAATGAAAACACGTTTTAGTGTGTGTGTGTGTGTGTTCTCAACTCCGAGTCCGATACACATATATTTTATATACATATATATTCAAAATAAGAAAGCAACCCTTTATCTTTGAAAGTTCTGCTTCTTTTCTTCTTTTCATGGCACACATACATCTCGTTAGTATTGACACACACCTCTGCGATGATTTACCTCGCAAGTTTTATTTAAGCTTTGACACACACACAAAAAAAAACATCGGTGGGTCATTGTAAACATTTATGACACTTGTACACGGTTCATTTGGAAATTTTAAAAATACTATTTACTACTTTGGAAACATCAACAGTCTATTCTGAATGTGTTCAATTCATGCATCGACACACTCGTGACAGAAATGTGCGCGCGCACGAACGCACAAGGAGTCGATTTTTATTATTTTTTTGTTCAATGTTCTGATTTATGATGGTGTCACTGACAAAACACAAAAACAAAAACAAATAAAAAATATTATATGAATCATCTTATGCTTGGAACAGAAGCACTTGGTGAATAATACTGAACGGACAAATGTCAGGGGAGGGGACATCAATAAAGTTAAACACGGAAAATCAAATTGTGCCCACCCAAGCTCGGGATACTTTCAGATGGTGAATTTGCATCTTTCTCGGGCTAAATATTGAAGCAAATCTGCTCAAATAAAATAGTTGGAACTGACGGTCGTCAACGTTAACCTTGTACGTTGTTTACGTTTGCAGATCTAGCATTCAAGCTAACATTGGGTAATGCTAATTCATATTTGTTCACTGACCAATGAAAACACATTTGAGCCTGCAGGTGGCGACACAGGCCCATGCCAATAGGGGTGCATGGTGGGCTTGACTTGTGGACTTCACTTTGGGGTGCGAACCCTTCATGAGAAAAAAAATGCTTGTGTAATAAATAAAGGCATGGAAGATCTAGTTGGGCAGAGTGACATTAGAGACGACGGACATTTGTGGGATTTTTCACTTGTTGAGGACAAACAAAAGTCCAGTTTCTTGGAGCAAACAAATCTGCGATTGGCTCAACTTGGCTTTCGGCCTCCTGCTTAGTCACTGCGGTGTAAACAACGAGGAGCTTCAAAATGTTGTGCTTTGCAAAAATCATGAAAATGATCCAAATCGAACGCAGGGGGGGGCAATCATGTGGCATATTATAAGTAAGGGAGAAGAAGCACAGCTGGCTCGCGCTCTGGCCGCACGGCGAGCCCGTAAACAAAAACGGTGCAAGTCTGAGACATCGCGTCTGATTTCAAAATGCAAACGTACCTTGCAGCAGCATTTCACCGTTTTCGTCTTCATTATTTTTTTTCCCCCCCCTAGTCCTTGTTTCCTTTACGATTTCACACAAAAATACAACGAAAAGCTTGGAAAGGAGGTGACTCAAAACTAGGTTGGGGTGATGTTGAGTATTGCGTGAACGGCTGTGTGTTATAATGTGACATTGAATGTTTTTTGTTTTTTTTTCTGGCGTGGCAGCCATATGCTTCCTTACTACTCCCTACTGAAGTGGCGGCACGACCTACGTCCACTATATAAAAATCCCAATGTAGTGATTAAGGAGTTGGGGAATGAACGATTCCCAATGCCCCCCTCCGCTTTCCATGTCCTCATGAGCTTCTTTTTCTCCCTTTTCTCGCGTTAGCTGCGCGCAACTTCAACTTCCTCCATCTTGGCACTGCGCCACAGCAAAATGGCATAATGGCTGGATTATTTGGACCCTGTCACGCGTGCGTCTACAAGACGGGCAGGTGGCAGTAGGCCTCCAGTGAGGCCAGCAGGATGTAGACCAGCCAGAGCGACACGAAGAAAAGCGACGTCAACACCTTGCAAGTCCTCGGGCCACCCAGCTCGCCGCCGGCCGCGCCGGGCCGCCGCCGGTAGAGCAGCGTGGAGACGCACAGCGACGCCATGATGGTGAAGAGGGTGACGGAGAAGGCCAAGTTGCCCGGATCCACCTTGAACGTTTGGCCGCGAGCCCGCCAGGCCACGGCGGCGATGGTCCAAGCTACGCCGATGCCCAGGAAGACGTTGACGGCGTTGGAGCCTGTCACGTTGCCGATGGACGCGTCGGCGTACTGGTCCTGGATGGCCGCCACCTTGCTGGCGAACGTGTCTGCGGGGCACACCGCACACAGAATCAATCGTCATATGAGCTGCTAAATTTGGGGTGCGCCCCGTCCCGCCATCCCGCCGTCCCACCGCCGGCGCCTCACCTGGCACGGACGTGCCCAGCGCCACGAAGACCACGGCCGTCACCGAGTCCTTCAGGCCCACGGTGCAGCCGAAGTGCGACGCCAGGTCGCCAGTGACGGCCGTCAACCCGCCGATCAGCGAGATGGACACGATGAAGCAGGCCCAGCCGTTCCAGTACTCGGTGGGGGGCACGAAAGCGAAAAGAACTTTCCAGAAGACGGTCAGGAAGTGCATGATGTAGTCGAAGCACGACGGCAGGCGCTCCTCGCCGCTCTCGTCGTCGTCGTCGTCTCCTGCACCAACCAAAAATGAGAAAGCCGACTGAAACATGCTAAAAACTTTGCTAATTTGCATACGGGGGGTAGTCTACTTTGCCATTGATATTTTCCCGACTTCGCCGAACTTTATTATTGTGTGTAAATGTAGAAAAACTTTGCGTACCCTTGGTGTAAAACAACACTGCGCATATTCGCTGGTGCTAGCGTCTCATTTTGGCCTCATGTGAAGTTGGTTTGTTTGCATTGATGACCGTATTGGCCCAAGTATAAGACGGCCCTGATTATAAGACAACCCCCTCTTTTTTTCGAGACTCAAGGTTGAAAAAAGACTTTTTGAACACCAAATTAATTTTAATACAGACAATAATTACAGTACATCTGAAACAAATGATTATAACAATATATTTGAGAAAAAAAAGCATGTTATTTTGCCTCATTCAAATCTTAATATCTGAACATTTAAATATGTAAACTAAAGTGCAATCACATTGGTAAATGAATGGCTTCTGGTTTTTGAAATGTAAATTACATCATAACTTCTCCTCAGCTGCCGCTTAACCTGGCCGATCTTCGACCCACTTTTCTCCAGATTGTCGCTACGTTTCACCATTTTCTGTTATCTTTTCTATTATTTTCTTCTCTTTTCTTTCTTACCGCTGTTTTTTATTTTTATTCTTCGTGACAGGGGTTCACTTTGGCCTGGGGAGTCAAGTTCAGCATTCGCTTCAATGATATCTGGCACCATCTATCGTCATGAATGGGTATAACGTCTAGACCCCAAATATAAAACGACCCCCGCTTTTTCAATGCAAAAAACACTGTCTTATATTCGGGCCAATACGGTATTTATTTATTTAAACACATGGAGTGTTTGTTTTGTGGAAGATTAAAAAAAAGTGATTAAAGCTACGGTCAGACTGCAAGTCTGAATGCACAATTAGAATTTTTTGGGGGGGTTTTCATGTCACATGGCTTCAGGACTGTGTACAAGCAAGATGCAAAGTGTTGCTGCTTTAAGATTCGTTCTGTCTGAAGTGCTTTGCTGCCATCTTGTGACATGTGGACATTATCACAAACCTCTTTTCGGGATGCTGTCAATTATATGTGGATTTTCCCTGCTATTTGTAGCAGGGTGAATGTATGTACAGTGAAACTCCTCTACAACAAAACCTAGATGGGCGAAAATACTCCCTAGTGTGAAAAAAATCTTAATACATTAACACCATTCCCACTCTCCTGCCCTCCATACAACAAAAAAAAACCTGTTGCGTTATACGAAATATTTTTCTCAGCTCTTGCCTCGCGACGAGAATCACTACAACAAAGTCTAATCCAACAGCGACCTCGACTGCTTCGTTCGGAAACGGCAACAGCAACCACCACACTGGTTTACACATGCGCAGTAGTCCAGGAAGTTATTTGTTATTGTTAGTTTCAGACGCATGAAGAACGTTGCATTGCTAAAATGGCTACAAAACGGACCTTTGGATGTTAAGCAGCTAAGACAAGAAGAGCTCTGACACTGGAAGAGAGTGTAAAAGTGATCAAAATGAAAGACGGAGGAAGCAAAACAAAAGACATTATCCGAGAAATTGATGGAAGTGAAAGTGAATGCTGATTGTACATTTCGCGATTTCTTTCCCTTTTTTTCTTTCTACACTGACTATATGAAGTGTCAAATAAGTGTGTGCTCATACTTATGCACTATTGGAATAAAAATAAAGAGTACACATACGATTGTGTGTGCGTGTACACATACGTTTGTGTGTGTGTGTGTGTGTGTGTGTGTGTTTACATCTGAGATCAAATTTGCTACAGTGAAAAACCCCCTGTTGTGAAAAACTTCTTGCTGCAAACATGATTTCATTGTAGAGGAGTTTCATAGTCATATAATATTTGTGTGTGTGTGTGTGTGTGTGTGTGTGTGTGTGTGTGTATGTGCGTGTGCGTGTGTACCTGCACTGACTGTCACCGCACTAACAAACTGCTCCCTCCAGCTGCTGCTTCCCACCACCAAGGCAAGATTTGTCTTCTTGATCAGCTTGTCAACTGTATTCTGCACGCACGCACGCACACACACACACACACACACACACATAGGACACACAAGCGAGCACACCCAGGCACGGCGGAAAAGAGCAAAGCAAGAGAAATCTCCGGTTGTTAAATCACTCCCAGACGTGGGTAGGGGGGTGGGGGTGGGGGGGCTGATTTCAGAGAGCTGTAGAAGACAGTATATCAGTGGAAAGCAGCAGGAAATGGCGAGTGTTTGTCTTTGTATATACAAGAAGTAGAACCCAAAAAATAGCATGCGCCTAAAATGAAGACAAAGTCAGAGACAAAGAGAAAGAGGGAAAGAGAGAGAGAGAAAGAAAGAAAGAAAGAGAGAGATGGACAACCTTGCTACGCTGCTCCAAAAGCACATCCACTGCTCTCTGCACACACACACACACATACACACATGATCAATGAAAAATGAGCGCGTGGAAATTTTCTGGACACTGAGCAGAAATGTTCCACCCGTTTGCAACCGAGATGAGGACAAGCTCCGGAAACTGCTGCATGTTGTTGACAGGAGGGAACGTGCGTGAGCGCCGTACCTTAAACTCGTAGGACTCCTCGATGACGACGTGGACTTGCGTGTGTTCGCCCAGGCTGGGGCAGCCCATCTTGGCCACTTCGTCCTCCTCTGCTCCTACCGGCGGTTTGTTCTCATTGGAGTCTCCTGAGTAACCAACAACGAGCATCCGAACACTTCATTTAACAACATTTTTTTATTTATCCTTAGACACACACACACACACACACACACAGACCGTGCTTCTGTCCAATCTCCAAGAGAAGCGGTTCGCCCAGCTCGATGCTGAAGGACTTGTTCTTCTCGTACTCCTCGTCGTCGATAATCCGCACCTCGATGATCTTCCTGCGCGACAGGGGGACGCTTTCATGAAGCTTTGTGGCCCAACTGCTTTTGCACACAAACTTCACCAGCCGTCTGCGGTCTGCGCGAATGACGACGTCATAGTACGCATGTCGATTGTCATCACTCCACCTCACAATGTAAATCGTCAAATGAGTGAGCAGTGTGAGTTGCTCATATTTGGGAAATGAGACACGTGCATGAAGATGGTTTGTTTTGATGTTTCCGTTGCTCTGCATTCACTTCCTGACTGCCACTTTGATTGAGCACCAGTCGTGCGTCTGCTTGTGTTTGGGTGTGTGTGTGTGTGTGTGTGTGTGTGTGTGTGTCTGTGTCTTTTTCGTTCCTTCATCAAGCAGAAAGGGCGGTCCTCGCTTTGTAGGCCTTTTTACTTGGTCCTCACTGTGCCACAAGTACAGGACTGTGTGTGTGTGTGTGTGTGTGTGTGTGTGTGTGTGTGTGTGTGTGTGTGTGTGCGCGCGTGTGTGTTGCATTTGCCAAGATATTTTCTTCACTTGGGCTAATTTATAGACACACTCTTGTTTTAGAGACGCACACACACACACACACACACACACACACACACACACACACACACACTTCTGCTCACCTCGAAAAACAACTTCAAACTGATTGAAAAGGAAATATATTTTCATCTATTGCCAACAGTCTTCAGTTTGTTTGTTTTTGGCCTTCAATGCAAGTGGATGGTTTTTTTTTGGGGGGGGGGGGGGGGGGACTAATTAGATTTTAGCGTTCTCTGTGTTGCCATGTCAATGTAATCTGTTTTCACAACCTGAAAGGCAATGTGACTGTTTGTTTAGCCAATCACATTTCTGCGAGCTGGCCTACAACATCAGCATCTTTTCTCCCTCCGCTTGATTGGTTCGAGCCAAACTGTTCAACTAGCGAAAGGCGTCCGAACTAATAAATACACTTGGATTGGTCACATGGAGCGGAACTCTCACTCTCACTCTTTCCCTCACTACCCCCCCCCCCCCCCCCCCACACACACACACAAGCGCATCTCCCACCGCATTAAAATAAGAATGAATCGGACTGGACGTGAACCGAATCCGTTTGCGTGTCCCCGGTGCTCCAGCGCATCATCAGGGCAACTTATGCACGCAAACATGCTCTTTCTTTCACCTCCAATCTTCATCTTACCGCAGTTCCCCTTCCTCCCGCTGCTCCTGCGATTATCATCATTGTTGTGGTGTTGGTGGTGAACATATATATATTGTATATAAGTGTATACGCATATGTCAACTTAATCCGATTTACCCACGACCCTGGTGAGGACGATAAAAATGGATGAACGGAAATGACAATGCCCCTTAGTTTTCGTTTCAACAACTAATCAGAAGCTTTACTCTTGCCAATGATGTCCTAAAAAAATCTCTGCTTCTATTTGTTCATGGCTTTCTTTGAGATCGCTTGGCTGAGCGCTGCTCCTCCAAAGTAAATTCCTCCAAATCTACGGCAGGTGGTAGACAAACACGCAAGTTTATCCGTCCGCCGGCCGGCCCATCGGGCGTCCAACCGACGACGTCATGCGCTGCAAAGCTGTCGCTGACCGAGTGCGGCCGTGACGCTCCGAAATTTAACCACTGACGAGTGGACGACTGCCGGGCTCCGCGATGATCCGGACCGGCCCTGAAATATGGCGGCGCCTCGAGAAAATTCAATTTTTTTTTTCCTGAAATTCCCGATGGCCACCCGTTCCGTGGCTACACGCTTGCTTCGGAAGCCGTATGGTGCATTCAGGGTACTTTCACAACATCGGGAATTTACAAACACAATGCGCCATACTACACATCAATTGTTTTTCTTCGATTATAATGTTTTAAAACCTAAGAGGACTCAAAAGTGAAATCAGTGAACCTTGATACACAAACACACATGGACGGGATGAAACACAAACACCTCCCCACCCACACACACACACACACACACACACACAACAAGTGTTCTGAAATCTGTGAAAAAGATGATGACTTTAAAGCTCCTTAACGCTGACAGTTTTGACATTGGGGGATGAAGAGGGATCCAGGGACAAACAGACGGACGGACGGAGGGTTGGATGCAGGAAAAACTCACACACACACGCACACACACACACACACACTATATATAACTGTGATACACGCACGCACACAGGCCAAAGAATACATGAAGAACATTCATGAGTGTGTGGAAAAACAAGACTTTCCCCCGCAGCCATGGCTGACCACTTAGGGCCAAATTAAGCAAGTTTGGTGGAGCTTCACGCCCTACTTCCTGTCTAATTAAAAAGGCGGCTTGTTTTTAATTAGTACCGACTCCAACTTGTATGTCGGCGCCTTTTGAGGTAGGAAGTTTTCACCGGAGAGCGGCGTACATGGTCGTTAGATCAGCAATTACCATGGCAACAGAGCCCACCGCAAACCACGCACAAATCACAGACGCACGCCCTGACTTATTGATTCCACTTAATTCAATGGATGTAATTCCCATCGACAGGTTTTTAAGTCATACGGGCAAGTCGGAATTTAGAGTTGCGCGCCTTCGGTGTCGTTTCATGTTGTGCCACAACATTCTGGGCACTGCAGAGCTGTAATGGAAGACATGCAGCAAAATTAACACAAGAAGAGTCAGAGAAGGTCCCCAACTAATCTCCAAGAACACTGTTCGACAGCAAATTTTAATCGAGACGGCTTTATGTGTCCCTAAAATATATTTTTGACACGAATATAAAAAAAAAAATGTCTTTACTCTTTTACTTTTTGTGAGATTGTTCATTAATTTTTTGTTTGTTTGACCTACAATGGCTTGCCTAATACTGATTTTACCATGCGTTGTGATTTTTAGCTATGACATTTCAGAAAGAAAATCACCCTGTTGCTTCGCTTAACCCTTCATTCATAAATATTACTATATATTTACATATTTGATGATTACACTTGTAAAATTTCATGGACTGGAGAAAAAAAACAAAGGCAGATTCGGAATCAGCACAAAAAATGTTTACTGACATCTCTCAACAAAAACAATTACAGTCAAACCTCGGTTTTGAAACGTCTCGGTTCTCCACCAATTCGGTTTTCGACCAAAGATTTTGAGTTTTTTATGCCTCGGATGACGAACAAATTTTGGTTCTCGAACAAACTGAGCGCACTTGAATGCACCATTTGACTCCTCTCGCCTTCCTTACACGATGAAGTGACGCTTCCTCGGTTTGCTTTCCTTTGTGAGCAGACGTGTTCAATAAACATTTTTATTTTAAAAAGAGGGTGGTTTCGGTTTTCGAACAGTTCGGTTTTCGAACAGCCTTCTGGAATGGATTATGGACGAAAACCGAGGTTTGACTGTACTAAAAATTTGCTGACCCGCGTAATTGTCGTTCCTCCCACGTTCCAGGGAGAAAATATGATTGTGAGTATTGTAGTCTCTTCAATTTTTTTTCAATTTTTTTGTGTGTTGCTAGGTGTGTGTGTTAAAATGGCGGAAACTTTGAAACTTTATAATTACTCTGTTGACTGTTATGCTATTTTTTTAGCCTGTCTGTGGTGTTTCACATTATATGTTAGCATTAAGCTAGCAGAGTCTTTACAGCGCAGATTTTCAACTGCTGGCATTATTTGTTAATTGGATGCGCAGCAAAGTTGATGGGCAACGCCTTCCTTTCTTTCCTTCCTTCCTTCCTTCCTTCCTTCCTTCCTTCCTTCCTTCCTTACCCTTGCTTATATTTTCTCTCGAGTGCACTTACTTGTTCCTCTCCCTCTGACTTTTATCACTTGAATCTTGTGCCAGACTTGCACTGGGAGCTCATTCAAACAGTGAGAACAAACAAAAGATGTGACAAGTAAACACAAGCGATCTGGAGGGCCGGGGTCGGACGAGGAGAAGCGGGTGTGTGGGATGTGGGGGTGGTGGTGGTGGGACATTGACTTACGACAAGGGTCCTGAAGTCAGTGAAATTGAATTAAGAGCAAAATAAGGGTGGCCGGATGGAGAGGGACAATTTGTTGAGGATGAGGAACAGGAAGGGGAAACCAAGTCAACAAGGAGAGAAAGGGCAAAAGAATCAGCTGCAGCGAGCTAATTTGGAAAACGTCAACGGCTGCTTGAGGCTTCACACATGAAAGACACGGATGCTAAGTAGAAGAAGAGAGCACTTGAGAAAAGGACAAGAGGACTAAAGCCGACGCAGGATTTCAGCCTTCTCCCTCCAGACACTACCTACTGTCATGCTTTGACTTTTTTTATTTCTTCAGTGAACTTAAAATAATTTAAAAATAAATAAATCCCAAAGGTCGTCTGCAAGACGATGGAAAATACCGCAGCACTGGCAACCGAATCCAAAGCGATTCTCAATTCCTTCTCCTCGAGGAGCGAGAAGCTCGTTACGGAAGAGCGTGCGCCAGAGATGATGACAAGTCAACGCTGGGGAGGGATAAAAAGAGCAAGGGCTCAAGGGATCTCGCTAATGAGGGAACATTTCAAGCATCCTTAAACCCCAAACGCACCACTTGATCGCACGGATGAAACGGCACTCAAACAAAGAGAAATAACCAAATATATGAAGCAAAAAAAACAAAACCAAAAAACATGAAGTGGGGTCACAAATGTATTCCGGGACTCACAAAACTTCGGTGCCATTTAATTGCTTGCTAGACGCGCTCATTCTCTTGTTGAAACACTCATTTTGGACCATAGGTGTACCTAATTAACTGGCCATTAGCATGTAGCACTTCACCGGTTAGCAACAAGAAATTTGCTACTCACATGGTCTCGTCGTTTTGGAACTCCAGCTTGCCCGCCGCCGGTTCGTAGTCCTCGCCCGCCCTGGCCGTGCCGTCCAGCGTGCGGTAGGGGACGGCCACCAGCCCCCGTGCCCCCGACGTCCGAAGCACCTTCACCTCCATCACGCCCACGCTCTCGCTCACCCGCTGAGTGCTGCTCTCGAAGGTGAAGATACCTGAAGAGCGAGGCAGAGGAGGACGAGGAGGAGGAATTTAAAAACTCCTGATCAAATGTGATCAAAGCGAGAGAGCGGACACCCCCGCATCACACGGGTGGCTCCCTCTGTGTTTTGAAAAATTGGAGAAGCTTTGATGACATCCCAGCAGAACAGTCACGCCGGTGATCAAACACTTGGCTTTCCACAGGCGCAAAAACAATTTCAATGCTGTCTTCAGTTTCTTTTCCCATTAGCTGATTTCAAATTAGTTAGAACTACACGAGGTTACTGGCTTGAGACAAAAAAGGCAATTTTACCTCTTGTTGTTGTTTCATTAATTCCACTAAAAAAATTATGTGGTACAATTTACATGAGCCGATGACACTTCCTTGCCTTTGTATTTGGCCAATTAAAATTTCCGGGTTCAACAAAAATGCAATGGACTGGGAGAAAAAAACAACCTCCATGCATTTGCATGATTAAATCAGTGATTCTTTTACGGGCGGCACGGTGGACGACTGGTTAACACGTCCGCCTCACAATGCAGAGGTGCAGGGACCGATTCCTTCCTGTGTGGGGTTTGCATGCTCTCCCCGTGTCTGCGTGGGTTATCTCCAGGTACTCCGGTTTCCTCCCACATTCCAAAAACATGCGTGGCAGGTGGATGGAACACTCTAAATTGTCCCCAGGTGTGAGTGTGAGCGAGAATGATTATTTCCTTGTGTGTGCCCTGCGATTGGCTGGCAACCAGTCGGGTATACCCCGCCTACTTCCCCGAAACAGCTGGGATAGGCTCCAGGACGCCCGCGACCCTCGTGAGGATAAGCAGATAAGAACACGGATGGATGGATGAATGATTCTTTCACATACCACTAGAGGGCGCCAAGCTTAGTGAATCACTGTCGGGGAATGAAGCTGCCTTGCAAAAATGAAAGGCGTAATATTCTGACTATATTGTTAAATTATGACTTTCTTCCCTCTTTGGCTATAATGACATAATATTCCATCCATCCATTTTCTAATCCGCTTATCCTCACAAGGGTCGCAAGACAGTCTTCGGGCAGTAGGCGGGGGACACCCTGAATCAGTTGCCAGCCAATCGCAGGGCACACAGAGACAAACAACCATCCACGCCCACACTCACAACTAGGGACAATTTAGAGTGTCCAATCAGCCTGCCATGCATGTTCTTGGAACGTGGGAGGAAACCGGAGAAAACCCACGCAGGCCCGGGGAGAACATGCAAACTCCACACAGGGAGGCCGGAGTTGGAACCGAACCCGGCACCTCTGCACTGTGAAGCCGACGACCACTGGACTACCGGGCCGCCTGACATAATATTAATTTCTTAAAAATGTGAAATTCTTCCCTGTAAAGGGGTTTCTGGACCCAAAAATTTGGACACCCGCGAACCAGGTCACAATACTTCCTCCCACATTCCAAACTCATGCAAGTTAGTTTGGGTGAAGACGTGAAATTGAGGCGAGCTTGAAAACTTACCAGCGTGGTCGTCATCATAAATGGTCACGGTGGCCGTGTGGTTGTCACCCAGCACGGCTTTGGGGGCGGAGCCAGCATCAAGCGGGAGGTGCTAATCTCGGGGTAGCCCACCAATCTGGGGTTGCTTAGGTGCACGTAGAAGTACTCATCCTCCTCGAAGATGTCGTCATCAATCACCCCCACAGTGATCTCTGTCAATGGAATTTCCAAATGTTGGTATACCCCTGGGGGGGGGGGCATTTTTTCCATTGTCTACCTTTGAGGGTCTCGCCCGGCTTGAACAGAAGCGTTCCCTCGGCAAATTCGTAGTCAGAGCCTGCGTTGGCTGTGCCGTCCTCGGTGCGGTAGTCCACCTGGAGGCAGGAGGAAGACCGGAGGATGACGGGGTGAGACGGGATGAATACACCACGGTTGGAGATGTGCCTCGCAAACTCACACACACACCCTCACAGATTTGGTCATCCTTGGCTCACCTTGACGGTGACGGAAGAGTCACCCCCATGTCTGGAGACGGTCAGGTTAAGAGAGCCGCAGTTCTCAAAGCACTGGTACAAAGCGGGCTGAAATTCCAGCCTAACCGTGTGTGGGTCATCCTCTTGGGCTTGGGTCTCGTGGCTGCTCACCACCTGTGGGGGAAAAGAAGACCTCAATGAGTCCATAATTTTTAGGGCGGGGAGTGAGCCAGGCGGTACGCCGCTAACCTTGCGAGCCTGGTCAGCAGCGTGCTTCTTGAGGATGTTTCCGGCTCCGATCATCATCCTGGTGGCTTGGATTCGGTAGAACGCTCGGCTCTTCTGCTGCTGCATCAGAACCTGATTGACAGAAACCCACAAGTTCAGAACAGGGGTTCGAGAACATTTTGGTTCCAAGGGAGCTATTACAGTCTCCAAGGAGCCCCCTGCTAATCCAAATGCCAATGAATCCTAACTACTTTGGACCATGTGAACTTGCGAATGCCACAGGGACTGATTATTTCCTGAATGACCTGATAGTTGGCCATCTCAATGAGCTGCTCCATGTCTTTATCTGGGTGGCGCTGCTTGAGCTCCTTCAGCGTTCTGGCCATGTCCCGCCGGGCCTCGTCCTCCTCGTCCTTGGCCTCTTCCGTCAGTCCGCCGTCCAAAGCGCTGTGGCAGTTGAGCGCCATCTGGCCATCCAGCTCCAGCATGTCCATCTTAGTGAAGCCGCCCTGGCCTAACGCCCCGCCCACGCCCGGCCCCGCTTCCGTCTCTATGATGACGCCTCGGTGCTTGTCAGCGCGGTAATGCCTGCGGGTGTACTTGTACAAGAGGAGGCGGCGGTCGGCCACCCAGGCCTGGACCACGCAGAGGGGGAAGAAGAGGAAGGTCAGCACTGCCTCCCATACCTAGAAAAATACAAGAAGACAAGTCTTTTCTGTTTTCCTCAGTAATAGTGCATTCAATGTTTGCCATTTACAGTAAATTTTAAAAAGTCATTTAAAGTACATTTAAAAAAAATATTCCCAGTTCTCTATCAGACGCGTGACGATCTGTTAGCTTGTTAGCAGCCACAACCAGTCAAATACGACATTACACACATCCTGGCATTTAAAGAGATATGGTCTACCTATGGTGGCAGCTAAGAAGCTAATGTATGTTTAGTAAGGCAAATTACTAAATTTTTTAACGTGTTTTAGAAGTTAGGAAAAAAAAATGTCCATTTTTCATTTTTGGGTGTAGTTAAAAAACAGACAAGAGAATAATCAAGTCACATTTTAATTTTTGGATTTTTCAATACATGGATTCTGGTGCCTCACCTCCACCTCGCCCGGGGAGAAGACGCTGAGGATGAGGTACAACCAAATGTAGGCGAAGATGCTCCAGGCGGCCGTAACGAAAAATACCCGCAGGTGTTTGATCTTGCGCGTCTCGCCATCAGGCACCACGTAGACGCACAGCGCGATGATGACGAACATGTTGAAGGCAGCACTGCCCACGATGGTGCTCGGGCCCAGAGAGCCTGCAGAGAAGTTGTGACCGCACACCTGCAGAGAAAGCGCATGTTTGCACCAATACAATGGCTGAAAAATCCTGGTTAGCCTGTGCAAATTGGTAAGGAGGCATCAGTATGTAAGGCAAAAATGAGATGTACTTCAGTCTTGGTGGCCTGATAAATAGCAAGTGCGGAGTACTTGAGCATGACTCCTGAGGAACGCCACTTATGTAAATGATCGTGCATCACCCATTTCTCCTACTTACTATGCTGCAGACTACTTCTCGTGTTTATGATTTCTCGCAAGACTTGTAGATTGTGCAGCACCAACAATCCCTATGCTCAGTCTGCTGCTGTCTATGACCATGAAAATGAGCATACTTTTGCCTAATTTCCCATGATCGACTGCCTATGTTCATGGGTGAGGCTCAAGTCCTGCTTTGTGCCGGTCTCGTTTTTCCGGACCTACCTCGATGACGGACAGCAGGATCTCAGGGGCGCTGGAGCCTAAGGCCATGAGGGTCAGATTGGAAACTGTCTCGTTCCAAATCCTGACTGTGGCGGTGGTGGTCTCGCCGTTGGGCCTCTTGATGGTTATCTCTTTTTCCTGGGATGTTATGACCTGGAGAGGGAGGGTGCACGGATCATGAATCCAACCATGTTGCACACATATTTGCACACCTCCAGCTCGGAAGAGCCTACCTCTATGGAGGACATGAATCGATCCGCGATGATGCTCATGCCCAGGAACATATAGACGAGAGCTACAAAGTACACAATTGCCCGAGCCACTTTGTCCCCGACTGACGGGTTTTGGGGGTTCCACACAGGCAGCAGCACACCTAAAATGGGGAAAAAAACTTTAAAAGTAGGAAGCAATTGTGATGCTGGATGACTATAATGCAATGCCTATAATCTTTCCTGCACTATTTATAATAAATAATTTAACAGAGCTAGTTCAGTAATGGTACATTAAAGATTCAGATCGATTCCATAGGGTCGCATATCGATCAAACCGAGGGCAGGGATCTGGTTGAGACTCAAGTCCTTACATGTCAAATGCAGCCGACCAATAAAAAAAATGGGAAAATGCCAGTTTTAGACCCACCATCTTGACACGGGTCCCCGCTGGCTGAGCAGTTCGTCACGGGTGAATGCGCGCAGACGCATCCGGAGCAGGACAGGAGCACAAGTGTGGTGGAACACAACAGAAGTGAGGAGAAGGACGAGGAGGAGGAGGACAGGTAGGAAGCAGGTGGGGGCATTCTGACGGTTCTGCACCACTTCCAACTGGACTGACAAGATGCCAAGAGAGTTGTTCCCAACCTGGAATGAACAAAAACGGCAGACAATAAAGACAAAGAGGACCTTGTATCAGACAATGCAGCTCTGTATCATTGCTGATTGAACCACCCTGAACTATGCATTCATATGACCTGAACTAGAGAGAATGGTGACGCACCCACACACGCACCCACACACACACACACACCCACACACACACACACACATTCCTGTACTTGTGGCACAGTGAGGACCAAGTAAAAAAGGCCTACACACACACACACACACACACACACACACACTTTAAGGCAGTTAGTCATGTGTGGTGACAGTAGCAGGGAGTGGTTGCCCTTGTCTTGGCCCATCACGTAAGGTCATGCCGCCGTGACAGCAACCTGTCACTTCAACATGGGGCCAAAGCATAGGGAGCACACATCCCAAACACGCACATACTGTACATGCGAACGCAGGGGTGTCAAACATGTTCTCATCACAGGTTACGTGGGAGTTAGGCTTGCCCTCAAGAGCAGTGCAAGCGCATCAGCAGCTGGGTTTCCATTGCCCTCGGAAATGCGCCAAATGAAAGTTGCGTACTTGCAAACTTGTAATGGGGACATGGAAATATTGAAAAACCTCCAAAATATCGCGAAGCAGTTTTTACACTCTCACGAGGTGGTTTTGGAGATGTGTCGATTCCGAAGTATAAAGCTGAAGATTGCAAATTTCCCCAGTGCGGGACAAATAATCACATTTGTGGTGATTCCACTCATCATGTGACCCCGCCTGGGAAGTCACATGACTTGCATTGCTCTTATCTTTGGATTCACGGCAACTGCACAATATGACACGCTGCACATGGACAGAAGAAGAGACGCCGACATGTTCTGAAAGCTCATTTGGCAGGACAATATCATCTCTCTTGTCGACAGATGGATGCAGAGTGTGATGAGGAGCGACAAAGGAAGATGAGAGGGAAATGGTTCGACAAACCGTGGGAAAACCTCGACAGCAAATGGAAGACTTTGAAGCAACGCTAACTAGCAGAAAGACGCCTGTTGGGCAAGAGCGGAGACGGGCAAGGCTAAAAAGAACGTTTATATTTTACGATTTCACGGACAGCATTTTGTGGGATCGGCCCATTGTGCAAGCAAGCTTCGTCTCATGTTATAAACAGCATGCGCAAGTCGATCTTGAGTCATTTTTAATGACGAGATCTCACAAGAAGCCAAACACTCTTCAATGGGATTACCCACAAGTAGAAATGTAGCGGCATTTTAGAAAATTCACTTTTATTTTGAAAAAAAAAACTTGAATGGAAACCCAGCTATTGTGTAAGAAAAGTTGGCTACGGGTCTGGGTTTTAACACGTGGATCAAATTATTGCGCAATCATCCATCCATGCATCATCAGAACTGCTTATCCTCAAGAGTTGATTTAATGACATTTCAAACAAAACGACAGTTGACCATATTTTCTGCACTATAAGGCGCACCTAAAAGCATTCAATTTTCTCAAAAGCCAACAGTGCGCCTTATAATCCGATGCGCCTTATATATGGATCAGTATTCTGATTTCTGGGCGGCCCTGTAGTCCAGTGGTTAGCACGTCGGCTTCACAGTGCTGAGGTACCGGGTTCAAATCCAGCTCCGGCCTCCCTGTGTGGAGTTTGCATGTTCTCCCGGGCCTGCGTGGGTTTTCTCCGGGTGCTCCGGTTTCCTCCCACATTCCAAAAACATGCATGGCAGGCTGATTGGGCACTCTAAAATTGTCCCTAGGTATGAGTGTGAGCGTGGATGGTTGTTCGTCTCTGTGTGCCCTGCGATTGGCTGGCAACCAATTCAGGGTGTCCCCCGCCTACTGCCCGAAGACGGCTGGGATAGGCTCCGGCACCCCCCGCGACCCTAGTGAGGATAAAGCGGTTCGGAAAATGGATGGATGGATGGATTCTGATTTCTTCGGCGGTGTGTTTTAAATCTTCCGTAAAGTGGTTTGGTACAGCTGCAGCGGTTGTGAGAGCTCAACATAAATAAAGCTGTAATGTATTACCTTTAGCGCCGCTCCATCTAGTGGATGCCTAACGCAACTGCAGCCACTCTTGCAGCTTCTAAAGCGCCTTAGAGTGCAGTAAATACGGTAAATCTTTTCCTTTTAGGAAATAACAATACCAGTTGGTCTTCTTTTGAGTCTGATTCTGTTGTCCAATTTTTCTTTATTTATTTTTTTAACGTGCTGCACTGATTGCCATGACGTTCGCTAACCAGAAGCAGAGCTACAGTGTGTTTGTTCACGGACTAGGCATGTTTGTTCCTTATTCTATACAATCCATGTGGGATGCCGACTACCCCATCATACGGCAAAATTGCTTCGGTGTATTTTGAACGAAATGACAAAGCACATACTGTCCAGTCGAGGACCTCTGTCCTACTCCAAGCCTCGTTTGATTTATGAACTCATTAAGATGTGCGGCCCCATAACTTTTGTCCACAGGGTGTCCCACAAAGGACATAGCAACCGGGTGCCGGATTTAGTTTGGATTGGCCACCTTCCTCCTCATCTCCCTCGTCATCTGCCACCCCCGGCATGGTCATCTCTGGCTAAGTACGGTCCTGCGGCCCCACCGACGCACACTCACGCTCACTTCACATTTCCACCGCCTCTCCACAATAACTCCCTCTCGACGTCCTCCTCACACATCCTCGCACTCGCTCGCTCTTTTTTTTTCTAACAGCCACTCGAGCTTATTGCTTCTTGTACGCCGTCAAAATCTGCAACGCCAATCTGCCGCCGCGTTATGCGACCGAGAACAAGAAATGACCCAACGTCTGCTGAGCTCTCACACAATCCCTTACTTGCAATCGTCCAAAACTAATCTGGCTTGACAACGAAAATTGGTGTCCCAAAAAAAAAAAAAAAAGAGCCTGACTATCTTTTTTAATTGGGAGAGTTTAGAATTGGATTGAGCAGGTGAAGGCCTAATTAAGAAAGCAGCTCGGGTGTGGAGTAAAATAAAAGCTGGGTTGGAAAAAAAAGTTGTCTATCTGTCCTCCTTAAAAAGTAGAAGAACAGCATTTGTCATCACATTCCAGTTCGGAAGCCTTCGTTGACCGTACTCGTGAGTCATATCACATCAGCTACACTTTGCTCTTCTGCCTCGTTTGACACCGCGAGTCTGCACACACGCGCACACACACACACACGCACACACATATATACACAAAGAGGCATGCACATATGCACACCGCCCAGGGGCAAATGCTGTCTGAGGGTTAAATGAATGTTGATTGGCTGCATCTCGGCATTGCTTATTTCCTCTTGAAAAGGCGAACAAGACTAAGAAGAAGCCCACATCTGCCTGTTCGCTATTTTCGTTGTGCACTTTTCGGCCACCCTGAATGACAAAGGTAGGCTGGATTTGCTCAGTGTGATGTTTTCATCCAACTATTGTCTTGGTGCTTTGATGAACTTTCGCCTTGAACATACCGTATTGGCCCGAATATAAGACGGTGTTTTTTGCATTGAAATAAGACTGAAAAAGTGGGGGTCGTCTTATATTTGGGGTCTATACATTATACCCATTCACGACGCTAGATGGCGCCAGATATCATTGAAGCGAATGCTGAACTTGACTACCCAGGCCAAAGTGAACCCCTGTCACGAAGAATAAAAATAAAAATAGCGGTAGCACGAAGAAGAAAAATAAAAAAATAGCGGTGAGAAAGAAAAGAGAAGAAAATAATAGAAGAGATGACAGAAAATGGAGAAACGTAGCGACAATCTGGAGAAAAGTGGGTCGAAGATCGGCCAGGTTAACCGGCAGCTGAGGAGAAGTTCTGATGTAATTTACATTTCAAAAACCAGAAGCCATTCATTGATGAATGTGATTGCACTTTAGATTTGAATGAGGCAAAATAACATGCTTTTTCTCTCAAATATATTGTTAGAATCATTGTTTCAGATGTACTGTCATTATTTTCTGTATACAAATTAATTTGGTGTTCAAAAAGTCTTTTTTCAAACTTGAGTCTTGAAAAAGAGGGGGTCGTCTTATAATCAGGGCCGTCTTATATTCGGGCCAATACAGTAATTTGCATGGAGAAGGCTCTCTGCGATAAGGATTGCCGTCTTTCACAATATCCATTAAAAAAAATGGAAGTATATATATGCTTGAAAAAAAAAAAAACTATTTAATCCCCATCAAAGTTGGAGCATGAATGTCAAAATCTGCATATTTTTATCACAATTTTTAAACCGAAATATGGAATATTGAAGAAAAAATAGAGCCAATTTAGAAAAAACAACATGTCAATTTCAGATTCAGCAATAACAAAATCTTCTTAAACTGGTGAAACTTTCTTAGCACTGAAATGTGTGTTGACCGGTGTGACTGAAAATAAGAAATTCAAGTTTTGTCATTTAAAAAAAATCTCTGACTGTGCGCTCATTGACAACTCCGTGCAACTGGTACCATTAGCGAGTGGCGACATGATAAAACTACAGTATAATATTTTTGCCTCACCAATAACATGGGAGTTGTTCCATTAGTGCACAGATGTCATATGCTAGCGGAGGGCAGTCGTACCAATAAGAAACAAACAAAAGTGAGAATGATGATCAAATCCCAGAAAGAAACTCGAAGAGTAAAAATGAGTGTGGCTCAGGGAGGTTCATGATGTGACGCGTAATTAGTCAGATCTGAGGGCCGCCGCGCGCTTCCCGAGAGGGCCGCCGATATCCCGAGCTGTCCGAGCCGGTTAGGGGAGGCCGCCGAGTTGGCCTGGCCCTTCCAAGGCAATCCAGCGGAAGGAAAAGCAGCCGGGGTTGACGGCGCTACTCCTTTACGCATTCATCACTAAGCCCGCGTCGGAAGGACATTAGCACGCACGCACGCACAGACGCAAACATGACATCATGTGTCACGGCATGCTGGAACATGTGGCGGAAATGTCACAATTTGGAGTTGGGAACAACATTCGCAACTGTGAAAAAAGTGAGCGCCGAAAAATAGTCGCCCAATTCACGTTCCGCCGCTACAAATACAAAATGAAAACACTTCCACTGCGCAAGTAAAGTGCTTGTCCATATTTCAGTTTATACGGGCGCAGATGTTTGGCTTTTGTGGACTGAGGAAGGTTCGAGTTTACATTCTGATTGCTGGTGATTCACCAGCAGACTCTGTTTTAATGTGTGTGTGTGTGTGTGTGTGTGTGTGTGTGTGTGCGTGTGTAATGTGTACACACAGCCAAAGGTCACACGCAACACACACATGCAGACAGAGTGCGGCGTGTTGATGCATGCATCATATGACGCACGGAAGGTCGCATCAAGCCGGCCTCCAAGGTCAACTCTTCTCACTTGGGCAGTAATATTAGTCGTTCTTCACAGAGGATAAAGAAGATATGCCTGTGAGTATCGTGTGATATTACCGGTCTACAAAATGTGTTGCTGCACCGATGCTAGTTAGCCCACAAGGTGTTTCCCATTGTATGTTAGCATTAAGCTAGCAAAGGGTATGTATGTTTACTTTTCAATAAAGATCTAGAAATGTCTTTTATGAAAACCTGTTCACAAATTAATTCATATGTTGAACTGCTGCTTGGTGTGAAGCGAGTTGGGTCACTGCCGCCAAACATCAACTCGACAGCTTGTGTCTCAAAAAATAAAACTATGACTGTATTTCATAGATATCCGCTTCCTTTTATGGTATTCTACTTTTGATATATCATGGACAAAAATGTGTACATTTTGATGGAAAATTTATCTTAGGTGTTTTGTACAATTTTGAAAAGTTGGACTTCTTGCTTCCAGGATGGCAAAATACTGTCTGGAAAATGTAACGACCCCCCCCCCCCCCAAAAAAGCCATCTTCACTGAATGTGAATTTACACCGTGATAGAAAATTCTCCCAATTGTAATTCAGCTCTGAGGTAGTTTGCATGAAATGAACACAATGTGGCCATAAATAAACAGCGATTTGGGCTCCGATCGTCTTCCACCTTTGAAAGGCCAACGACCTCTATTGTTGGGACCGACGCTTCCTGCATCACCCGAAGCGAAGCAGCTGCAGATAACAACCTTAGCAGCGGTCGTTGGCTTTGTGTGCTTGTCAGCAGGCACCAGAGGATGACCAAGGAACCGAGTGGTCTATTCATCTCTGCCTTTGGATCACACTTTCACTTATTCCGCTCAAAGGTTCTGAATGGGGGTTTGATGTCACACAGATGCGCAATCGGGTGTGGAAGGCGGTCTCCAATTGTCCATTTTGCAGCCGCCATCTTTACATCGTCCGCAAGTGGATCTTGCAGTTGCTTCCAAACGTAATGTGCTAATTTGCATGCGACAATCTCCTGCACGGACTCCAGCGTCCGCATGCCTATCCTGCGCTGAATTTAAAGGGAATGAGGGGAGCCAGGAATCAAGTCAGCTGTGTTCACTCCCACAACGGTGCAAATGCTCCTTTCCGACTGCGCCCGTCTACAAAAATAGCAAAGGAAAGAAAACCCCACAGCAATTTGTGCTAGACTTGCATTGGGCACAAAAACAGGGCCGCAAGACGGAACTCGTCGGGAGCGCAACGTCTGTGTGCAGGAACGAGGCACATTCATCAACAGAGGAATGTCCCAAGAGCAGGATCCTGTTCCAAAAGTGAATTATTGTGGAGTGTATGTTGCAGAACCCCTGCTAAACGCAAAAATCCATAACACAGGATTGTCTTGAGACACGTGTTTAACCCCCATGCAGTAATTATCCCAAAATTGGACATTTCGGACACTTTGGACGATTTTGGACTGTTGGACAAATGGACACCACAAACAAAACAGTGAAAAATAACTCCACGAAGCTGAAATTTTGCATGACGTATACTATGTTGGATTCCCAAAATTTTGAGGGTTGAATGAAAAAAAATGAAAAGTGAAAAAAGTTGTTGCACATTGGAAGAGGGACATTTTTGGGACGTAATACCCTTCATGCAGCCGCTTAAAAATACTGCATGAGGGTTAATTTGTTCCCTAACCACGTTCCTATCTCAAATCACCTTTCCCCATTGAAATGAATGGAAATGTCATTATTTTGTTCCAGCCCTACCAAGAAAAATAATTTTAGAAAAAGAGCTATGATTTTGCATTTTATAAAATGATATAATATCATCATTCAATAAAGTGATTTTTTTTTTTTTTTGCTGCTCCTTCTGGTGTACCCGCCTTGGCCACCAGGAGGCAGTAAGGTACAGGACTGCAGACACAAACCAAGAAGAATAGACTTGTTTTTCTACCGCCTACTCACTCGGTTTCTGTCACCACTTTCTGTAGAGGATAAAGAATATATGCCTGCCTGTGACTATCGTATTATCTGTCTGCAGGTTCACACTGCAGGTAAACACCATTTGCCAATCAAACGCGCTCCGACCGTCCAGCCGCAGCATCATCGATCGGATATGACAAGTCCACTTGATTCATTGTGAGCCGCTCCTCGTTCCACTTGGGGAAGTCCTTCCAATTAACGGGCCAGGTTAACACAATTGATCTTTTGCTGGGAGTCCAATATTCATCAGGATCCATTTGCCCCAAGTAACATCAGCTAATAGATAACGTTATGCAGTACAATCAGTCCACTAACAGCACACACGCACGCACAAACAAACAAAATGAGGTACAGACACACACAAATGGAAACATAGACACACTCAAAGTCATATTCACACACATAAAAATGAAAAAAAACACACACAAAAAAAAACCCCACGCACACACAAATAAAAGCCCACATACGAGCACGTGCAGGTCCATACTGGCTTGCAACATAACGCTCAAAGGTCGCATACGACAGCATCGCAAGCACCAGCTCACCTCACAATTTATGTGTGTATGTGTGTGTGTGTGTGTGTGTGCGTGGCTTTCACTCGTTCTGCTGGCCCACATGAGTCATTTACGCTATTTAAACTGACGGATTCACAGGGGCGAAGAAATAGATTTCAAATAAAAAGGTAAAGCGCAGCTGAAAAGCAGTGCACAAAAGGGTTGCTGCACGGCACGCATGCACAAGTGTGCGATGGACAGAGCAGGTGAGTCATGCTGCTGTGCACATTTGGTGGTTTGACTTTGTTTCAGTACACACACAAACAGGATGCATCCTTTTCAAAAACACGTGCAGGTTTCCTTGTAAAACTTTACATGTACATTGTAAACATATTGCATGATGAAATAAGCGGCAAAAGCATTTACAGTCAAACCTCGGTTTTCGTCCATAATGCATTCCAGAAGGCTGTTCGAAAACCGAAACCAAATGTTTACTGAACACGTCTGCTCACAATGGAAAGCAACACGAGGAAGCGTCACTTCCTCGTCTACCCGAGAAAGCGTCACTTCCTCGTGTAAGGAAGGCAAGAGGAGTCAAATAATAATAATAATAATACATTTTATTTGTGGGCGCCTTTCTAAGAACTTAAGGACACCTTACAACAAGCAGTTAAAAAACACAGATACAATGTTAAAAACAACATCAAATGGAATCAAATAAAATAAAACAAAATAGAGACAATGGATTTATGGTCAGAGTGAAGAAGCTTGTCTAAACAGATGTGTTTTGAGGCTGGATTTGAAATGTGTTAATGAGTCTGTATTACGAAGGTCAGCTGGGGTGCATTCAAGTGCGCTCAGTTTGTTCGAGAACCGAAATTTGTTCGTCATCCGAGGCATAAAAAAAAAACCTCGAACTTTTTGGGCGAAAACCGAATTGGTCGAGAACCGAGACGTTTGAAAACCGAGGTTTGACTGTACACGGTACTGCTTCCTCCGCCCCCCCAAAAAATATTTTTGTCGTTCAATGACAAAGTAGCTACTATTTTGGCCCCCCGGTAGAAATATAAAACGCCTAGATAAACTGTCCACGGATGTGAGGATAAAGAATATATGACTAACAGCAGTGTTTGAATGTCCAAATGGGTCACAGCATCGCTTGCTTAATCTTAAAAATCTTTACAAAAATAAATATATAAAAAATATCACTTATCTTATATTATCTTAACAAAGGGTAATGTGTTAGCATTAGCATCACATACAAGCTAGGCTGTTGTTTTAAACCGCGTCATCCTCCTTGTTTAGTTCATATGAGAGTGAGATTAAACAGGAAGTGACTCAAAGTCAAAGGAAAGCCACAACCTGAGTTTGTAGCGGACTAATGGAAACTAGTGCGCATGTGTGTGTGTGTGTGTGTGTGTGTGTGCACGTCTCTTCGCCTTTACTGTTCTGTGCCTTGGCGGGTGTGTAATTGTGTTTATTTAAGCCCCTCGGGGTGACAAGTGCAAGTACCGACACAGCGAGCAGGAGCAGGACACACACACACACACACACACACACACACACACACACACGGATACGCACCATGAATGAGTCATGAAGCGTACGCTCCAATAATATTTGAATTCCCATCTGCTGTGTCTCGAAGACACCTTGAAGCTCTTTTCACCTGTTTCACAGCTCGCAACCGCGCACACGCGAATACAAAGTGGATTCACGCGGGCGGCCAAGGTGACGCCTGCCTCATCGTTTGCAAATCACTCACTTGAGTTTGTTTGACTTTTCTGGCGAGTTCCCCTTTCCAACACCGACACTCGCAAAGGCGAAAAATCTAAGCAACAATGGCTGCCTGTCAGCGCCCCCGTCGCATCCGATAATAATGCGGCGCGAATGTGAATGGAACCGTAACCGCGTGAGTGCGCGAGTGTGAAGGGGGTGCAAAAAAAGTGGCTTCGATGCCGTTGCCACGGCGATTGATAAGCCGCATCGCTCTTGAGGAGCATGACGACGTGCACGAGAGAAGCGTCTGGAAATTGATCTTGGGCTCGATTACATGTTTCCTTGACTTCGGCTGGGGAGAGGCTGAGCGATTCAAATTCCAAAATCAGCGAGTCGACCCCCCTTCGGCGCTTCTCGTGAAAAATGAATTAAAAGTGCCGCCTCGGAAGAACAAGCGCTGCCTGCCTGCACACGTGGCTCGAAAAGGATGGAGAGAGTCATCAGGAGTGCGCTCCACACGCTCTTGTCTAACTTGGCTTGATCAGAGCAAGCAATCAATAGGATGGAAAATTTGCTGATGTCATCGAAGGCCGGTGCTCGGGCCCTGTGAGGCAAATATGAAATGTGACCGTTTGAAGAGTACCATTGAGAGATTGACATGGCAACACCGAGACGCTGAAATTTGATTGGACTAAAAAAAAAAAAATCACATCCAATTACTGTACTGAAAGCAGCACTATAAAAAAAAACACAAACGACCGCACGGCCCGTAGCGCACACACAGTCCCTGCCGCATGCCCTTTTCTGTTAACGTTTCTTCGATGACACATTTTTAATGCGCCTCCATACTTAGTGTGTTTGTGTGCGTGTGTGTGGGTGCGCGCGCGTGCGCGCTATGCACGTGAATGAATATTCAAAGCGAGAGCAGCGCATTTAACCATGTTTTGAAGCCAGAAACTATATCGCGGTGGGCTGCAGCGCGCTGCTCGGGTGTGCGCTAATGTCCACTTTGATCCACATAAAAGCACGACTGAAGCCAGCAACAGATCGGCAAAGAGTGCGAGGAGGCATGTGACACATTCCGTGACGGGGGGGGGGCGATTGTGGGGGTGGGGGGGCTGGGGGGTCACATGGGTGGAGGAGGACGAGAAAGAATGAAAGCGATAGGAGGAAAAGACCAAGGGATGCATGGAAATGACAAAAGTGTGCAAAGGCCCTTCGGGGGAGCATGCTAGCCAACTTTACTGTGATTAGAGGGGACAGATGAATGTGTGTGTTAATATATACGTGTGTGTGTGTGTGTATGTGTGTGCATGCGTGCATGTGTGTAAATGTTTTATTGTTTCATTGGAGCGCCACATGACCTCTTTGCCTTAGTGAGTGATGATGAAGACGGCAGGCCTGGGGCGGGACGGTAATAACTACACCGCCTACATAGAAATGTGTGTGTGTGTGTGTGTGTGTGTGTGTGTGTGTGTGTGTGTGCGTGTGTGTGTGTGTGTAGGAAATGATGAAAGAAACAATCCCTCTGATTGCTGAGCCAATCAGAGCAAGAGAAGGAAACACTTTGTTCACACTCACTGGCCACTTGATAAGGTACACGCGATGACTAACTTGTGGTTGGCTTGCGGGTTTAATTTGGACTCGAACCACAGTCATAATTCAAATGTTCCCAATTGAAAGATATGGATTGATGGAGGGATTAGTTTGCATTGAAGAAAAAAAGGCATGAGTGTGAAATGACTTATTGTCCAGTAGTAGCTGTGTGTTCGATGTGTGCCTTTAAGGGGGGTGGCCTAGCGAGTACTGTCGGAATGTGGAGCGGCGTTGTAAAAAAAAGAAATGATGGGTGGACTAAAAAATTTCAAGGCAAGAAACTTGGATAATGAATATGTTTTCATCATGGGCGGCCCGGTGGACCAGTGGTTAGCGCGTCGACCTCACAGTGCAGAGGTATCGGGTTCAATTCCAGCTTCGGCCTTCCTGTGTGGAATTTGCATGTTCTCCCCGCGCCTGCGTGGGTTTTCTCCGGGTATTCCGATTTCTTCCCACATTCCAAAAACATGCATGGTAAGCTGAGTGAAAACTCCAAATTGTTCCTAGGTGTGAGTGTGAGCACGGATGGTTGTTCGTCTCTGTGTGCCCTGCGATTGGCTGGCAATCGGTTCAGGGTGCCCGAAGACAGCTGGGATCGGCTCCAGCACACCCCCGCGACTCTTGTGAGGATAAGCGGATCAGAAAATGGATGGATGGATGGATGGATATTTTCATCATCATCATCATGATCGTAATCAACATTAGCCCTAATTGGGTACCCATCATGATAATCTGGATTAGTCAAAATCTCACGACCTGTCCGGGGGACATCGTTTATCATGCACGATAAATGGTTATTACTTTTGAGAGCGGCAAAAAGGTAATTGCACGCCTGGAATATTTCATCCGGCCCATGCGTCGGCTTTGAAAACGGTGAGTGCGCGTTGGCGTGCCGTCGAGTCCAGGTGTGTGTAGTGCGTGCAGATGCGCCGCTCATCCCCTCTAACTGGCCCTAGCGATTTAACCCAAATCCCCCCGCCGCCCGCCTCGTAATGTATGCAATCCCATAATGCATACGATACGTATGGCGTTACGCAACGCACAGCGGGCATAATCCCCACCCAGAGCGAATTGCGCAGATGGGCGAGCCACCCGATACGCTTTGTCCGCACTCACCAGATTGCAGATGTTCACGGAACGATAGGCGCGCTCTGATCGGCTCTCGTGCCGTATGCGCCGATGTATGCATATTAGCTTGTCGTCGCTTCTGTGTATGCATGCGCTCTTGTGTCTTCCGCATGTATGTGCCGCGTGTGATGCTGAGGGGTAATGGCAACGCAATGTTCGCACGACACGGACCCCGAAGGAGGCACACAAAACCACTGGAAAAGAGCAACTGAACAACACGCGCGCACGCGCACACGAGTTTTCCCCGTCTCATACGAACATCCTTTGGGTTTTTCATGCCACACATCCTCTGCTCACTGAGCAATAGAACGGGACAAAACAGACCAATGGACTAAAAGGACACACACTGTGGAGTTGACACAAGCGAAGCATAAAGCGGAAAAAAAAAAAAAAGATTCCAGGCCAGGGCTAACTTGAGAGGGTTGAAGAATTTATTTAGCCGAGCGGCAACATGGCGCACGGAGAAGAAATGCCCATTGCACTGAAACAATGTGACACGAGCGCAGCGGACGCGACAAGACGTCGGAGGCGGAAAAGTGGCTTTTTTGTTGCCAATGGTGTGAATTAGCTGAAACACACAACTGAAATCCGGTGCTCTCGGTGCTCCAGCGCTCCGGTGCTCCGGCGCTCTGGTGCTCCGGCGCTCGCGGTTTACATTCTTCAAAGGTCCGAGTCAGAAGAAAGTGGACTTCTTCTGACTTCACATTTTTTCCAGTTACAATTCGGCCCGTAATGTTTATTTTAAGTTGCACTTAATTTACACTGCTGCCTTGCTTGAACAGTCAGCATCTAGTTGAAGTTATAAAGCAACGGATGTTTGACTACAAATGGTGCAGCAACACAATAGACAGATAGGCCTACAGCAGTGGTTCTTAACCTGGGTTCGATCGAACCCCGGGGGTTCGGTGAATCAGTCTCAGGGGTTCGACGGAGCCTCTGCCATGGAGGTTAAGGCACACCCGACTCAACATGTCAATTAGTTATGACACGCCCACTTGGCCATCACTGGCTGGTTCATTTTGTGCACAATTAAAAAAACTTGAACAGTGATACCTCGGTTTTTGTCCATAATCCGTTCCAGAAGGCTGTTCGAAAACCGAAATTGTTCGAAAACCGAAACCACGCTCTTTTTGAAATAAAAATGTTTACTGAACACGTCTGCTCACAATGGAAAGCAACACGAGGAAGCGTCACTTCCTCGTGTAAGGAAGGCGAGAGGAGTCAAATGGTGCATTCAAGTGCGCTCAGTTTGTTCGAGAACCGAAATTTGTTCGTCATCCGAGGCATAAAAAACTCGAAATTTTTGGTTGAAAACCGAATTGGTCGAGAACCGAGACGTTCGAAAACCGAGGTTTGACTGTACTTATATCTTAAAATGTTATTTAGCTTTTTTTCTGTTTTTAATAAATGCGGGGTTTTTTTTATGTCTTGAATTTGTAAAAAAAAAAAAAAAAATTTAAAGTTATATTTTTATTTTTCATTAATGAAGGGTTCGGTAAATTTGCATATGAACCTGTTGGGTTCGGTACCTCTAACATGGTTGAGAACCACTGGCCTACGGTAAATTATAATGGCAGGCATATGTTGCTTATCCATGATGAAAAATATTTAATATGACGGCATCTTCCTGAATCATAGAAGGCGAAGTCTTTTTTTTTTTTGGTCTGGATGCACACCAGAAGGAACGGCATGCTGAATTGGGTTGCAACATGAAATCAGTTTCACGCTTCCCTCTCTACTGAATTATGTGATTACTTTTTTTTTTTTTTTAACAATACTGGTTCGTCTGTATACCATGCAGTACGAATCTTTTTCATTTTTCATTCAACACTTTTTTTATGGGGGCTGGAAGTGGTTGATGACATTTTCATTTTCTTTTCAACCGGGATAATGGATTCGAAACACGAGTAAATTGAGTTGCCTTGTATCTTCTTTGAAGGCCCCTCCTCCTCCTCCTTCCCCATCATCTCCTCCTTTGGCCATGTTTCCCATCATCCCTGTCCCCCCAAATGATTTATCCTCCTTCCAGCAACGGCGGCGCTTTCAAGTGCTTCTGGGTCAGCGTCTGGCAACCGTCAACCAAAGTTCACACTCGCTCGCGTCGAGTTAGCAAAGCCGCCCTCGCCGGTCAACTGCTGCTCACATTGTTTGTGTCTGTGCGTGTGTGAGCATATTTAGCTGGTTTTCATTTGCGGGACATAACTGTGCTAAATATAATGTAATATAGTGTCCTGTTTACACTTCTGGCTGTTCCACGCAGTGGATTCCAGAACTTGCGAGACAGACTGTTGTTCATGTCCGCCTTGTTGCTGGCAGTGACTCCAAAACTGAACATTTTCTGTTTCATGAGAAAATAAAAAAAAAAAAAAAAAATTAAAAAGCCAATTATGATGACTTTGAAAAGGTCTAATATCAGATGAAAAAAAAAATAAGTCGACTGATAAATTGGTTGGGGCAGTTTTACCCCTCCTCCACATTTTCAACAGATTCCGACAGGTGAAAACATGATTTTTATAATACAGTCAAACCTCGGTTTCCGAACGTCTCGGTTCTCGTCAATTCGGTTTTCGACCAAATATTTCGAGTTTTTTATGCCTCAGATGACAAAGAAATTTCGGTTCTCGAACAAACTGAGCGCACTTGAATGCACCATTTGACTCCTCTCGCCTTCCTTACACGAGGAAGTGACGCTTCCTCGGGTAGACGAGGAAGTGACGCTTCCTCGTGTTGCTTTCCATTGTGAGCAGACGTGTTCAATAATCATTTTTATTTTAAAAAGAGCGTGGTTTCGGTTTTCGAAAAATTTCGGTTTTCGAACAGCCTTCTGGAACGGATTATGGACGAAAACCGAGGTTTGACTGTATACCTAAGTAGTAATCTCAATTTGATTCTCGGAAAATTACAACTCTTTCCCCAAAAGTGAAAGAAACATTGCATTGCTAAACACCAAAATATTCGATCAAAAAAAGGGGTTTTGTAGGGGACCTTCTTTGCCTCTTCTTCTTGTCGTCTACTTTGTACTTCTCTGCTCTTAATTATGTCGCATTTATGTGCATCCAGTAGAACTCAATGCTGCTTAGCATGTGGTGTTGTACTAATCAAAAGACAAAATTGCAAAAGTCATCCAAAAATGATGGATTAAAAATCAGCCATATACCGTGTTGGCCCGAATATAAGACGGCCCTGATTATAAAACGACCCCCTCTTTTTCAAGACTCAAGTTTGAAAAAAGACTTTTTGAACACCAAATTAATTTTTATACAGAAAATAATTACAGTTCATCTGAAACAAATGACTATAACAATATATTTCAGAGAAAAAGCATGTTATTTTGCCTCATTCAAATCTTAAAATATGTAAACTAAAGTGCAATCACATTCGTAAATGAATGGCTTCTGGTTTTTGAAATGTTACTTCTCCTCAGCTGCCGGTTCACCTGGCCGATCTTTGACCCACCTTTCTCCATTTTCTGTTATCTCTTCTATTTTCTTCTCTTTTCTTTATTTTTTATTTTTCTTCTTCGTGCTACCGCTATTTTTATTTGTATTCTTCCTGACAGGGGTTCCCTTTGGCCTGGGGAGTCAAGTTCAGCATTCGCTTCAATGATATCTGGCGCCATGTAGCGTCGTGAATGGGTATAACGTCTAGAACCCAAATATAAGACGACTCCCACTTTTTTAGTCTTATTTCAATGCAAAAACTTTTAGTCGGTAGTTGACCTGTAATGAAGCGGAGGTTCACTGTGGCACATTAAAAATGAAGGTACATTTTGGGAGCTTTCCTAAATTGACACTTTTGATTTTCTCTCATCTTTGTGTGGCAAACAAATAACTGGGCACAGTGTGCGTAGCTCACGGAGATGCGCAGGAAGCGCCTTTTACAAGGAGGCCATTAGGTTGCCAGGGGAAGATTCACTAGCTTTGTTTTGGAACAAATTCACCCCAGCACTGAAACACGCAAGTCTCTGCATCTTGGAGAGTTGGCAAGATGTCACCAAGGGGAAGCATGAGAGAAATACTCGGCCCTTATTATAGAAAAATCCACAATGCCGGCGGTCTTTCAACAAGGAAAAATCAAGAAGCTGAGAGATTATGGTGCATTCATCATCCGCTGCCGCCTAACTTTCTTCCGCCATTGTTTTCCTGACGATTGGTCAATCGCTTATGATCCTCATAATCAGGCCCACACAATCACACACACGCGTGTGTGTGTGTGTGTGTGTGTGTGTGTGTGAGATTATCAGATTATGTAAGGCAGGTTTGCACTGCTTATAGCCAAATGAATAATGGAGGAGCGCGCAAAGCAGCCGGGATGAGACCGCGAAGGTCCAAGGAGGCAGACTGAGGATGAAGAGCGGATGGCAGAAGGAGGAAGGCGAGGACGCCATGGTTACAGACACGGTGAAATGCGGGAATGCCACTGGGATGGACGAGCCGGAGGGTCGGGGGGGGGGGGGACTAAACGAAAAAGAAACAAGAGCAAGCTTGTTTGCGGCTAATTTAGTCCCACCTCAAGATGTTCCTCTTCAGTCAGCTTTATGTGGCTGAAAATGCGGAAATGGCGTCTCGCTACACAGAATGATCACGGCTATCGGGGTTAGCGCTCAATGCTAAAAACAAAGACAAAAAAATTGACACACAGATACATGGATAGATGGAGCCAAACTGCTTCGCAATAAAGTGACATGGCGCTCTTCTCTTATTGGTCACGGGAATGTAAAAAAAAGAAAATTATGCCGGAAGATAGTGGCAAGGCACTATTTCAGTCTAATTGAATCTCCTCAACCGTTTTCAACTTAGTTCACTGGCACTATGATGCCACAAAGTGGGGGCAAAACTTTACTTTTGAGTCAGAGAAAATCCTCCTCACTTCAATTGAACATAGTTCCTTGCCAATGAGATGCAGCATGATGGCGGCAAAGCACTATTTAGTTCGAAATGAATGTCCTCAATTCACTTCAACATAGTTTGTTGTCAGCAAAATGCTGCAGAATGGTGGCAAAGCGCTATTTTTCTTGTCCAAACAAATCTCCTCCAACGAACTTCCCTGGCAGCAAGAGGCCACAAGATATTGGCAACACACCACTTGTGTATATATGAATCTCCTCAATTCACTTTAACACAGTTTCTTGACACCAAGATGTCACAAAATGACGGCGAAGTGCTAGTTTGGTCTAAATTAATCTCCTCAATTAACTTCAACATAGTTCCTTGAAACCAAGATGACGCAAGATGGCGGCAAAGCTCTATTTTTGGTCGAAATTAATCTCCCCAATTCACTTCCACATAGTTCCTTGACAACAAGATGGCGCATAATGGTGGCGAAGCGCTATTTCAGTCCGAACGAATCTCTTCAACTGACTTCAACATAGTGCCTCACCACGAAGACACCAGAAGATTTCAGCAAAGCACTACTTTTGTCTAACACTGTAATACTAACAGTTTAGAATGTGATCCCACGTTTCCAATCGGAAAATGTTTCCTCTCCGAGCGTTTACAAGATCAGCAGCTTTCAAGTGCAACCGAGTTAAAAAAAACAAATAAAATTCCACATCGGGATGGAACTTGACCTCATTGGAACCTTCACAGCGAGCAAATGTTTGAGCCTGAATTAGTAGCGGCTCTTGTCTATTTATTTTAAGGTTTTTGGGGGTTTTTTTTCCTGTGGAGTTGCTCTCGTGGCAGAGACTCCAGTGCCAGAGCACAAGCCGCACAAGCTGGGTGGAGAGGCCAAATGACAGGGTGTCAAGGGCGGAGGAGCAGGAGAGGAAAGAGGCCACTTACAAGTCAGCAGGCACTCCGGCAACAAGTGCTCCATCCATCTCCTCCCCCCCCTCCCCCCAACCGCCTCCCCACCCCTCCCTCGCTACCTCCTCCGGTCAGCAATCACAAAGACCCACCAGGAAGCTCGGGCCTCCCCTCAACTGCCATCAATTGGGAAGGGAAGGAAAAGAGATGTGAAAATGCTCAAATAAGTGATAAGACCCAACATACAAACAAACTGTACAAAATATTTTGCTGTAAATATTTCATTTTGACGACACTTATTTCTTTATTTTTCGTTGCTGAAGGCTACAAAGCGTTCTCATCAACAAAGCGCAGCCCGAAATTGAAAGGCCCTGCCTCTCTCTTTCGATTTGAGACAAGCGAATTCCACAAAGGCGATTCAATACCGGAGTCGTATGACCCCGCCCCCAAAGCTCAAAAGGCTCATTTTGGAAGTTTCGTCGCTAACGGGTCAGCACCGCGTGCTCGTAATGACTCGGCCGTTCATCACAGAGGCCGCGCTCCCGCATCGGCGCTGGGCCAGATGTGATCGCTGCGAGGGGCGAGGGAAAACGATGAATGCTTTTATTCACCATGTGGGGGGGGGGCTTTTTATTGGATCTTCATCATGGCATCATTGCTCTTCTCACTTTTATGTAACTGACTCTTGGCCGGATCGTTATTGTAAATGACAAATGGTTCTGGACTGACCTACCTGGTTAATTAAAGGTTAAGTAAAGTAAATACAATTGAAATAATCAAATAAAATGGCCATTTAGTCTTTTTTATGGCAATTGCTAATTTAGCGTAGCGCACCGTCAACGCAGTACCACGTAGCGCCACAACATGGCGGGCAGCACTGAGCCTGACTGGATGTCATGATCCTGTTCTTGTGTGTCTCCAGCAGGTGGCAGATGCGGGACTTCCCTTCTGTGTGCACACCTGCTGCCAATTGTCATCAGCCTGGTAATCAAGGAATTGGCAACCTGCCTGCAGCTTGTCAGATTATTGACCCTGTTGCTGCTCTTGCTCAAGTGTTTGTTTTCGCGACCTCTCGCTCTCGTCGTTGTCATTCTTGTTCCCTTAGTTCCACATTTTATGAAGTATAGCTTTTGTGGAGTCATTTGATCTTGCTTTTCGTCTTGTCGTGTGAATAGGACTTGGGTCGTGAGAATTGGTATTCTCGGTTTAACTATTTCCTTGCCTTTTGCAAGCGCTTTTTGTTCGTGTATTGTTTTTTTTCTGGATACTTATGACCAATCTTTTCTGTTTTGGACTTTGTTTGCTTTGCCGTGAAACATTTTTGTTGTCGCATTTTGTCTGTGTCTGCATTTCTGGGATCCTAAACATTATTTGATTCTTTCTGAACCTGAGAAGTGGACTTGGTCAGACGAAATTATGTGGGTTGGTTGAAGAAACATTTTGGTGTTTAAATATCCAATTTGGGCAACCCGGTGATCCAGTGGTTAGCGCGTCGACCTCACAGTGCAGAGGTACCGGGTTCACTTCCAGCTTTGGCCTCCTTGTGTGGAGTTTGCATGTTCTGCGTGGGTTTTCTCCGGGTACTCCGGTTTCCTCCCAAATTCCAAAAACATGCATGGCAGGCTGATTGATCACTCTAAATTGTCCCTAGGTGTGAGTGTGAGCGTGGATGGTTGTTCGTCTCTGTGTGCCCTGCGATTGGCTGGCAACTGATTCAGGGTGTCCCCCGCCTACTGCCCGAAGACAGCTGGGATGGGCTCCAGCACCCCCCGCGACCCTAGTGAGGATCAAGCGGTTCGGAAAATGGATGGATGGATGAATGAATGAAATATCCAATTTTTAGATTTTTTTTTTTCAGTTTTACTTCAATCGGGAGTTACAAATAAATCTGGCGCAAGCCCATTTTCGCCTCTCATTTGGACGAGTGAGAGCGTGACAAAAGAGGCTAAAAAATACTTAAAATGTTCTTTCGCTAAGTTCAAATGTGTTTCAAAAGTACATACAAACACTCCATACACGATTTCTCCCTCCCGCAAAGAGTGTGCGGCCACAAGCGGAGAGAAAGGAGGATTAAAACCGAGGGGCCGTCGCGCTCAGCCATTGGACCAGATGGACTAGGTTGACAAGAGCGTCGGGGAAGCGCCGATACACATAACCAGATTAGCGCGCACCAGAATAGAGGCCGAGATGCGGGCGGGCGGGCGGGAAGGCTGGCCGGCGCTCGGTCGGAGTCGTTAATGGATTAGTTGCGGACTCCCTCGCTACGTTCGCCAGCCAACTCTCACACGCAGACGTCTTGAACGACCCGTGTGACAAAAATCAACGTTGACGTTCCAGGGATTACACCCGGCCGTTTGTTTATCGTGAAACTTGGAGAAATAACTGCATACACCATGAGATTTTTTTTCCCTCATTGCAAGCATTTGGGAGAGCAAATCATCAGAGGATGAACAGCAACTTCGGATGTCTCCGCTCTGAATAATCGATGTCCTTTCGAGTTGTCTCCAGAAGTGCTTTCCGTGTCACGCAATTGAAATGCTGAAAAAAAAAAAAAAAACACGCTCAGTTCGACCCAGTTCTTTCTCACTGTCACTGATGCTGGATGGGAATCATGGGGGTGGGGGCCTTCCATGATTTTCAACCAGTCCAACAAAAACTGGTCTTGCTGACGTGAGCCTGAAATTATGCAAATGAAGTTTAAGCCTTCTTTTTGACAGCTTGGGCGCATCAATTATTCAGCGGATGACATGTCTGGGCTTGAATTATTTAGCCCGCTTGAAAACGTGATTGTGGCTGAACGCTGCCGTTCATTCTTGATCGTGCACCGCACTCATCATTTCCTCCGACCCAAACGTCGCCTGTCATCAGCAAAACGCCGCAGGGGTGCCTTTAAGATATCATTGTTGCCATCGGCCATTTTCCATCCGAATAATGAAAACACTCGCAAGGAGCATGGACGGGGACGCTCACGCTTCTGACGCCACACACTGAGGCAGGCCCCCTGAAAGCCACG